>JAHLJT010002406.1:83695202-84295202 GCA_031308135.1 Acheta domesticus
CAAATTTTGTATTCCCTTTATATTTATAATAACGCTCTATCGATACAAAATATACTTATCCAATCTATTTATAATCTATTTTATAGTATATATATACAAAGAATATATATATTATATATATATATCTATATATATATATATATATTATTTCAAACATTTCTGATACATTCGTTTTCTTGTTTTCACGTCTCTAACATTCATGTTCCTAACGTAGTGAATGGTTGCGTGAAGAATCACGGGAAAAAAAGAACAGTTGCAGTATACCTGATCCTTTATATGTAACAAGGGACGCATGTTAGTATATGCCCAACAGGAGCAGTGTTACTGTTTCGTGACGGAGATTGTTGGAACGAAATGTTGCATCGTGAAGAAAACCTTGTTGCACACCTCTGAATGAACCTTGTCAGATAACCCGGCTACGAGTTGCATCCGTATCGGAGGAGCAAGCTTCCTATTCGGCATAAGCGTGCACGCTGGTTGGAGGAGCCAGACTACAGTCATGGCGTATCCGGGCGATACTGATAAGGAGCCGGCCTTCCGAGTCGGCGCATAGAGCAATACTGGTTGAAGGATCCAGCCATCCGTGTTGCCTTATTTAAACATTCCTTATGGGTGTAGCAAGTTACTGAACGTTGGCGTATGAAGGAATGGATGTCCATGGGATTGGGTTATGCATAGTACCTTGTATTAATACAATATTCATTATATACTTTTGATCCAACAACAGATGTATACATTAACTACACAACCAGATATCGCAAGATAATATAATTTCACTAAAATTACTCAAAGGCTTCAAAAGCTTTCATTTTGCAATCTGATTGTTATGGGCTTTATATAAGCATCACTAACATCTGCATTGTTGAATAAATTAAGTTATATATTGTAGGTACATATATAATGAATATTACCAAAACAGCATGACCTAGAAAAAAAAATATTATTCAAATACAACATTAAAATATTATTAGTTGAGTAAAATTGTAAACTATAACATAATTCACAATATAATTGACACAAACTAAACTGCAAACAGATGACCAACATAAATTGATGTATACATGTAATCAGTAATGCTCGTCTGGATAATTAAATCATTAATGATTAGCATGTTTTAGGGACCCCTGACAGTAATTTTTGCAATGAAATGAATTGGCAAATTATTTTATCGGTCAAAAAATTTAAATTTATTAATATTTTTTTTATAAAAGCACTAAGATTTGTTTAAATTATAGCTAAAATATAGATGAAAACTATTTTCGAAAGTATTTTTGTTTGATTCTTTTAATATTTCAATTTACAAATTTAATATTCTTGTTATTTGTTTATATAAATTTTGGTTACCAAGATTCAATACTATTATAGCTTGGTTTATGCTTAGGATGAGTAATTTATTTAGGAAATGGCTAACAATACCCTCATCTATGAGAGTACATAAGAAATTAATTGGCTCAAAGTTTGTTACTCAGCAGCAGCAGCAAGAAGGTTCACTATTACAAGAAAGAAATTCAACAAATGCTGACTAATAGAGAAAAACCTGAAAATTGAAGTAAAATTTATCCCGAACCCCAAAGTACAAAGAGAAATATGTGTATGCTTACATGCAATAAAGGAAACAAAAAAAATTGTGAAATGTGTAAAAAGTTTGATACTTTCCTATGTTTATTCAATCATACACAAATTTTTGAAAAAAAAAACTTTAATGTAAGCAACAATGCTATTGATAAAAATAAAGACAGGAAATAAATTATGACTCTGTGTTTAATACAGATTTTACATAATGTTCTGTTTTCTTTTTCTACATCAGTATGTAAAATAAGTAATCATGAAAATTAACAGTAAATACTGAAATTTCATTTCAAATACTCCGCTAACACTTCCAAGGCAATAATAAAAAAACAACTTTCCTGCTATAGATCCAAAGATATGATCTCAAAAATTTAAAAAAAAATATTGCATGGTTCTATGAGACCCAGGACAACTCAATCCATTCTGACAAATGGTATGCCTAACAAAAGAGTTAAATAAATTCCTTTCAAAATAGTTCATAAACACTCCAGCAAATAATGGAGACATGTTTCAAACCCGCAGCCAAGACCCTCGTTTTTTATTTTTTATTTTGTCATAGAGTTTGAAAAAATTATCTTCAATGCACAAGTTCAATATTTTAATGAGATCTATTTTGATTTAAAAGAAGATTAAGAATTCATAATAGTATGTTTTATACAGACATCTTCTTCAGAGGGTGGTATGTTGGTGAATAAATTGTTTGCATCAAAGGAAACTAGTTAGGTATAATGTATTTTTATCTTATTTTTTTAATAAGAACAAAAGAATTGTTGAATTTGAGCTTGGGGTTAAGTTTCACATGATTAATCCATAGATACTTGGGAGTCAATCATATTTCTAAAAATTATATACTGTTCATCCAGCATCACATCCACTCTAATTGTTACACCTAAGCTAGTTTTCATCATATACCAATTAACACAATCGCCCACTATCCTCATTGTAGAATCACCAAAGCCAAGACAAGATTCCCGAAACATGTGTATGGCTAATAATTAATACAAATCACTGCTTGCCAATTTTTAATTTAACAGATAGCCACAAATACTGGCTAATGACAAATATTTACATGATTATATTAGATGTTTTCACAACTTTTAAACAATTTTGAAACACTTTTACAAGATAATAATTTTGTTAAAATTTATATGCAGTATCATCAATAAGTATAATATATGCATCAAGATGTAATGAAAAATTAGTCTGTGGACTTTGTCTTATTGCAATTTGCCAACACTGTTTTTTTTCTTTGTAAAACTACAAGCTCCGTTGCCTCCTCCTCCTAAACATTAACAAACAAGAATGACTAATGTCATGACAAAATCACATATCATTCTGTCATCTAAGCCACAGATTTGATAAATACGGTTTTCTCAACATTTAATTTTAATTCATTTATTGACAAGCAGCTTTAAAATCATTAACAAGATTCGGTCATTAGTTTCTACATGAAAAAGAATTTGCTCACTGCTTATTAATGTTGTATCATCTGCATAAGAAATTACAGAAATATCAGAGTTCGGAATAACGTTAACATATATATTACTACTAGCAAAGGTCCAAGCCAGATCCTTGTAGCATAACCTGCCAGTTAATAGCAGTTGTCACTAAAAAATTGGAGCCATTAATGACTATATATTTTGTGAATGTAAATACTAGGTACAGTAGTATCACAGAGTCCATGTTGTAAATTAGCAGTCACCTTCTTAATACTTATCATAATCTTGATCTTGTAGGCAATCGACTTCATAGTATCTGCAACAATCAACAGTAAAGAATAAAATTAACACAATAGTACCTCCCCACAACAGTATTTGAAAATACAATTAAAAAGTAAATAGAAAGGGTTTATAGCAGAACTTTTTGTAGGTCTACATGGCAGTTTGTTGAATATTTACAAAACACGTGACATTTTAGCCTCAATTTCAACAATGAAAATTCTGAATATTTATAGTACATAAGAAAACACTTTTAAATGACTTCTGATTGAGTTCACTGAAGTATATATTTTTTGGTACAGCATCAATGGAAAACCACTCTTCTATAAATATATTATGGAATTATGTTTCATAAACTTGATGGTATAGTGAGCATTAAGAAGAAATTCACACTACCCAGAGAAAATTTGAAGTACATCCTGAATCATCTATAAGCCTACCACATATCTTGGGATTATGCGTAACACTGGGAACCCCTAATTTGTGTGATTTAAAGTCATACCTAGTTAAACTACACAACATTCAATTATACAATTTCTAATTGACATTAATGACACTTTGAGACTATGTTAAAAATATGTCATAAGATTTGTAAAACATTAAACTTTATTGTAAACAGTACAATTGCAATGCCTAATTGTGTATTAAAAACTAATCATATAACTTATTCTTTAATAGTACTTTTTTTAAAACAATTAACCAAGTCCTTTGCAGGGAATTCAATGTTCATTTATTATTTGGTAAAAGAACAGTAGAAAATGTATGTGATGCATGAGGGAGGAGTATTACCTGCACGTTTTCTTGAATGCAAAATAAGAGTTTGGAAACTGAGTTCTCTATAAATACTTGAACACAATGGCATTTGAATTTCTTATATAGCTTAAAGGACAAATATTAATTAATGTTTAATGTATTTCATATAGTCATTTTAATAATAATAATAATAATAAAGTAACAAATAGAGAAAAAGTGAAAAAAACATAAAATATTAAAAAAATATTTCCAATTATAATGCATTAAATTCATTAAATTATCCTGTATTTTAAAGCAACATGACATTGACTATGTCAACAATATAATATTATTTGTGAGAATTGTTGATCATCACTAATAATTTATCATAACAATTTGTTTTTGTAAATTATAACCAAGTAGGAAACTTGAAGAAATTCACCAACATATGTATACAATTATTTTAACTGGTGATGTAAAATTATTTGGTTTATCATGTTCAACACAAGCCTTTTGAGGAATTTTACAATTAATTTACTGGTAACTCTGATTAATAGGCCTTAGTAACCTAAAAACATGCATTTCTGGGTAGGCATGTATACATACCTTCAAAATGTTGATCCATTCTATTGTGGCACCACCTTCAAAGGGCACCACTCTATGACAAACTGTTGTCATTGCATTCAATGCGGCATATTTACTGCATTCCAGAAAGAGAACTCTTGTTCGAAAAATGAAATACGAAGCAATACGAAGTTAATGGTCACCTAATTCGAATATTCCGTTCACGCCCAATGAATAAAGTCTTTCACATCAATACGTAATTCTGACTCTGGAGTCTACTAAAAAATTACCACCAGATATGTAATCCACACTAATAAATAGGGCCTTCCCATATCATTCCCTTATAATACTCTCTGCTGGACAGACAACAACATATTAGCGCGGGAACCAGGCGGGAACTGGGCAGATTTTTTACCCCCCTCCACGGTGCCCTCCTCCCACACACTTGTCACAGCGACATAAAGCTGAATGCCGCTGTGTCCAGGAGAAGTCCACATGCCCTTATAACAAGGAGATCTGTGCGGAAACATACAGGAATCCGTACACTGCAACAAAAACCGCTCAACAATCACGAGCATAATAGTTCAACAAGCGGGATTTTTATTTTACTTATTGATATTTGTTGATCTTACTCGGTATATGCCTAACGAAGCAATGTTTCCATTTGGTGCATGAAGGTTTAGTTCAACTATTGAAACATTGTTGTGATTTATGGTATCTTTTTTTTCAGTGTACAAGCTTATAAAACATTGAGTAATATAAAACTGAAAGTAAAGTTTGGTCTAGATATTTGATGGGTCGAGAGTACGAAGGGACGTTTTCAAAACATCCGGTTGTTAAATTATGTTTCTGTAACTTCTCTGTTCTATGAAATGGTCGACTTATAAAAAGTATGCTTGAATGAATTCAATACACACATCAAGCGAAAGAGCATTTTTTGTTCTTTAATGTCGCAAAATATCAAATTTCTGTTACAATTACAACACAACTTAAAAATGATTAACTTTAGCAATGCAGGCATTTTTTCGAAAATTTTGAAATTTAATATAATCTCCAAAAATAATATTTGGGAAAAAATTTAAAAAATACGTGGTTCATATTTTTGCTGATACTCTTGACAGAAAAAATTTTAAAAATAAGGAACAGCAAGGTCAAATTTTTCTTAAATTCTTGCGATTGGACATGGAATGACCCATATATTTTCATGTATTTTGAAATACAACAGGTGCTGAACAAAAGTTGTAAAGAAAAGTAAGTACTCGTAGCTCTCAGAAATTTTATCTGTGCTGCTTTTATTTTAGACAACTAGGAAATTATTTTTCAATATAAAATTCACTCAAATGTGTATTGCGACTGAGGATTGCCGCGTACTTTATCGTGCACTGTAGTTTTGAAAGAACAAGCACATCGCTCTACCGTCAAAACTTCGACGAAACTATTACGCAGTAAAATAAAATTTTGACATTTGCTTCGAAGTAGTATTTCGAGGTACTTACGTGTACAAGTTGAATGATTATATACAATTAAATCAATTATGCCATTTGTGAATATGTGGATTACTGGAATAAAAAAATGCTAGTACTGAACAGAAACTCTCTAAAAGAGTTGAAAACTGTAGTGAAACTTGATAACGCAACGTTCAAAAAATTTAACTTCATAATGCGTTTATCAACTTCGGTTTTTATTTCCCATCTGAGGAAAGTGTAGCTCAATATTTGTACCTAAGTATACATTTCGCACGTTTCATATGGAACTGTTTAACACAACTTTATAACTGGCTAACAAGTAAATGACAGTTTCAGTAAAATGTGGTCATAGGGAATAGAAGTTACCACATCCGACTCTTCAGTAGAAAATTAAACGAAGCCCTGCTAATACTTCACGCCTTTTCCGAGAATCAACAAAAGCAAATCAAACGCAGTCGCCCGCGCATTCGAATGCGGATACACACGGTTCACAGCCGTTCAATGCAAATCCTCTGCATACCCGCTGCGAGCTTTCGGGCATTCTGCGGTATACTCGTTAAGTTTACCACCCGTGGGGGGCGGGACGAGAGCGCAAATGAGAGAGGGAACGCAAAAATTGACCGCAAGCATGAGAACGAAGGAATGTCACGTGAAGAGCTTCATTGAGAACGAATTTAATAGTAATGAATGAGAATGGCACGAAATTCAACTGGCAAAGTGGTCTGGTGCATTGACCGTTCTTGTTCCGCAGGGAAGAGGGAAACAGTAGCAAATGCATAGAATGAAAAGGATGACGTCCCAGAGAGCGCGAAGGGAATGAGAAATAAAGAGCGTAGAGGAAATAAAAAACAGAATGGAAAGGGGTCCAATTAGAATCGTATGCATTAGGTTTATAGAACCAGAGTCAACAATGCGTTATGATAATATGTATTTAATAGCTGCCATGTGGTAATATGAGTGTTAATATACCAAACAATGTAGAAAATTGTGATGAAATACCCTTAAATATGGTATTTCCAACTTTATGTTTTTGTATTTAACAAGCCGCAACGACTCGGACGTCGGACGAAGTCACGAACTAGGCTGTACCGCCACCGAAACGAATGTATAATATTATTATTATTATTATTAATTATTATTATTATTATTAATATTATTATTATTAAATATTTTGCTGTTAATATGTTTTAATGTGTCTTAATGTTTTAAGAACTTTAATAAACACATTTTGATGTTTCAGGCTAGTAGTTGTAATATAAACTCAAATGCTTTTGCAATTTTTCATCAACATTCAGCAGGAGTGGTTTCAGATTAACTTTAAACCAGATTTTGCTTGTGTTCGGCGCGTTCAATAAAAATTAATATTATTCACCGAAAAAAAATCATTATTCAACTATTTATGGCTTAAAATGGGAAAGATATTCAAGAGAACGTGCGCGTATTGTTTTTACCCGTTGACAAAATAAATCAAATCAAATCTACACGTATATAATGCACTGTAATAAACTATATTTCTGCTTAGAAAAATTGATTTTTTTAAAAATAACTAGATACGCATTTCTTTTTAAAGTTTTTCATTTGTTACTTTTTAATTTTAAGTTCTGCAAAACAAATTATTCCACAAAGAAGAAATTAATTTGCATTGATCGGATGCCACAATATCTAAATTTATGTGAGAAACTAATATTGTATAAATATGGTCATGAACTGTCTATATCAGACAGTGTAACTAAAAATGAAAAGCAGAGACAGTACTGTAAATTGTTATAAGAAAGGTTTCACTAGTTACTGGCGATAGGAACCTATAAAAGATATACCATTCAAAAAGAGTTTCCTTTTACTTACATACCCATTGATAGTGGTGAACCTGTGAAGGTGTGAAGCGTAAATTGCACAAATCTTGTTAACATCATTAATGTCTTACGAGAAAACATTAACTAACAATAAGAATACATCCAGATTACTACGGCTACTTAATGACTAACACTACGGGCGAGTCCGGCGGGGGTGGATTTATTGTCATGTATCTAACACTCAGTAATTTTAAGAACTAGATGCTAAAACAGCACCGTGGGCCAGAAATGCCTCAAAGCTGGCCAAAAGTCCAAAAACTCAAATTACACCCCTGGCGCTGAGATTTCGCCTATCGTGAGACTAATGTCCACCCCTTTCATAGACATAAACAAAAATTCAATGCAACCGTTCTAAACCTTCGGAGCTGAGCTGCAAAGTAGGGTTCAGTTTGCTTCTGAATTCTGTCGTGATGAATGTGAAACAGAAAGCCCATATTGGTTCAATCAGTACTCAGGGACTTTGCAAGATATCGATCTGCTGAATATCTTAGTTTGTAGAGAGAGATTTTCTTATTTTACAGTAAAGACTATTTACATTTCTGTGAATAAATTATTAAGTTATTGTTATAAATATAAATTTGCACATTTCAATCGTACAATAGAGATACCGCAATTTTCTTCGAGGCTTTTAGTTGTTACTTTTGCTTACTTCCGGTTTGAGACAAATTGTTATAGGAAGAAAAAAGTGTGAGGAAAATGACCGTGTTAACAGATTACAGCACATTACAGCGTTTTGTGAGATACACGCGTTTACATTTTTTCTACGTAGTTTGCACTGCTTGCACTAAGTATTGCAGATTGCGTCTTCCTCGCATAAGTCACTTCCTAACGTATGTTAAAAGAGTAAATAATATTTTTAAGACTTCTAAGACGATTTGTATTACAACACAAATATTTCTTCTTTTGAGACGAATTTCTACTAAATTCTGAAAAATTAGGTATGTGAAATGCTGTTGGGGGCTCGCAATCGCCGCGACGCCAAAATACAATTAGTCGTCTTTGTCAATTTACTGATACTGAGAAAATATCAAATGCGCTATTTACGAGACAACGGCAAACTATAGTGACTTTGCTACTTAGGACAAAAGCAATAGAAAGTATGGTAATTTTTTAAAAGAAAATTCAGCTTGGTTGAATGAAACCTTTATTTTGCCGTCTTAAATTCCTACTCCAGAAGATCCTGAAGATTCTTCAAACCTAGGACACCCATCGACTTCATATGAAGCAAATAGTGAAGGAGCAAAAGAAGGAAAATAAAAACGATTCGTGACACCTATTCTTCCCCATGCTGATCTACACCAACCCAATGTGTCTGCGCTTCGAAGGGGCAAAGGACGGAGCTTAGCTGATGAAGGAGGGCTTGAGAACTCCAAGCTTATATGCGCAGCTCAGTACACACCAATTCCAAGTTCCCCGAATTGGTTCAACGAACGGCCTTAGTGTACCCCACATATAACGAAGTAGGGTCTGCTAAGGAACGATTTTAGCATGACTTCACTTTACAGAACTGTTACCGAAGTAAATCTGCACTCTACTCTACCATACTGCTTTTCGACTAATTTTCGCTCACCAAATTTCTTTCGGCGTCCAGCTCAAGTTTGATAAGCAAGAGAGGTTTTGATGGCAACACTTGACACAATGAGTAAAAACAGGAGGCTATTTCAGTAATATAGACATGTTTATTAACTGCTTTGTATCGATTGTACTTTGTCACTTCGTAAGAAACAAAAACTATTTTTCCGACAAAAACCTCAACCTCCATAAATTCGTTATTGCAGACCGATTAAGTTTCATTTCCGAAACAGCTCTGCTAATAAAAAATGAAAAAACAAATTATGCAAAATAAAATTAAACTTGGGTCTTCTCTGGTTTGGATTGACGGCTTTCTATGTAAGGTGGTTTCCACGACATGCTACTGATTATGGCAGATGGAAAGGTACGAAGCACTTTGACAACTTCATTGCAGAAATATATTTGTAAAGCAACTCCAAAGAAAATGAATAATTTAAATGAATTATTGATAAAGATGAATTTTCTACTTGTCCTGAAAAAGAAAGTGAACGTACTTCAAGCAGCGAAGATGAATTAGCAGGAAAAACTCGCATAAAATATCCCCTTGTATAAAATATAAATATATATTTCTGTTGAATAACAGATGATATTGCTTATTTATATGCATTCCATTAACCATTTATTCAATTCCCTTCCATTTCTTTCCCTGGAAATGCAGTAATTTGGACAGGGGAGTTTTGGCCAGGTTTCGGCTCTTCCTGGCCCAGTGTGAACAGCACGGACTTTCTCTCCCGTGTTTTTATTAAAAATTACGCAAAAAGTATTAAATGTTCATCATATTCTTTCAAATGTATTTTTAAGGTACAGATTTTATTAAGGAAAAACACTTTCTTTAATATTTTATATGTAGGAAGTTGCCGAAAAATTGTAAACTTTTGCGTTTTTCGAACAAAGAGTGTTTTTCAACGGACAGGAGACCTACCTAATCGCCTAAACGCTCTTCACACTATCCAAAAACCAATTTAATCAAAACGATGGAGTCACTTGTTTAAAATTTTGAAAATGTACCAGCAGCTTTATATAAAGTACCCCTCAAAGTTAAAATATCGGTTTCAAATTCAAGGGGTCGTGACGTCACCCAGAACGATTGTGGAATATCAATTTTGGAGAAAATCGGCAGAAACGATTTAGCGGCTAGCGTTCTGCGAACGAAGGGCAGAGGGACATACTTTTGCCGTCATTAGCTTTTTCGGTATCAAGGTCCCACAAAATATGAAATATGGCTACAGCATGCGTTAGAGGATCTTTTCCTAAATTTAGCATCTGGATTTAGCCACTTTTTCGTTACCAGGGCCCTGTAATAAGTGTTTTTCTGCCCAAAATCCGCAGTTGTCTTCGCGCATCAGTACGTAACTTTCTCTCTCCTCCGTAGTGAGAAAGTAAACTGGTAGTGCTACAAAATGGCACAGACTTTCTCGTGTTATGTAGTTTTATAATTTGTTTGGATTAGCCTTACGGTCTTGTTACAAACTCTTGCCAGCTGCCATCTATCGCTGCCCAAAATACATTTTTGATTTTTCAGCCGTTTTTGAGAAAATGGCGTTTATGCCATCTCATAGAGTTTGTTAAATAACTCCTAAACGATGCGTTCTATGTCCTTAAAAACTAAAATTTTGAGACCAAAGGCATCAAAGAAACGTTTCTCACACCGTAATTTACAGATTGAAACCTTCTTGAACATTCTATTACATTTTTGCTGGTCCGGCGCTTCCCGATATTACCTCACCTGCTCAGAGATATGCGGAATCTGCAATTAAATGTGAATGAGGACAGAGAGGGGCAGAGCCAGACAGACAGGGACAGGGTGAGGGAGGAAGATACAATGAGAGGGGGGGAGAGGGAGCCGAAAGGCAGAACAACGTCTGCCAGGTTTTCCTAGTCTAGCATAATATAGAATCACGTTAATTTGAGAAAATAAATTAGAATATTATATTCCAGAACTGTTGTACAAATCACATCCAGTTCTTCAACATGTTGGTTAGTTTGAAAATTACTGTACTTGGCAGACGATTTTCATTTACTCTTACTCATTGGTTACCCATATAATGGAAAGATCAGGCAACTATTCACTCTGACACGACCCGAAGTCTGAGTGCGGTATTTTGTAACAATTGCCTTTAACACAACCCTGGACCAAAATGCAGATTATCTACTTTTTCCGGGAACCCCGCAAATCTTCTGGCACTTGAATTCATGACGGGGCACGCCGCCAGGCCGGGTCCTAGCGCGGCAGAGGGTCCTGCGCAAGCGGCGCCACGCAATTCTTCATTAATTTTTACGCGCGTGGGATTATCGCGCGCGCACGGGACGCCGTTACTTGCAGCGAGCGTGGCACGCTCCGCACCCCGGGCAGAGACCGCGCGCAGTGGGCCGGAGGGATATTGTAACGAGGCGAAATTAAATGCTTTGTTTGAACAATTTTAACATCATTATGATCAGTAAATGCGCGGCCTAGTGAGGTACGATCACAGGTTGGCAATGGTTTTGATGACGAGGAAACGGTCGAGAAGAACCGTAAGAGGAGGAATGGGCCAAGGCCGTCTAAAATAGTATATTAGAAGGCCTGAGCCAATGTGAATGTCACGTGATCTGACGTCACAATCGGTGGCTGAATATTTTCGTTTTCGCATATGTTCTTGTCAACGAGCTAGAATATTCTAGCTAATTAGCCCTTGTAGGATAAGTTTAGATGCGAACGGATGTTTCAATAATTCAGTATTAATTGCGTGCTCGGTTTTCTGCATAAAAAGAATTCCTTCTTTCATTATCTTCAAGTAAGCAAGGTATGTCTATTTCTAGTATTGATATACGTATGTGGTACAATTATCAATTATTTTATGTAATATGTGTTGTAGTATGTTTTCTTGCTTGCACTTGGATGTGTGGTATTACTTTTAAACCCTGCATTTTTTCAGTAAATGCAAACTATCCTTAAGGAAGACACTTTGAAAATTAGGCAGGAGAGATTTATGATAAAATGTCAAGCTAGTGAGGTGTGCCATGCTGTTGATCGAATTATGATGAATCGACGGAACGCGTTTCAACTTTTAAATTTCCAAACAATCCTGCTCTGTGACAGAAGTGGATGAAAACATAAATAGGAAAGATTTTGTCCGTCAAAGAACTTGTGTGTGTGTGTGTGTGTGTGTGTAAAACACTTCGACTCAAAATTTATTCTCTACCAGAACAAGGCAATAAGAAGAGATAGTGTTGAAATATTTACTAAAGGAACGTATCTGACCATAGTAAAAGATGCCTACCCTTCTGTAGCAGTGAATAGCCTAACTACTTGACGAAAACTCACCAAGTGTTTCAGATATGGATATCTGAAAATTTTGAAATTAAGTTCCTGAAGCATGAAAATCAAAGAACTTGATTGAAGGGCTTTGTATAAGAGACAAAGTTTCGATTAATAGAAAACACAGTTTCGAGTTGTGGACAAATTCTGCTCACGTTAATAGAACATAGTACTTTGTGTGTGTCGAACATTTTATGAAATAAACCTATATATTAGAATGCTCAGTGATAAATATAATGATTTCAAGAAGTAAGTCGCAAGGTCACGAAAGTGAGTGCAAAATAGGA
The DNA here is from genome assembly GCA_031308135.1 of Acheta domesticus. Lineage (NCBI taxonomy): Eukaryota > Metazoa > Arthropoda > Insecta > Orthoptera > Gryllidae > Acheta > Acheta domesticus. The sequence goes on from JAHLJT010002406.1 coordinate 83,708,262, forward strand.
AGACATTAAAGTCAGTTTGAAGCATCCAAAACAATTTTTATGTATTTCCAATGTGATTTGTGTCTTTTGAATAATCTTATAAAGTCGTACTGATAATATATAATCTTTATAATCTTATAAAGCTGGAGTATTTTCTGAATAAAACATTACTTTCCATCCTTCCTCTTCTTATTTTTGAGCAGCTTGAATTTTATTAACTTACCTATGAATATTTTACTGTTCCTTACAATATTAACAAATATTAATAACTAATACGGCCATCAGAGCAATATCTGATAAATGTATTACTACTATACCTGCTATACTACAAATTTCGATATTGAATTAAAGTAGACAACTTGAAAGAAATAGACCATGACAAATGTAAATAGAATTGTTATCATGAAGGTACTTAATTTCTTATGAGTATCAATTATGGCAGCAAAATTGTTTTATGAATTCTACAAAATTTTATATTATAATTAAGTAGTATGTACAAACATTTACGCCTTCTCATTATTATGTTAATTTACTTGTACGATAATTGTACATTATCGGAATGCCTTAATACAAATAACTCTAAAATAAATTCCTGGAGCGTCAAGAAGGTTTAATGTTTCCTTGTGTTATTTTAAACAAGTATGGATTTCCATGCTATTTTAATAACTAGATCTGTATTTAAAACTGTGGAGAGTACGCCGCTGGACAGCTTGCATTTCATGCCAGCCACCCTTCGTGATGTCATTCGGCGTTGGAGCAGGCCTTCTATTCTAGACGGCCTTGAATGGGCGTTCTGAAGTGAGGAGGTAAATGCATTCCATTAGAAATGGCTTAACTCAGTGGAGGATTTGAAAGTAAGAAATGCAATATGTTATTGGCGGTATATTTAATTGAGGATAATATTGTAAGTGAAATAAAAGATGTGGGACAGTCGATAGTTAAGTGTACATATAGAATTGGACATAAATGTCTTCTGGTTATTTGGAAGTGGAAGAAGGCAAATCAACAACATAATTATATTATTTGCAACTGTTTCGGAATACTTTTTCTCTCCATGAACATGCTAAAGTATCTTCAACGAGAATTATTTTTTCCGCCCGGAGACTTGAACTCAGATCCTCCGCGCTAACTCACCGTGCGGCTTACCTTAATAAAAAAAAGTGCGTTCAAGCATTTGATCGCATGCAGCGCTTATGGAGAACAGCGTTGCCACTTCACAGCCAGCGCTGACATGCAACACTCACCGTGCTGGATACTCGGATTGACATGAAATTTTACCAGGTTGTTCAGCACCTTTCAGATTCCAGAAATATAGACTTTTATGTGGTATGAAGCATTGCTAATAGTGGTTTTGCGACAATTCATGGTTTTGCGACACTTTAATGAACGGCTACCTGAAGCGCGTAAATCGCCCTGCGCCGTTTTCTATCTGTCGTCAAGGTCACAACTCGGAAGTCTTCAAGCAGGTTGTTGAAAACGGATGTTTGCATGGCAGGTTTGGAAAGGCGAGTTTGAACACAGGAGTAAATAATTCAAATTCAATTATTGCAAAGATTTGAGTCGCTGAAAATATTACCTCGATATAAGACAAATAAATAAAGACACTTATCTTTTGGCTAGAAACAAAATTTTCGCAATGGGTTTTAATAAAAATTGTCAAAATGTAAGTGCAACAATGTCATCAAGTGCACTGTATTTAAGTTGATTTTTCATGTTTTTTTAAAAATAACATTAGTTTACGATATCCTTACAAATGACGTCAGTAGGATTATTAAGAACACGTGAGTGTGCTAATCCAAATTTTTGGTGCCATTTTTGGGAAAAAGCTGAAACAAACCTTAAACTTGTGGTGCTAAAACAGCGCCTACTTGCTTGCCCTCATTTTTACGCAAAATTACACAAAAAGTACTCACATTTTCAAAAAATTGTAAGTGACCTTATAAGAAAACCTATTTTTAAGGTACAGATTTCATTAACGGAAATCTTTATTTTCGTAATTAGAGTTGTAGGAAGACAACAAAATGTTTGACCTTTTGCAAATTTCAAAAAATCAGAACTTTTAACGAACATGAGACCTACATCATTGTCTTAAACGTCCATCCAACAACAAAATTCATTGAAAAACGATGATTGACCTATTTTTTTGAAAATTTGAAAGATGTCCCAGTGACTTCATGCAAAGTACTCCCCAAAATTAAAATACCAATTTCAAATTCAAGATGCCGTGACATCTACGAGATCGATTGGAGAATATCAATTTTAGAGAAAATTTACTGAACGGTTTTGCCGCTAGCGTTGTTCACAGACGGGCAGACGTTTTTCAGTCAATCAATTTATCGGTAACAGGGACCCGCAAAGTGTGGAAAAATAATGAAGGAAAAGGGGAAAACAGAGGAAGAAAATGGAAAAGAGAGGAAAGAAACCAGGAGAAAAGAGGGAGAAAATGGGTGATAAGGGGGGAAAGAGTGTGATGATGAAAAACAGGATGAACAGAGAGATGAGGTAAAAATAGAGAAAGGTGAAATGTAGGGGTAAATTGTGAAAAAGGAGGGGGAGTGGAAAAGAACGGGGAAAAGAGAGTGGGAAAAGGGGAGAAACAGAGTGGGAAAGAGAAGATGAGTGAGGGAGGGAGAAAAGCTAGTGGCAAAAGAGAGGGTGGAAACAGAGAAAGGATGGAATGTGTCGGAGCAAGCTCCTAAGTTACTTAATTTATAATTGCGTATTTGATATCCATGCTCTTGTCATGTACTAGCAACCTGGTTTTGTAAAACTTTATAACTCAAATTTGTATTCTTATATTTAATCATTTATTTCTACCGTTAAGATTCAGCCACAGCTGAATATGTAATCATCCGCCGCTCCAACTAGCCAGAAGTTCCGAGAACTTCTGCCCACGCATTTCCTTCAACGAAGTGCAGCAGCACGTTAGAAATTCTCGAAACCGTGATGCAATTCGCTCGGTTAGTATTATTATCACCCAACTCCCCACTAAAATTCTTAATTCTATTTTATCTTCTTTTTTATTTTAAAATAGTCTAGCTTATAACGCTTAATTTACAATAAACGAATTCTGAGTTCTTATTGGCTCATGCAGCTCGCAGCCACGAGTGTCTCTCTCGCATCTTCGCCCTAAGAACTCAGTAGTTGTGCCATTACTTTCGATCAGAGCAGACACACGTCTCTCTCGCTCGCACTCACTAGTATTGTTTTTTGTGCAATCTTCACACTACTATCTCTAAAATATCTAAGTACAGTATAATTCTTAGTTGTTCGTATGCCCAACATTCCCTTCCAACGAAGCCCGCCGTGTATTGACTGTAATGAAGTTAACATTGCTTGTGAGCTGATATTACATGAGTTGTGAAAATGCTTTTATTTCAAACTGCTTGGTCTAATGAATAGTGTTTATTGTGCGAACAATATAACTTCTTCTTATGCAACTACCTGAACTCAGTGCGCGTGTGTCGCACACCATCACGCAATCTTAATAATAATACGAGCTTTGCCAATTGCTCTCGTAATAATCAACTTGCTAATAGTTACGTAATTGTGAGCATTGTCAGACAGAGAGACTGTCGCAATGGCCCTGCTATTAAGTTCCGTGCCCTTTGGTGAGAACTTAATTCTCTGGTAACGGCGTAAAAGTTCTCAAGTCAATCCTTGGCTAAATTGGATTAAGTGCTGAAACTACAAGTTAAGTATCCATATTTTATTTTAGTAAAGTGAGCGAATTCAAGTGTTGCCTCCTTAACGGCAAAATAGCGTTGGAAGTTAGCCCTGAACGTAGGAAAAAGCGTTGGCTCAATAACCTAGCCTTTGTTTTCTCCAAACTAAGATTTTTGACTTGAGAACGTTTACCCCGTGACCACAGAATTTTTTTACGTATCCTGCGTTCCGTTATCTGTGTCGCGTCATGTGCGGTGTGCGCGTGATCTCAGGGTCAACATGCTGCCGGCTATATAAAATCAACGCCCGCCCGCAGCCAGCTGTTCAGCGTGACGGTCGCACCACATCTCAAACGGTGTCTGCTGTTGTTACAGGTTTTTGTCTTTTTCAGTATAGTGCACATGCCAAGTTCATTCTCAATCTAATCATATATTCACTGTGTTTTAGTGTGCATAAAGTGTTTACCTGAGTTAAGTAATGCTACTCGTCAGCGCCATATGATGTTTTGCTTATCTGCTGATTCATGTGTTCAATTCTTTCAGTCAATTTTTAAAGACAATTGACATTCAAATTAGTCTGCATTCAATCAACTATTGTAATTATTTACTCAAATTTAATTATATTACGATGAATGAATTTCATATCTCGTGGATCTCGCTCCCCGTTATCTCCTTCCTACTAGAGAATTACAGATACTTATTTTAGATACATCAAAGCGCCTATTCGGCTTTTGATAGAATATTGGTCCTCCACAGCAATACTGAATTACTGAGGTAAGTGGTAACGTAAGCAAACCCACAAAATCTACAGTTCACTGCTCCGCAACTGCTTACTCCTCGAAAGGGAGATGGCCGAAACAGAGAAGGGAGGGACTGAGAGAGTGGGGAGGGAAGAGAGAGCAGAATGTCTGCCAAGTTCTGCTAGTACAATACAATCATACTATCACTAATAATTATAAGAACTATTTAAACTCAATCATGGGGTAATATAAAAATAAAAATCAATAGAAGCTACATAGATATGGACTAAGTTATATTTTAAGAAATGGCATTGATCGGTTTCATTACACTTCCCTGTATCACAATACACCATTTTGCTTTAAATTACACTGCCCAGCACTTCACCGCACTTAGTTACTCATTTAACATCTATTACTCTCAACTTCTACTACTCTCTTACTCAACATCTATTACTATTATATCTATTAACATATAACATATTAACATTATATCTATTTATTATATAACATATATTATATCTATTTATATATATTATATCTATTTATTATATAACATATTAACATTATATCTATTAACATCTATTATATCTATTACTCAACACCTATTACTCTCATGGCTCAGAACTATGGATCCCATTCCACCGGACTCCCACTTAATGCTATCCATAACACTAGAGGAGTGTATCGATCTTCTCAAAGTTGAGCATCCCTGTCGAGGTCACGCTGCTGTCTCTAATTTTATCCAACAACACAATGTCCAAAACCACATCTATCACACGTGTCCAGACCCCTGGAGCTGTCTCACCTCCTGGATTGAGGCCTCTCCCCCTGTGGCCCCGCCCCTCCGGGATGTGTACGCTACAGCACAACTGTCTACAAATGCAGAATTTGAGTTCGTCACTCAGGGACAACTCTAAGCTATAGTCCCTTTGTCTGACAATGTCCTATTCTCTCTTGAACCACATTACCAACGAAAAACGCGAGCAGATGCCATTAAAGATCGCATCAAGCGGAACTGGGGTGGGGACATGGTGTTCCTGGAACATGGTGACCCCCCGTCTACCGTTTATGTGACTCCAACCATATCCTTCTTTCGTTGTCGCACACACGGCATATCCATTGCTCCTAACACCCTCATAACAGCTGTTTTGGACAGTGCACAACGAAGATTTGCAGGACTCTTATATACTGCCATTTCAGACTCGTGTCGCAAATACAGCCAGGAGGTGTTCCCCGGCACCTTGAGATTGACCATCTCCTGGTTGTAGCAAGACGAACGTACAAGGAGGACTTCTTCTCATTCCTAAACTCGTGGCATGCTCTTGTTACTTCTGCAGTGATTCGTGTTGACAATGATCTACACTGTATCGCACTCTGGGATACCGTTATCGAGGAGATCCAAACGAAGACCCCTATGCTCACCTTCAGCCATGCTCTGAGACTGTTCCTGCCCAGTAGTGGCACAGTAGAGGATGTAGCCATAGCAATGGAACTTCTTGAAATTGCAAAGGCATATGGGCACCCATGCATCAAAGTTAGTGAGGGGTTCGAGAAGGTTCGAGAGTTTGCTTGTGCGGCCAAACCTATTAAGCCAGAGATCGGGATCATTGCATCCGCCAACTTCAAATACCACTTCTACGGAGCCCTGTCAAAGGCCCAAAAAGGTTTCCGCCCCTTCGATGGCGTGCTGGAGCACAACTACACGCTACGCCATATCGAGCGGGCCAGAGCCGGCAAAGAAGACATGGCTCTAGCACTTCTCGACCTACAAAACGCGTTTGGGTCTATGCCTCATAGAGCGCTGCAGGATGCCCTTCTTGCGATCGGGGCTGGGGAAGCATTCACCAATATCGTGACCGACGTATATAACAACAACACGACAAGGGTGCTCACATCCAGCGGCCCGACTGGTGAAATCTCCATCACGCGCGGGATCCGGCAGGGGTGCCCACTTAGCGGGACCCTCTTCAACATCGTCATCGATGCGACCGTGCGAGCCACGGAGCAGGCCGCGACCGAGCACGCGAAAGTCTTAGCCTATGCGGATGACCTCGCCCTAATCGCGAGCGGAGAACAGGAGCTACAGGCAATGGCGGACGCGACGCAACGGGCCCTAAGAATGACAGACGTGAAAGTCAACCCCCACAAATGTGTCACCCTCGCCGTTCACCGAAGAAGACATGCGGTTGTAGGCATCAAGATAGATGGGCATTTATTACGAGCCCTTGGCGCGAATGATCGCACAGACTATCTGGGACGGCCAGTAGGCTTCTCCCTGGTGAAGGACTGGAAGGGGCTTTTTGAACAAGAAAGCATTGCTGGTAAGATAGCTGAGTCAGGACTCTATGACTGGCAAAAGATCGACGCCCTGACTCAGTTCGTCTTGCCAGCGCTCACCTTAACCCTCCGAATGGGAAGATACACGAGGAAGCAGCTGCTCACAATGGACAGCGCCCTGCGAGCGCATGTGAAAGACGTCCTCTCCCTCCCAGAGCGCGCTTCCTCCTCCTTTCTCTACGGACACCGCGAGGACGGGGCTATCGGCCTCACGAAGGTGAGAGAGGAGGCCGATTTTTGGGCGATAGATTCTGCCTTCAAAATTTTAACGACCCCGACATTAGCCTCAGAAATGCCGCCATGGAAGACCTCGCCGCGGAAGCAAGTCACTGTGCCAGATTACAACCTGCTCCAAACGTGAGTGCGGATTACCTTAACAACCGCCCCTTCCCCTGCAGATACGGCCTAGAGACGTTTTGGTCGCGCGCGCGTAACGCCACGGGCAGAGTGGGAGTACAATGGGAGATAGGAGAGAACAACGGCACCCTCGTGCCCTCCCTCACCCTCCCCTCCTCTGCTTCCCACGGGACTATCCTGTCACCCGGCTGCAGCCAGCGCCCGCCGATGCAGAGGCTATTGGCGGCGAAGGCCGCGACCCCACTGCCACCGAGGATGACACCCCAGTAGCCGCCGGGGGCAACGCCCCGGAGCTGACGTCGAACGGGCAGAGCGGAGGAGTAGGCGCCGCCGCGCCACCAACACTGGCCGTGCAATACGGCGCGCGGGCCGATTGGACCGCCGCACAGTGTGTAATTTTGATAATCTAGGAGGAAAAAATTAATAACTCTCTTTGAAATGAATTTCTCGTAGTTTTTGGAGGTTTGTTGTGTAAATAATGTCCAAATAAACAAATCTGCTCGTAAAACTTAAATTTTTACAAAATATTTTTTAAAATATTTAGGAAATTTGAATACTTGTATTATCCCTCATGACAGTATACCTTTTTCAAACGTTGCATTTGTTTAACTCTATTGGATATAATATTTGAATTTTACAAAACACACTATGCAAGAAAACTAAAATGAAAGTATACAAAAATAAAAAGCCGAAAATGAAAAAATAAAAACAAAAATAAAATGAGAGGAATGTACAACAAATATTTACAAATTAATTTGAAACACTACTCGCGTATCCTTCTGATAGTGATTCTCCTAAATATGCCATCTCTTTTTTGCCTTATTCCTTGATTCTAATAACATAAAAAGTTTATGTTTCACTTTTTTGGGTCCAGTTGTAGTTTTGGCGCATATGCTCGACTTGAATGGATCTGAGTTAATAAGCAGCTGATGGAGCAAATTCATATTTGCGTTTGCTCTTGACGTTTTTCTAGTTCTTTTTCGCCACTTTCGCTTTCTTTTCTTCTCCTCACACTTGCCATGTTCGTATTTCTGATCGATAAGAAATGTGCAAAATGCACTCAAAATCATTTTTTGTTGGCGTATGTGTACATACTGGCGGGTTGAAATATTGATATCCATCATCAAAGCAAGTGACAATGATGTAGGCTTTTGAAGAATGGATCTTCGAGCTTTGTTAATTGTAGTTCTCCTATTGGAGGACGCTTCACAGAGCTCCTTATCTATAGCTGCCACATATCTTTTTGTTATACTTCCTTAGTTTGATTTCAGTAGCTATGGATAACTTTTCTGAGCTAGTAGTGTCTACAAAAGGTTTCAATTGTATGGTTTTAGCTTTAATCCCACAGTACCTGAAGGACTCATTAGGTGTTCTAGCTCTATTAATTTTTACATTTATTTGTTATGGACCTGGGACGGCCTCTAACATTTAATCAGGAAGGTTAAGTGTTTCTTGTAGCCAGGACGAATTATATTTCAAGAACGACTCTTTACTTCTTACGGAATTTTGCAATCCGGTTTCAACTTTTTGACAAATACATCTAACGTAAGATTAAATTTTGTCCAAAAATGCTTTTTGAGGTTCTATAATTCCTAATTAACATAAGAAAACATTTAATACAGCTTCAGATCTCTTATCAATTGAATTTTTTACTCATATATCAAATAACAACCTGCGGGTAACTTGAGGACCCTTTCGCTAAAAATATATATATAATTCAGATAAGCAGGTATAAGCAGCTAGTCTTTTCAGGATTAAGAACCCAAAAGTACTAGTTTTAAAATGTATATGGCTCGAAAGGTGTATAATGGTGTATAATACACTAAAACTCTAATTGAATTTAGAGAACGTGTAATACATTAAATATAAATCGCTCACCTTCTCCATTCACATTTTTAGGCACATCAAAAATAAATACTTAAATTTTATCCACATAATAATAATCGTAAAAGCATGTACATAACTAATAGTAAACCCATAAATCACAGAATGAGACGAGTAGTGTGTTCCTACCAACGGAACTTTATGGACTGAAAAGGGCCATTCGGAGCTGAGCGCTGGCGGAGCGACGATGGACGTCTTTGGACATGCACCACGGGTTCCTTGTGACCTTCAAGAGAAAACTAACAACGTTTCCACATAGCTCAGACATACTACTACACAGAAATATAACAATTTTGCTATTTCAATTCAGTCGAAAATTGAATTTTTTCCAGCTAGTTGGTCAAAATTACACACTGTGCGCCGCCCAGATGCAGCCACAGGACGCCGCTCCAAACGCCGACGCCGAGAGTGGTAGCCAGGACTTACACAGGGTAGAGCTGGCCGCCACTCAGCGAGTCCACGCCGACGGCATCCCAGTACTGGCCGCAATTAACCGAACCAACGGCCTGAGAGCTTCGTCCGCGCAGCCAGCTTCCGTGCGCAGCGACGAGCCACGTGGCCCCGGCGTCGCCCTGGCGCCTCCACCCTCAGTTGTGCCAGCGGCTAGAAGGGGCACCCCGGAGCAGAGATCGGGCCCTCCACGACCGGACCCGGGCGCCCAGCAGGAGCAGCCGCCGGACACCTCGGACCCTGACAACTGCCAGGCACGCATGGAGGACAACAGTGCGGAGGTGGTCACCATCGGGCCCTCAGGGAGGTCGTCATTGGTGAGGCGTCTATTTATTTCAGAAGGCGCACTCGCGGCGATGGCAATCCCAAAAGTCCCAAGGGATCTACGCGGGCGCTCTGGGTGGGCAAGGAGTCATGTTTCTTCACGCGGACCGGGGAGCACATGAGAATACCTGTGTACAAGTTTCTCTTCCCGGCCCGCCTCAACTCCGCTCCCGCCTTAAACCACTGCCCTGGTAACAAGAACAAGGCTTGCCGGAAGGGCTGCACCCGCCCAGACGGCACAGCCGCGTTCGAAACCATAGGACATGTGACCAACGAGTGCCGATTCAATTCGGCGCTGTGGCACGCTCGCCACAACATCTGCGAGCATTACAAAGAGACCGCAGTGGCGAGCGGATGGAAGGTCCTTAAGGAAAACTAGGTAGTGGTGGATAGTGAGCGCCCGGATCTCGTTCTCGCGCGGGGACTACACTCCATCATCGTAGATGCAACGGTAGTGGCGGCACGCGCCGGTAAGCTGCAGGAGAGATACGAGGAAAAGAAGAGTAAGTACAGTGCCTCCCGCGCAGCTCTCCTCAGCGCCGGCTACGCCTCCGCCGAAATGATACCGCTGGTGGTGGGTGCCCTGGGCGAATGGTACCCCGGAAGCGACGCTGCGCTCCTAAAGGTCTCGAATGGCTATCAGCTGAAAAAACTAAGACAGCGTATCATAGCTGAAGCCATCACTGGGAGCGCGGCGAGCTACTTCGCCCACACAGCCAGGCCCTACCTCGCCCCGCGCGAGTACAGAGAGATTGTTGACAAGATCTGTACCCCCCGCCCTCACCGCACCAACGGCAGCAGCAGCAGCAGTACCGGCGATGCACTCGCGTCACAGGCGCCACACTCGTCCCTCACGGACTAGACCTTTTTTTCCCCTTAACATTTAAACTTTTTCTTTAGCTATTAACTCTTTTCTCTCTCTCTCTCTCTCTTCTTGAACCTTTAACTTTTTGTTATTTTTTTTAAAATATTTCTCTTTAATTGTTAACTATTGAATTAGAAATTGTATTTGAAAAAGTCTGAATAAAATTTTTTTTCTGAAACTTCTGACATATAAAAGTTAGGAATATTGCAACGGGAAAGTTGTTTCCTGTTATTAATTGCTTTGAACAAAATGAAAATTTCCAAATATCTTAATGCTGTTCCCTTGTTCGAATTTTATGGATGTGATGGCTTCGGTCGTAATAATTTCTATTTTCTGGTCAAAGCTGAAGTTCCTTCCAAGCTGGTACTTACGATATATAAAGTGCACAAAGTCTCGCACATGTTCTGGCGGTTCCCATGACTTTTGTACTGCGTTAGCTCTGTAGGTAAATTTATTCGCTTTCCTCTGCATTCTATCTAGATATTGACGGTGGAAATTCTCTACAGGTCTCAACATGCCACTTCGTATTTTATGAGACAAAACCAGCAAACGACACGATATTATGGTAACAATATTATTCATTCATACCGTTTTACAAAAGACACTAAAAAAGAAAATCGCTGGTGCCTTCATGTAGAAGTTACTTTACAACAACGTTAGAAGTCTTTAAAGTCACCTGTGCATATGGAGCTGCAAGCGGAGACTTAGAACCCGGTCCATTTCACACGCAGTTGAAACATTCTGGCTCCTATAACGTACGTAAAACATTTTTGCCCGTTAGAGAAATTATCTTCATCTACGTTATTTGAATTGATTCCATTAAACACTACGTAGTACCACAACTAAGTAAAAAAAATGTTTAGGTTACGTCAGCACAAATAGTTCGCATTGCTATCTTTACTGGGGTTGGCGGATATCCCTCATTAGCAACAGTTGACCTTCGTCATCACGGTGCACCGCACCGATTGCACCAGTCTAGCTACATCACTGAAGGGATGTGTCGTTGCAAAACAAGATGGGGTAATTTTAAAACGAGACAGTGTAGGCGAGTATTGTATATACATTCGTTGGGACACATTCGACGGGAAGAGTCAAAAAGCATTGTATTACAAAACAAATTGGGGAAATTGTCAAACGAGGCCGTTTAGACGAGTACGTGTCATCACATTCGTTGGACATGGCGATGCGTGGTATTCATCAGAGATGGTATTGATAAGAGTAAGGGATGTACTGAAGGAATCAAGAACTATTGAAAAAAAATCACATTAAACAAAATGGTTGTTATAGTTTCCAAAATAAAATGACACCAAAAAATCAATATGAAAAAAGACATTAACTTGCAAATAAATTGTCGAAAGACAAATACAGACGCCACGCGTCCCAGGCATGTGCATCAAGAACCATATCAAAATGCAGTTGTGACCATCAAATAATACTCTTTCGAAAGATTTGAAAAGTCTTGCTGCGGCCAAATCAAAAGAAAATCTCTCCTTAACCTTGTGTCTTTACTAGTATACAAGCCTTTAAATATGTCAATTGATTGCAGCTTGTAATGCCAATGGTTTGGCGCAACGTCAAAAACTTGAAGTATGCGAAACTTGAAAAAAAGTATTTAACTCTTCTTACTACAGCACACACTTTCTCGCATTATTTCTATGTGTTCTACCGAATTGTACTGCTGTTCTTTTCAGCCAGCAATCATTATTTTCCCACCCGAGTCTCACACTCAGGTCCGCCGAGTTAACTGGCCGTCAGCCATACCACTACGCTTCAGAAGAACGATAAAGTTTGAACACGGAGGAAAGGAGCATAATTTTTGTCGTCTCTCAATTCATACGAGGAGAAATTTTGAAGAAGAAATTGAAGCGGGTTTTTGAGAAAATAATTTTTTTTAGAATTTCCATCAATTTGAGTCATATATTATGCAACATCTACTCACTTTTTCAAAAAATTGTTCACGACCTTTTTAAAAGTGCTGATATATTTTACAACAGATTTTATTTAAAACAAAATCGGTATCTCCAATTTTTGTCGCTTTGAAATGTTAACTTTTTGCAATTTTCGGAAAAAAGGAATGTTAGCCGAAAATGGGACTACGACACTATATTTTTACCGTCAATTGTTACATGTGAGGAGAAAATTTAAAGAAAAAAAATTGGAGTAGTGTTTGAGACAAAATAGTTAATTTTTTTACACTGCCTATAGTTCGCGCAAAATTTCAGGAAAACTACTCATAGTTTCGAAAACTTACATACGAACTTATTTGAAGATCTTTCGTCAAGGAACAGATTTTATTAAAGAGAAAAAGTAGCTTCAATATCATAGTTTTAGGAAGACGCAAAATTGCACTTTCGCAGTTTTCAAATATATACGGAATTTCAACGAACATGAGACCTGCACCAATCTCTTAAGCGTCCCTTACTCTATCTAGAACAAACTTTAATCAAAAAATTGTGGATAAGTTTTTGAAAATGTTTTGAAAATGTAAAGTACCCTAAAACAAAATATCCGACTGAAACTCTCAGAGCCTTGAGTCCGTTTAGATCGATTAGGAAATACCAGTTTTGGAATTGTCAATTAGTAAACAAATTTCCCAGGGGTACACTCAGTATCGCTCAATACCTGCCATCAAATAAGAATTCCTTATGTCTTTGAAAGACCCAAGGCTTTGCAAATAATTTCCCCATTTTTCCTATGTCGATGCAGCCACGAATAAAAATCGTATGCTGAAAGTGTTACCAACCATCCCACGCCTTTCTTCTTCATCCCAAATTTTGCAAATGATCCTATACACAATTTTCATCGAATTATGGTATCTGACACCATCAATCATTCGTATAGCGGTGACACACACGCGCGTTTCCACTGCTGCGACCGGGAGTTCGCCAGAAGCGTCCAGCAACACAACTCCGCCGCTCGTGTGAACACACCCAATTAAACAAATGCTTTGCCACCAGACGCATCACTTGGAACCGTTGCTGCATGGTGCCGTTTGAAGGAGTCCTTGCGGTGACTACAAGATTCCTTTTGCGTCTGGATATAAAAGAGGGGTCCCCAGCCGGCGAAGGCGGTGTGATTTCTGTTGAGCCGAGTTGAAGCGTCGAGGTAGTGCGAAGATTGTATATCTCGCGCAAGTTTTCTCCATACACAAGCTCCCTAGTCTTTGCCCAGCGCAGAGTTTCACGGTCCATTGAGATACTACTTAGGTCCAACTCGACGGAACGGCTCGTACGAATTCACAATGTTGCCAAACAAAGCCAAATAAACGCATTTCCCGTAGCATGCTTCAGCGCAGAAAGTTCGTTCCAACAGTTGATACATCCTTTAAAGCAGTGACGTAGGCAGAGCCCTCCACAAGTGCTTTCAAAATAATAGTACTTCTCGTGGCATACTTTGGCGCGATAAGTATGAAAGAACGTGTGTTAGTGTTAGAAAGGAGAAATACAATTCAGTTCTGACTCAGAAGTTTTGCTGGCATACTTTTCACAGCGGGTAAATACAACTGACATTTATATATTTTATATTTGTAATATGCTAAGATCAAATATTTTACGCGAAACACGTTTATTCATGTTAAATATTTTATTTTATTCCATTAATCAGCGTCAAACCTACATGCTTATGGTCGTACTAGTTTATGATGAAGACTGCATCAACAACTCACAGCGCTCTCCTGGGCCGAGTCATTTTAAAATTAGTGATGTAAATATTCACGAGTCTTCATAGTTGGTTCCAAGTAACGCTGGAGTTATTTTTCAAATCTAATATTAATTTCAAATCTGAATATTAATATACAAGTAGAAATAAGTAATCGTTAAATTTTATCATAAATGTTTACTTTTCATGTTACACGAAACCTTAGAACCTCAACTATTTGTTTATTTTTTTGTCTCCATAGAGACAATTAAAGGTTGTGAGCCTTTTGTCGAGTTCTCATTAGTAGTTGTGTAGTTTTAAGTGCACTCATGCTATTAACGTAGTGATAATAAACGATTTTTCATGTAATTAATTAATATAATTCCTGGAGAAAACGAAAAAATATTTGTTTCATATCCACTCGCTCTGTACAATCTAAACAATATGTAAGCTTTTAAGGGATTGCTTTAAACGAGATAAAAGTCATTAAAGATCGTAAAATATAAGTGTTGATAATTATCTACTGCATTATTAATCAGGCGTAATTTCATAACTGTTAAAGGTGCCTACTCTATTGGTTTCGTTTTGGGAGATGTTCGCTATTTTGTTTACGTTTGCAAAGTAGTTTCGTAGCAATGTGATGAACTTTTAACTAGGCTTTAATCAACCCAAAATGATATGTGCAATAACAATTAGTTGTGTGCATCTAATAAACAAGACTAAAATTTCGAACTGTAAGTACATACTTTACAATTTGCGTTGGCTTCAAAATCCGTTTTTTTTTTGTTTTTGTTTTTTTTTGTTTTTTTCTTCTTCTAAACCATTCCAGACTTACGTAATCACGTTGGAACTCATTCATTATTTAGTGATCTTCGTGGGTATTTAAATATTCTCTCATGAGATGTTTCATTAGTTACAATACATAACAAAGAATGAATCGAATATAATGCATTTTGAATTAGTGTGCCCCATTGAAAGATTAGAATTTTTAGACTTGAGAGCTAAACTGATGGTCTTCCACACAATTCCATTAAAACATTTTTGTCTGTGTGAGTCAATTAACACAAGGCACGATTGTAACTGATACTGGAAGTTCTTTAAGCATTTTTGATGTGTTTGTGAAGAATAACACGTTTGTGAAGAATAACACAGTAAAATGTCATTTACTTCATCAAGTGGAAAAGTTTCCAAGGTTTCTACTCTTTGCATACTCGAATAACGCAGTGCTCTAATGCATCTCTGTACAAGCAAATCCGT
Source organism: Acheta domesticus (assembly GCA_031308135.1). NCBI lineage: Eukaryota > Metazoa > Arthropoda > Insecta > Orthoptera > Gryllidae > Acheta > Acheta domesticus. Next base: position 83,723,756 of record JAHLJT010002406.1, read on the forward strand.
AAATAAATGGTCTGTAATCGTATGTGTTGTTGTTTAGTTTTGTGCTAATGTGGAACTTAGTCATGGCAAACATAGCCAAAACCTACTGTTAAGAATCATACGAATAATTTAATGTGAATCTTGTTGGTAATAGAATAACTGCAGAAAAAACGAATGATTGTGTAAAATGGAAAATGATTGAAGAATGTGTAAGATGGAAAATGGATGGAAGCTGAGATGGGCAAAGAAATGGAATTAACACTAACTTAAAATTGGAAATAGTGAATTATAAAAAAGTACTCGTTATTAAATGTAATGTATGAGGAAGACGGGAAGTTGAAGATGATACTTCAAAAGCCCGCAGATGGGAAATAGTGCTACAGATCACAAGAGCAAATCATGAATTTTATTTGTGAATAGCTGCAATTACAATAGCAGCGTATAAGCGACTCTGACAGTTTGATGCGCTATTGCCATACGTTACTACACACTTGGCTCCGTCCACATGCCAGATCAACAAAATATCAAAACATTAACACTTACCGACAGGTGATGCCACGTCTTGATATCATTTTTATAACCTTCACCACAGACGAAGTTATCGCATCCACTACTTCGTGCAAAGCAGATGAACGGCAACGCTGAACCCTGGCTGTGAGAAAGTAAACAAATCCTCGCAAGCGGATTGCTTCAGAGCAAGTCACATGACGTACCGCAGCACATGGCGACAGAACTGTCAGAGTCGCTTACAAGCTGCAAGTACTGTAGTTGTTGTTGCTGTTTTCCCCAACTGATGGTGTCCATAATTTTCAGTAGAGATACAAAAGTATTTTTGGATTATTTAGTTTAAACTTTTTTGTTCTTTCTTTTGCGCCAGACATCAATGCTTATTGTAGGATAGCGAGCTGTCCCCACGTTAACTTTCCCGATCGCCAATGTTAACTTTCACCGATCTCCTCCCCCCCAATTTAAAGAAAAGTTTTGTTTAAAAAAACTAAACTTCTCGTCAACGACGAGAAGTTTGACACATTAGTCCGTCATGTCATTATTTTGGGTATAAGTTAACCATATTTAATTGTCATCTTCCCGTCACCATGTTGGAAGCTATTACGCTCGAAGAATATGTTCCGCAGTCGTATAGAATCCAAATTCTGACCATGTTACTAAAGTAACAATACGTTTTAACAAATTTGAACAAATTTAATTGATAATCATATATACTTTTTTATATGTTTCTAACATTTTAGTTTTTTTAGAACAATCGGGGCCTTTGAATACTGAGGGACCTGGGACTTGGGCCCGGGTCCGTCGGGCGATAGCGTTAACACGGGTCTGCGCACGTTTCATTTTAAACTCCACATAAAAATCTGAATCATCCCAATTCCCACGTGTTGAATTGAGAACCTCCTCCTTGTTTGGAGCCGATTAAAAACGGCGCGAGCCCACAAGTGTTTATCCCCGGCCGCTTTCCATATTGCTTTCTTTTTGCGGGTGGCGCTCTCTTCGGTGCATTTGGGAGCAGTGTGCGCGGAGCGGGATTAACGGCACCCACGCGCCCGCATGCCGGCGGGACGCGAGCGTGGGCGGGGAAGCGAGGGAGGGGGAGGAGGAGGTGGAGGTGGAGGGATCTGCTGGGCTGTTCCGTGGCGTCCTCCCCACCGCCTGGATTTGTCGAGGGCTTTCCGCGAATCCCAGGTCGCCCACGCGTGCCGTCGCTCCCCCTTCTCTCCCCTTCACGCCCCCGCCCTTTAAACCCCTCTCTCTCTATCTCTCTCTTTCGTTCGCTCGTTCGCTCGTTTGCTCGCTCGCTCCTTTCCTCTCCTTTCCGTTTACCGTGTGAGCTATTTGCGTCGTTCGTGACGCGAGCCTGTTGTAAAGGTTGTTGAAGGATTTTATTTAAAGAATTGTGAGATGATGAATGCAGATGCAAATTAAATAGCGTCCTTTTTTTGAGGATTTTCCGAGGGATTGTGGGTGTCGGCTCAGCTTGTCCGTGTGGTTCATTTAATTCCTATTTAGCTTCTGCGTGCCCTAAAAGTATTCACTGTGTTGTACAATGTGTTCTCACAGTCCACATCATTGAAATGATATTCTTTGACAGACGAATGAGTTCATTTGTTAGAAAATTGAATTCGTACAAAAAGTAATTTTTTTTTTCGGAAATGGGTGGAGAACATGTTCGCGGTTCGTCACAAACTACATATCCCTATGCAGATCAACGACGTACTAACAGAAAAGAGGTACCTCTCGTACATTTCTAGAAGCGACATATTTTATTCTCAAATGTGAACGAATGAATGAATGAACAATGAATCTTCGAAAAGAACAAAATATTGAAATAATTTGTAAAACGATTCGAAAACGTTCAGTAATCTTAGACGCTTCTTCCGTTCCGGGGAAAGTTAATGACCAGATGGTTTAACTCATATTTCATGCAATGCAATGAAGATAAACGTGCCTGTTAAAATGTATTTTATTAACTACTTTAAGCTGCTCTCCATATCCATCAATGCTTTTGGGGTGAAGTAATCTTGACACACTTCAGTTCCTTCCCAAATAGGCTATAATGTTTTTCAAAGACCATCAATCAATTGTAGTTTACCAAGTACTGAATTCCGTGTGTCAGCTCGGTGGTAAGTGAACTTTAGTATCGGCATGGACCCAAATCGGCCAACACCAAAGATCAGACCTTATTGTTTGAGAGGTGAACCAATACCCTTTTGTCTTAAGTACAGAAATGCCTTCCAGTGGGGTATGCCAAGCACAGAGTGAAAGAGTAAAGATTGAACCAATACTTTTTTCAATTGCTGTCAATTTTTTTCATTATACGGGAATCGATAAAAAATGAGAGAAGAAATACAGCAAGGAAATGGTAAAAAACAAAATTATTCTCAGAAACATTCAGAGATCCAACAACACAAACAATATCAGTAATTATATACGACTTATCAAATCATACAGTGAAAAATAAAAATTAGATGCAATATTTAAAAAAAAATCCAGTGGCAAAAATACGTAGAATGTTAAGTAAGAATTTTGAAACAAGGGACATAAATGCAGTTGAAAAGGGTGAAGGTTCAAAACTATGATCAATGGAAATATTTCTATTCAGTGTTGTGAAAACTGCAATTATATTAAACGAAAATTGCAATTCAGCGTAAACGATGCCAGCAGTTCACTCACACGTAGACGAACTGTAACTTTCCTTCTCGATGTGTTCGATCCAAAACCGATCATCATTTTTTCAAAATGATCTGAATAAAAAATACTAAACCTCGGCAGGTAAATTGTGAAGGCGATCATATAACTGGAAAATCTATTCTGTATACAAACGTTTATCATAACAATTGTATTCTCAGTGACAAATTCCTACAGCATCTCTTTATAATCATCCTAAATAAAGTAACGAAAATAACACGAAGCCATCTCCCACGATCACACCAGAATTCTCCATCTTTACCAAATCCCTTTTAAAGCTTCCATTTTCTAAATCTCAAACAATATTATATTTGCTATGTCACTGTGAACGCTCGCGTACGCATAGCAAGGGCCGGATTTACGTGCAAGCAAAACAAGCTGTTGCTTGGGGCCTCCATGCATGAGGGGCCCCGCTCGTCGGAAATAAATTTCAATTGCAATGCAATGCAATGCAATGCAATATATATATATATATATATATATATATATATATATATATATATATATATATACACATATATGTATATATACTGAAACGAGTTGTTAATTAACTCACACAAATTAAATAAAGAGAGGGGGACAGGGATTCTTTCTCAGGAATGGGTTCCGGGTCTGATCATACATACAATGGAAATTGACAATGGTTTATTACAAAAAAAAAGAACCATGATCATTACAAGCAACTGGACTTAACATACACTTGCTGCCATGTGATCTGTATTCCCTACACCAATCTCTTGTAAATTACATCATTCAATGGTTTGCTACTGTTCGCACCACATTCCCCTCCCCTGACATCCATTCTCTGATTACCCTGGTTACTGAATATCAGGTACTTATGCTGTATGCCTCTTGTAGCTCTGACGCGTGACTCCACCTCGCCGCTATCCTCGGGATTGCTCGGGTCTGCTCGGTCGCCCGCGTCGCCGCCGTGTCGCCACCGCGCCCGCCGCCTTCTCCAGCAATGCTCGCGAACACGCCACGCCGTTTCCCAAATCTTCGTTCCTCACAGTACTGGCAGACGAAATTCATTCGGCATACTCGAACACTCGTGTCTCTCACGCAACGGGAGCATTAGTTTCACGATTAATCTTTCTCCGTACAACTCACCAGCGTGTGAACGACGCCTGGTTACTGCACTCGCTCGTGTAAATATAATAGTACAAGTCTCAATTATCCACTTTCCGCCCCCTTTTTCCCAGGTTGTAACTTTGATGTTACTGCACAGTCCTCACAATCACAATTGTTACTATCCTACGTTTGCTCAACGTCTCTATTAGTTGCTGCACTCGTCCATGTCCACGTGTTTACCACTTACTACCGACATTATCTGTAGCATCTCTGTTCTTTCACATTACACACGCGTCTTTTTAACTCCGCTTTACCACAGTTACCTGTATCACTCAAGCGTCTACTCACACGATTCTTCTACTTTTTTCACACCACACTTTCGCTGATTTCATATATTACATCGCTCTACCATCTGACCTCCGCCATGTCTGGGCGCTTCTCTCTCGCCACTCTCGCCTCTTGGCCCGTGCTCGGTTCGCGGCACTCGGTTCCTCCGCTGAGCCGGCTCCGGCCCCCCCCCCCCGACTCCGCCGGCTGGCCAGCCTGTGCCGCGCAGTTTAAACCTACGAATTGGGCCGAAACGCATTGTTATCACTGAGATGATAACAATTCGTTTCAATACATATGTATATATATATATATATATATATATATATATATATATATATATATACACACACACACACATTATTAGCTTTCATTTGTATTTGTACAGAGAGTGCTTGTATTACGATAAGTTTTTTATTTAATATATATGAAGTTATTTTTACGGGGGGGGGGAACACAGTTTTGTTTGGGAGCCCCGCAATACTTAAATCCGGTCCTGCGCGTAGCTGTTGGGGTCACGGATGGGGGAAAATTGGAGGGAAGGGAAGATCCGAAAAGGGGAAAACGAATACTCTTCTACGTCCACTTTCGCTCTTGCCTTTGCAGTGGCCTAGCACATGCGCGGCAGGGCCATGCAAGTGCGAATTTAATAATAAACATAAATAATTAAGGAGAGTCAATCTGATCTTAAAAAGAGAAACGTCGGCAGGCAGAAGAAGAGGTGGTCGGACGAACTCAAAATGATGTTTGACAGCCAATAGTCTACCTCGGCAAAGTATCGTCAGAAGTGCAAGACTGTCTAAATCCAACCCAATGAACGTACACTAGATTATTAACTTTCTCACCAATTTGATAAGTGGCAATGCAGAAAGTAAAAAGACGAAGTGTTAGATAATAACATTTAAGTTGTGAAGTCAAAGTGAAAAGTGTTAAATTTTGCAGTGACTAAATGAATAGTGTTACTTATTTTGTATGTACATAGCATTTACATTTTCTTATTTTGTATGTAAATAGCGTGGAAGGAAATGTAAGGAAATTCTCGAATTGGGAGTTCGGGAATATCACTATTTAACCCATCCGACAATCAGAAGCCCTTGCCCACTATGGGATTGTAATGGGCTATAATTATTAATATTATTATTAATAATAATAATAATAATAATAATAATAATAATAATAATAATAATAACCATAAGATCAGATGACATAGTAGAAAGAGACACCTTCAGACACAAAGTTGACAAGTGGGAAGTTGCACCAGAGCAACCGAAACAAAAACAATGCAGACCAAAGTGGTCTCAAGAACGTAAACAAGCCTTCTCGGAAAGAATGAAAGCCTATTGGAAAAACGGAAAGAAAAATTAATTGAGTCTCTTGCTTAGCGTCTTCCATCTATGGGTAGAATTTCCTATTATAATAATAATAATAATAATAATAATAATAACAACAACACTGAACTTCTGATGCTACTTAACATGAAATTTGAGACACAAAAAAAGTTAAAGAAATCGTGGAGAGACAAACCACTCCACGGACAATATCTGAAACGAATGGACAAGGTGCAGATCAATAAAGATCAGTCATTTATGTGGCTTAAAAAGGGAAGAATGAAGCCAGAATCCGAAGCACTTGTAATAGCTGCCCAAGATCAGGCCTTGAGAACACGACATTGTGATAAAGCGGTTCTCAAAATTTCCCAAGATAATAAATGCCGCATTTATCAAGAACACGTAGAAACCATTGATCATATTGTCTCAGCTTGTCCAATCCTAGCAAAGACCGAATACTTGAAAAGACACGACAGGGTGTGTAGTTACCTCCACTGGCAGATCTGTACCGCCCTCAAAGTTCCTAACACATGCCCCAAGTGGTACGAACACTCACCGAAATCGGTGACGTCTGTTGGATTGTGTACGATATTGTACGACCAACAAGTTCAAACTGATCGCACGATAGCGGCAAACAAACCGGATATAGTCATCCGGGATATGGAGAACAAATCGTGTTTACTTGTCGATGTTGCTGTACCTTGCGATCAAAACGTCGTTACCAAGGTGGCAGAGAAACGTCTTAAATACAAAAGTTTGGAAATCGAGATCAGCCGAATGTGGGGCGTAAAAGCACAGGTCGTCCCGATAGTTATCGGAGCTCTGGGATGTGTTCCGCAAAATTTGTGTTAGAACTTGTCTAAACTCCCAGGTAATTCAAAAGACTGGGAAGTGCAAGAAATTGCTTTATTTGGAACAGCCCACATTTTGCGCAAAGTATTGTAGAAGCACCGACAGTCACCGGATCTGCTCCTTAGGTAGCTGATTGCAACCTGGAGTAGACTTTATATTCAGCCGACTCATAACATCTTTAGTCGTGATGTAATGGAATAATAATAATAATAATAATAATAATAATAATAATAATAATCGTTTTGGATGGAAGGTATTCCTGTTAAATCTTATTAGTTGGAGTTGGATGGTTGGGGTGAGAGTGGCCTAGGATCAGTCCAGTATACTTCAGGAACGAATTGAATTTCTTTATTCATTAGCTCTACGTTTCGTGCATTACAGTATGCACCTTTTCAAGAGCAATAAGTATATAATGTTGGTTGCACCTTGGCGTTATAATTTGCAGGTTATGTTTCGGTCTTTTCTATGAACGTGGGTAAATAATGTTCAAGCGTTGGTTCCATTTATAAAATGCAATCTTTGAGCTATTACAAGAGTCAATCACTATTGATATATTTAGAGATGATATAATAAGAGGTAAGCTGATCAGAGTACCTCTAACGTTGATATGTAATAGCCATAGCAGCCCAGGAATTGTAAATATGTACATACGTATTAGGTACATAAGTGATTCACTCTTGTAAAGGGCTCATGGAGTGCATTATACTACAACCATAGCAACCCAAGAATTGTAAATAATGCACATATATTAGATCAATCGTCAATATGGCTTATAAAATTTTCAAAATTATATCCACCAACACGCTTCAAATCGACCATTAAAATAGAAGTAAGTCAATTCTACAAATTAACAATTGGTCCTTCTCTAGTGTAATCCAGTCCCGTCTTGTGCAATGCTACACCAATCCATATGAAAAATCTACAAGAGTTAGAAAATAACTAGGATACTTATAAAAGCTCATTGGTTTATTCCGAATCACAAATCCACAGAGAATTAAAAATAAAACGCCTTAACCATTATATCAATTCTCTAACCAAATATGTCTTCGATCTCTCACCGTCATCTTGCACTAATTCATTTGGTCTAGGTAAATGTAAACCAAAATGCCGTGTACGTCGAAGGTATCCAAAGAATACGTTCTATCTATAATATGTTTTCAGGACATACTCGTTAAAAATTTAGTTTTATTGTTAAAATGTCTATTATTATTTAATTAATAAAAACATTGTAATTCGTATCTTAACTAAATTTTTCACATTTAAATCAAGGTAAAAAATTGCCTGATGTAAACTGCTGGCACCTTACCTCAATATTATTGATTTTAAAGAATTATGTTCAATGCCCTGAAAAATTCATGTAAGCATTGAGCAGGAAGAAAATAAAAACTAAAAAAATAAAACCGACAGAGGGGCTTTTTTTTAAGGTCGCTTTTACGAACAACCTCTCCGATTGGGCTAATATTGCTTACTGTGGTATATTTGGGTGTGAAAAGATGTTCATACAGTTAAAACATAGATTGTTTCATGAGACGTTCAAGAAATATTTTAGACAGATTTCACGATTTTAGACGACGGGTAAATTAACCCATAAATTAGCTGAATTAGACTAATTTATTATTTATTTGGTTAGAATTGGACTTCAGTCTATTGTTTTATCCTTGCCTCCTGAATCAAATGAACATGAAAAATTATCTTCATTAATTAATAGGTAGCATTTTTATGGATAAAAGTCCGAACATTATCCAGATCTTTAAAATACAAATCCTAAAACACATCTTTACCGATTACACTAATAAAATCCTTCAAGGAAAAATTGTTCTTCCGTGTTATTTTGCGGTAGACATACGACGAAATTGCATTTTGCAGGACGAGTACCGTTAAGTAAATAAATCACTGTTCAGAGCGTTTAATAAAAACACTGACATTAGCTGACAGCTATAATTGAATATAGCTGCCATCTAGCATATTGTGAATGATTCCAAAACTAAATGCTTGTATGTTTGTATGAATTCGTACCAAAACTAATGTACGAACTCGTACGAATGTGTCTTTGGCATACTCATTTCAAGATGCCGGACTCTTGCTGCGTCAGTGGTCCGTCTAAATTCATTCGCAAAATACTTCCTGCAGTAGTTATGTAAACACTATTTTATATCGAATAAGAGTTTATACTGAATGCTCCAAGTTTGTTTGTTGTTGTGTAGTCGGTGTTTCATTTCCTGACTCAGATATTTCTCATGATAAGGCGTTCAAATATATTTGAGTACTTTATTGATTCACCTTTTCAATCAAATTAAAAGATAGAAAGTGATAAGAAGTAACTTCCGAAGCTCGAAGAAATATGTCATGTGGCTTAACGTTATCCAATTAACGAGCGATAAGTCAGGCACGAACTGGTCTGAACAGTTTATTATCCAATTGAAATGTAAGTATTTTCAATATCTTCGGGTCTAAAATATGTTACAGTTTATTTTTTTCAATATTATTTTAAGTATACACTGTTATTTATTTTCCATATTTTGTCTCATTATTTATTGATAGTCTTATTACACTATGCGTTGGTGAATTATTCTATAATTTTTTAATAGATGTATGAAATACTTATTACATCAATACACAAATTTTAAACGTTTCGAGGAATGGTGGTCCCATCTTCAGGTCATATAAAAATAATAATTAAAATTGGCATTATAATGATGACATGAATGGATTCAATGCACTAAATTTAAAAACATATGGCACCCTTATTTTATAGTTATTAAAACGAGTAGTATTTTCCGTTGTAACATATTGCACTCTCTCCGCATACCAAAGGGGTATACAGTATGCGTACCCCAATCTCACTTTTTTTGCTATTTGTATACGTTTCGCTTATTATGTGGTATTGAAATTTCGTTATATTGCCCAAAATACTTCAATCGGCAATGTATTAAAAATTGTAATAATTTAAGGTGTTTTACGTGAACCAACTAAAAATAAGCACTGCGGTACATTTGTACCCCGCTTGCCACCATCAATTTTATTCCTTATAAAATTATTTTGAACATTATAAGTCTTGGATTGGGACGCCAATCTTTTGATTCAAATGAAAATAGCATTATTGAAACGCTTGCAAGATTCCAGTTACGCATTCGAATCAGTCTACATCTGTAATAGTAACTGAATGTTCCTAATTCGTATGTTTTCGCATACCAAAGAACAATGCCAACAATGGACAACTTAAAACAGATAAAATGTAAAAGAAGAAAATTGTAATGGTCCTTGGGCAAGAAGAAACTTATGTCGAAGAGAGACTGATAAAACCTAACGATTGACTGAAAAAACAATACGGACTGCAATGAATTGCTTGCGAGGAGAGGTAAAGCGGCAGGCTCTGCTCTTCCTGAATGTTTTTCCTGCCCAATTTGAAAGATGCGCTGTAGGCGAGAAACTACATACAGAAAGAGAAGGGTATGCTACTAAGCTCATGTCTACGTGTAATAAACAATCTGACACAGACACAATAATAGTAGAAATTTAATTGTTAAAATCAACCATCTTAAAAGTGGAATTTTAATGAAGTGTTTTCGTCTACTAAAAAAGAAACGTAGTAATTAAGTTAATTAATTCTAAGTTTGGCTTTTGTTCCTGGTCAAAATAATCAAAATGTTCATGTATGAGATAGTTATTTCCTATTTCAAACCAATATTGCATAATATTTCAGTGGGATACACGAGTACCTCGCTTGGTATTCAGGGTTACATCTTGAACTTTATGTGGAGGGCTAAATATCTTACTTCAGCATTTAGCTGGATTCCATATTGTATGTCGCGATTAATTCTAGCGGTCGTACTTCGATTTATTTTTAAAGCTTTATTTGATAATCATCAGCTGTTACCGTGGCATCCAATCGGGAGCTTACACGTCACTACAGTGAAGTCACTGGTGATGTTCAACCTCCCGATTGGATGATACCGTAACAGCTGGTTTACGTCAAGTGCAGTTATGTTTAAATCCAAGTAGAGACTGACTGGTCATAAGAAGTTGGTTAGTGCAACGAAAGTTTGAGTCAGATACAGGAGGAAAAAGAGAGTTTGGGGAGGAGAAGAGAATGAGGGAAATATAAAGAAAGTCTAGAAAATAGAAATCTTTTGAAAGGATGCTGGAATGTTTTTATCTGTGGTGCCCAGTTCTTAGCTGAGTCTGCAATTTGGTTGTGACAAGAATAATAGTGAGCCAGAGCATTGCGTATACATCGGTTTTTCTTTCTTGGCGCGTGGAGGTGTGTCATCAAAATGGAATATCTCACGGCATTTCACGTCGCTCTCGGTTGTGCCGCTAGGATCGCCAGCACTGCTCGATACAGTCGCGATGATGCGATTCCTAGCGGCATAATCGAGAACGACGCGAAATCCCGTGAGATATTCCATTTTGATGACACACCCCCACGCGCCAAGAAAGAAAAACCGAAGTATAGTACTATTGTTGTGAATCTGAATATCGAAAGAAATTGTATTTAAGGAAGATTTCCCAAATATTCAAAGAAAAATTTAATTAACAATTTTCAACAACAAACAGCAAGCAAACGTCGCAGAACATTCCACTCGTGAAATCGACCCAACCACGATTAAAAACAGATATTCTGGGATTGATTATGCCTCTCCAATCATCGATAGTCTACTCAGAAACCAACGCAAAAAGGCGAGCAATCGCAGTACATGCAGCACTAGCTCACCAATGAACAAGAACATTCTCATCAAAACTAGACTAATTTATTTGCATGCCAATATTTAAACATTAAATACTATCACATTCTAATACGTACTTGACTTTTTTAGCGTACAAAAAACTTTGCATTTTAAAGTAATGAAATCGATCACAATTTCGTTATTGGGATCTTAAGTTTCAAGTTTCATCAGTTGTTCGTTTGTTAACCTTTATACTCGCGTCTCTCTGACACGTAATTACTCGCGCGGCGCACTGAGTGCGCCCACAAAGAAACGATTGTTTATGCAATAACAAAAACAATAATTGAGATAAATTATTTACTAAGAAAAATGATAAATTATTGCATAAAATAATATTTGGTGTTAATTATATGGTACATATGAAATTTACAATACGAAATGTGTTTTATGCCTCTTAACAAGGCATACAGTGGCTTATTGTAAAGTTGTATGTCCCTCAACGCGCCCCAAATTAATTCAATAGAAATAGTTATATATTTGTAATATAAATGAATAATCATAAATCTGTTAATAACAATAACACTGGTATCACTGAATCTATGAGAATATTAAAATAATAGAAAATAAAATCATTAGAGCAATATATGTATTTGTATTTACTAATAATTTTATGACATTCGTTATACAGAATGTGCAATTCATTATCCGGGTCCATCTTACACTTACTTTTAGATGATTTTTACGTGTTTATGTTACTGTAAATGTGAACGAGTGATTATAAAAATACATAAGAATATTTTACACAATGTGTTTTCTATTATATATTTTATCCATATTTCATGTCTCCTATGTAATAATTGATTTCTACAATGTCTACATTGAAAAGAAACGATTCTTTTACGTACTTCCACTATTACTCGCGCACAGTGCGCCGAAAAAGGTTTAGACAGAATTCAGCTAAACTGCGATTTCTGTAGGAAGAGCTCTCAAGATAACTCAAATCCCATCTTCGCGATGGAATATGTCACGGCATTTCGCGTCTTTTCTCGGTCTTGCCGGTAGAAGTCGCATGATCGCAAGCACTGCTTCATACGGTCGCGATCGTGCGAAATCTAGCGGAACGACTGTGAATGATACGAAATGCCGTGACATATTCCATCGCGAAGATGGGATTTGAGTTATCTTGAGAGCTCTTCCTACAAAAATCGCAGTATAGCTTACTCCCACAACTTGCAACGGACCAATTGAAACACGAATTCAAACTGTTAAAGAAACTCAGAAGAAAGATTAGCGCAAGAGAAAATGGAATATGATGCACCCATTGTCGTCAGGAACCAAAAGAATGCGACTGAGTGCGCCAGCGCCAGTAATTAAAGGTTAAATCTTCAACAAAACCAATTCTACAAATGTTGACCTGGTAATAATCGTTTTCATCTGAATTGTAATGTTTGCAGTAAAGTTTGTAGTGGTGAAGCTATGCGCAAAGCGTCGTGTTTTCAAATATCGATCCAATTTCGGTTTCGTGAAATGAAATATTTGCATTCTGGTTGTTGATGCTAAAGCTTTCCGTTTCAAAATGGTATCAAACGTTTTTGTTTTAAGATTTTTTTATTAAAATGGTTTATTTATTGTGAACAACGGTGAAAATAATTTTTTTTAGTTTCTTCAAGAATTAATTCTTATGCAAAATTTTGGAATATAGCACAGCAATTGTATATTTTCCCTTTGAAGCAACCAAATAAAAATGTTATTCTTTGTGACATTTATTTGAACAACTCTCGAGAACTCTGTTATCTGTTGCTTACAGAGATTAATATGTACGTAAGTTTTAGGCGAAATTACGAATGTCTTTTCTATCGTAACGTTTTTCATTTTCATGTATTTTATGAAAAATAACGGATTTTATGTCTTGCATAACTGTTTCTGTTTGATGTTTTGGATTTATGATATGCATATTTATTATGTGCAGATGAGTAAGGCATAGAGAGACAGTCGACATCTGAACTGGTCACTTTATTACGACGTTTGTGTCAATTCATGGGTAAATACAAGAAGTACACATCTATATCAATGGTATTCTTAGACAAACTTACGTAATACAGTGCAGTATGATTGTAATAGTATAGTTTATCGAATTAAAATAAAATAAGATTCATTTCTAATTTAAGAAACACTTACTCCATAATAATTCATCACAAATAATGTGTAGCAATATATCCTAGAAACAAACCGGTTTTTTGACCGTCAGAAAGCGTATGAATCACGTTACATTCTAAATCGAATTGCAAACTCATTGGTTCTTCTTGTGTTGCCAGTGTTGACTAATTCTCACCAAATTGGCGACTTTTTCAGGTTCTGGCTTCGGAAATTGGCACTTGACTTGGCAATTTTTTGGAAACCTAATGAAAATGAAAGCGAGCATCATGTGTAGCATAACACCCACATAGTTGCAACTTACGATTATTTTATTAGGTTATTTCGTTGTGTCTTATAAACGATTGTTCAATTAGTAAACAAAAATGTTTATTTTATTTCAACGTTCTGATTATACATGAATATATTTATAGACATAAAAACTTGTTCATTCTTTTCAGTATACGATTTGAAAAAATTCATTGTTGGTGCGACAATGACGAGCGACGTAAATTCTTGGTGACATTTGCCAATACATCATACTACAAATTGAAGTAATTACATCATGAATTTACATGAGTTAACTTTTAACAATAATGAACACATTTATAAATAGAACTGCGTAACGTTAACAAGTGACGTCTCAAATTTTCCAGGAAATAATATTATTTGAACAACAAACGTTACAACCCAGAGTTCTAAAATGTTTTCAAAGGAAAAACATTTAAACACGAAAATTAATGTACACACTATTTTCAAATGCTTTTCCAGTTTTATAATTCCTCTATGTAAACGTAGTGGACTAAAAATTGGCAACGCACGTATAAAATATTCCGGCATTCTCATCATCCATAGTCCGAATAAAAATACATTTGAAATGTACATAGTTATTACAAACTAAATTGTTAGTCAAACCGAACATTTCTTTGTGCATAAAAATTGAATTTCTATTTCGTGGTATTAACAATAAAAACCTGAAAAAGTATAAAGCGTGCAAGTACAAGGAATCAGGCGGTACCACAAACATGCAAAGCACATGTGCACTTAGTAATAGGATTGACTGGCCAAACGTACATATAAATTTTCTATTAGAAACTTTATCTTAATAAAATAACTTGGTACATTTAACGTCAGCAGCTTAATTATGGAATCAGGCGTTATGACAATGGAGGTCCATTATGTACTTACCAACTTCGCCACAGCAACATACCTCTCACTCCAACGAATTCACCACACCATTATAAAGTTATCTTGGTCCAATCCAACTATTGAAGGGAATAAGATGGAAAATTAATACACAGAAAATTTACAATTTCACTCACTTTGAAAATTGCTGAAAACAATACAAATTCATGTTCGTCTGTCCATCTGTCTGAACGACTTTATACTGATGTACTATTCTGCAATATGCCGATAAGTGAAAAAAATAGTCAAACGGAGTACTGTTGTAATGTGCAGTTTCTTTTTGAAAACTGGGGTGCTGAAATTAATACAACCATAATTAAGACAAAATAAATTCAGTTCCAGATAATAAGAGTACCAAGCATTAAATTTAGAATTTGTGCAATTATGTAAATTACATGAAAATTAAAGAGTCGCTTGAGTACATTTTGACAACTTTTTTCTCAGTAAAATATTCTGAAGAAAGGACAAAACGTAAATTGGTAGATTGTTTATACGAAACAACTGTTGTTTTTTCTAATTTAATGGATTTTCTGAATTTTCTCGATGTAAACGATGCTCAGAACTTTAATACTACGCCTACATTAGTGAATAATAATATTTCATTCTACAATAAACCAAACCAGACGGTATAATTTGAGTTATACCTTTCTAATTTCAAAGTGTAACTCGAAATGCAAGAGGCAGAAGTATAAATTCTCAGAATGAATATTATAGCCACTGTATTTCGGGAATTCAAGTACATCAAATAATGGGGTGGGATCAATAGTAGTGTTTCTGAAACATCGATAGTCTATTGATAGTTAAATCGATATTGTTGCTATTGTCGGCTATCGATATTGTGGCCGATAGTTTTTAGATTAGTTTTAAGTCTTTAAAGACTACTTGTTATTAACAAAATGTACTGAGAGCATGCAAATCCGCCACAAGTATGTAAAAATAAATTAAGAAATATGTATGTATCTGAATTACGTAGTACCTAAAAATAAATCAATTTATTTCATTTTTCGACCATATATAAATAATTATGTAACTTTGTGATCTATTGTGTTGGTGAAACAATTCATTTCCTATTTATTTAATATGCTATTTTAATTGTCCATATTCTATTTCTAATTTTACGATTATTTATCATGCATGTTTCTAAATTATGTTCCTCACAAGATAATGAATTTACATTATTATAGATTTACATCGTAAACGAGTGGACAGTGTGATCAGATCTGTTTGTATTGCAATGAAACCTAGTTAGCACGAACTCGCTTAACATGAATTTTGCCGTTACATGAACAGAACATCGGTCCCGGGACAAGGGATTACGGTACCAAGGACGCTTACAATACTCGGTTAATACGACGTTTTATAACGCGAACTCCGATTTCTGTCCCTTTCGGTCCCTTGGAATTCGTGTTAATGAGGGTGTACTGCAATATTTAATGGATGCTTCATTAATAAAAGTCTAATATGTAGTAAAGTAGTAACTTCTGTCGCAGGAAACTCTATAGAAACACAAATTTCTATCTAAACACAATTGTCTATTAGCATTTAAAAATGAGAAAATATCGATACTATCGAATACTATCGATTCAGTTTCTATAGTATCGAAAACTATCGACACAGCGAAAGAACCGATGTCTAAAAAACACCAATCAATAGAAAACAACACATAAAATATTTTAAAGTAAACTAGTGGTGCTACGGAATTGCACAGACTGTCCCCTACTAGTTTTCTATTTTCCTTAGTCTCGGTTAGCTATTCGGACTTGCCAGATACTACACTTGCCAACTGTCATCGATCGTCGCCCAAAGAACATTTTTTTAAAATTGTGTTAATTTTTAAGTTTCTTGTAGTACTACGGAAATATTATTTTAAAATAATTAAAAATAGTAAAATCTCGTCTTAAATAGCATTTGTCTTTGAATACTTTGGAGCTGTTTTTAAGAAAATATGTTTAAACGCTTCTGTAAATTCGAAATTTGAAGCTATGTACGCTCCTGTAATTTCTATATTTACAAATTGCTGGAAATGTGCATATAAACGGTGCGAGAGTTCTTAAAAAAAATACATTTGCGCAATTAAAAAAGAGAAAATACCCCAAAACGAACTTAACACCATACTAGTGTGAAATTAGCACTATCCGTTCGAAATGCTTTAAAAAAATGGAGCCATTAATGACAAAATGGCGTTTTAGCGTTTCTGAAAATGCGGAATTTTGAGTTAGTTTTCACAGAAAACAGTTGAGTTTTCTAAAAACTTTGTAAGACATTATTTAAAGCACATGTACTCATAAATATAATAATGTGGACAAATCGCCGCTAATGTAAATACATGACTTGAGAGACAGGTAAAAAAATTATATTTTTGTAATATTAAAAAAAATAGAGCAATGTGACGTCCAAAAGTATAAATAAACTAAAGGTGCTACAGAATGAGATAGACTTTCCCGTATTCGTTTTTTATTTCCTTTGATTTGAAAAGAAAGGCCATAAAAAAATTAATTCATATCCCATCTTACGATTTTGGCTAGATATTGGGAATTGCCACATAGTCCACCTAGCTGCCATCAATCGCCGTCGAAATAACATTTTTTTAAAATTTTTTCAGTTTTTCGGTTTACTAATTGTAGAAACGAAATATTATTTTTAATAATATTAACCCTTAATTGCCGACATAAGAATTCAGTCACACTGGTACCGATGTGGAGTCCAGGTGGACTCATAATATGCTCTTTCAAATATTACTGTATTGATTTGTATTTCGAGTGAAGAACATTACAAATTATGATAAATGATGACCAAAGAAAACATTAATCAGGATATATTTGTTAATAAGTTATCTAATGAGAGAATATCATGTGATAAGGAATGATTGAATAATATTATGCAACCTTTAATTTAACAAATTAATCTTTATAATAAAAATTTTAAAAACATTAAAATATGTATTAATGAAAACCACCATAACTTTAGAACTAATAATCAAGTGCAAAATGTTACTACCGCAAACAACAAAATTTTGAGACAAGTTGCTTTAGTCATGTTTTTCTACACACCCTTGCACACTTGTTTGTTCTTTCCTTAATAGTAATTTGCATTCTGAGTTATTTATTATTCGGGTTCTTCGTTTTCAACAAATTTCTATTAATTATCGTCTTCTTTCCCAGATTCTAAACTAACTTTTCTGAATGATAAATAGCGGTCATTTTCAATTTGATGATCTGAAGATACTCTCAAAACTACTGTACATTTGCTCCACCCATTGCGCAATATTTTCTTCCAAATCATGGACACTAATATTTAGACACCCACGTAACAGACTGGACACGTTTTTCTGTACTTTGCACGTTGTTTAGAGGCGCAACAGAACAAAATGTACTTACTGGCAAAGTGCGACGGGCAGTCAGTAACAGTTACATTGCTATTGATGTGGAGTCCCTAGGTCTCCCGTGTGCCACCAAAGGCTGATGATTTCCCTGAAAAGCATTCTACAGCAGTAAGCTCGCGAACCATTACTTACAACTGTAGAAGGAGAAGGTACAAGGAGAATCAATGTTATCAGGGCCGTCTTTGGGTTTGAAAGTACCCGAGGCACTCAGAGATTTCGGGGCCCCTAATTCTTAGTTCAACAAATTACGTTCTGGCGATCATAAGTTAATAAAAATTGAATATTACACAGTTAATAAGCATTTTGATTCCTCTTTTTAAGGTAAGGAAGGATTTGTAAAAAAAATAGATAAACGGAATTAAATAGTATCTTTAATCTCTGTATTTCCTATAGTAATATTTTACTAATAACTCTAACAATAGTAACATAATAAAATATGATTGAAAAACAACACAAGCAATATTTACATAATAAGATCTAAGTAAAAAACAATCTAAGCATTTGTCAATGCTACTTTACGTAGTTTCGCACGCACGAAGTCGTCAATTACATCGTCGAAGATCAATTCGTTCAAAATATCGTACTCAATCCTCACTCCTGGAAAACATTGCCTTTGATATTGACCAGCCATTCAGCAATATTGAAATTTGATGGATATAATTGTTTGTGCGATATGAATGAAAAACTCAATAGCTAAGATGTTAATAGCGCAGAAAATGCAATATCTTAATATTGCGTAGCTACTTTTATAATTCGGGAAAGTACGTGCTGTTCTAGCACCACTAGTTCAGTTTTGTTATATATTTTTTATTATCTGTGGAGGCCCTTTGATCATGGGGGTCCTGAGGCACGAGCCTCGTCTGCCTGTGCCTAAAGATGGCCCTGAATGTTATAAAAAAACGTATATGGATGCATTCAAACTTTCGGGAAGTCAGAGGAGTCTCAGGGACTCAACGTTGATAGCAGAGGGGAGAGTAAAACCTCGTCCTAAAAGGCAATTCTCATTGAAAAATGTGAAGCCATTCGTAAGAAAAGGGCGTTTAAGCGTGACTGTAAATGCGAAATTTGAAGCTCTTTTTTACAGAAAATTCTTGAGTTTTCGAAAAACTTCATTGGAAGTCATTTAAAGAACGTTAACTCACAAATACTATAGAGTTTACAAATTGCTGGAAATGTGCATATTAACAGTGTGAGAGATCCTTAAAAAAATTAAATTTGTGTAATTTTTGAAAAACAAACTATACCCCACAATGAACTTAGCGTAATATTAAAAAGTGCAATTAGTACTATCCGTTTGAAAAGTTTGAAGAAAAAAGTTGAAGCCATTTATGAGAAAATGGCATTTGAGCGTTTCTGAAAATGCGGAATTTTGAGCGTTTTCACAGAAAACGGTTGAGTTTCGATAAATTTAATTTGACATTATTTAAAGCACTTGTACTTCTAAATTTAATAATTGCCGTTAATGTAAATGTTTTTTTTAATTTAGCAACTGAATTTATCCACAGTGTTCGTTTCTGGCTACAATTAAGACTCCTTCTAATAGCATGACGCAAACTGGTGCTTGAAGCTCATTGGCTGACGTGGGAAAGGACGAGCAATAGTTCACTCGTGTCTTTCCATCATGGGATTTCGAAAGATTTTTCTTTGGTACTGATATCTAACAAGCATTTGGTGCAGGTGTTGCCAAACGCGCAAAATGTCGCATACCTAAAAGTTTACAGTCCAATAAAACTCCTATTTCAGAAATATTAAAAAATAGTTTACGGTCTATCAAGCACGTATGGTTCACTCGAATCCAAGAAGCTGAGAGCGGCAAATGACGCTCAATGATGTTAGCATTCCATCGTCAACACGGGTCAGCGGGGGCTGTAATAACATATACCTGATTTGGCAGTCAACTGCCATCGTCAGAGAAACGGAGGAACCGCCATTTCAACTGTCAATCCTAAAGCTCTTTCTCCCGCAGTGTATCAAAGAGGAGTGTCCGGAAAATTTCGAATGTCTCATAGGTAATAAGATGGTTTAATACACAATATTTTAATCTGAAAACGTTTTCTTACAGGACATACGATGACAATGTCTCGTGACTGCGTTTGGGCTCTGAAGCCACTGCTGTTGGCTGCAGCCATTTTTGGCTTCATGGCTGTGCGACAAGATGGTGCACGAGGGTCGTTAAGACGTTCAACCCCTGCTCTGGCCTGGACCTTTTCTGTGATAACAATGCACATAGTTGGTGTAGTCGTCACAGTTTATTTAAAGTCCAGAGCGGGAAACGCATTTAAGCATAAACCAGGTTTCATAATTGACTTATTTCTTAGCAGTCTTATTTTTATTGTGCATTTACCGGCATTGGCTCTATTTTCAACCACTAAGTTTTACCTTTGGAAATCTCTGATCTGTAACATTCGCAATGTAGACAAACAGCTTCCTTTTGACTTTGAATATTTAAATCTAAGACGACGTAGGAGTCTTTACATCCAAATATTAGTGATGTTTCTATTGCGAAGCGCAGAGCTCTCTCAATTTCTACATGTATGGCCAAATCGCTATTACATTTTAGTGTTAGAATTTATTAATCATTTATATCACATAATATTGGAACTACTATTTGTGAACATAGCTTTGTCAATAAAAGATCGGTTCCAAATCCTAAACAAATTATTAATTTTTACTTATAAAAATTGCGGCCACCAAGAAGATCATTCACCATTACATCAGAGAAAAATTAAAAGTATCTTCTCCACTCAGAACCCGAAGGATTTCTCTAATATCAACAGGAATCTTATATTAAGCTTGCAGCATTCCCATCAGCAGCTAACAGAGGCCATGCAATGCATTAATTCTATTTATGGCGTTTCCTTAATTCTTGTAATGGGTTATGTGTGGACGGAGGTAATCCTTGCATTGTACTACTTGCTGGAGAGAGAATCTCAATTCGGAGGTGATTCACTGAAAGTGCAGGTGGCGCTGTTGCTGTACTTGGCTCGAGGAGCAGTAATGGCTACTGCACCATGCTGGAGTGCTAATAATGCTTCTTCGGAAGGTTTGTATGCCCATTTCATAACTAAATTTGTGGTATTACAAAGCACATGCTTTCTCGCATTAGTAACGTTACGTAATATTATAACATTGCAATTTCTGTGCAAATTAATACATCTCCGCCTTCCCTTCTAAAGCTCATTATCAATCTACAGCTCTTTTGTTCTGTTCTGAGGTTGTAGGTTGCTTAGTCTTATGTTTGGTAAAAATATACAAAAGCAGGAAATGGTATTCTATTTGAAAATTTGGGTATTTATTTATTGCAATCATCTATTAGACAGCTATGTCGGTCACGAGCACTTTGCTCCCTCAGTGCACATTATTTGTGGTATGTGTATTGAGGGTCGCATAATGACTTTTTGTAAATAGCACTCGCTTCTCCCCCTCCCTTCAAGATGTGTCATACTCCCACCCCTCAAGATCTTTTTCGCATTGTAATTGTCGAGCAATAAACTATACCAACTTATGTTGAAATGATATTGTTCGCGCGTTGAGTTAAGCTGAAACACACATACATTGTGTATGTGTACTGAAGCACACATACTATTATATTTATTATAGGTTGATTATAATGAATAAAAGATAGGTGTTGTCTGGTATCAAATATGTATTACGTTAAAGATGTTTTCGATTGCATATCTATCATCCTCAGAGCTATCTGAAAATTACACACACTTTTCTGCGCCCCGTATATTATTCTTGAATTTTAAAATGATGTTACTTTTCAAAGGCAAAATCAAGCAAGTCATTACGAAGTAGTTTCTAGAGAATAGTGCTACAATATGCTACCGAATAAAACAATTATAATTTCGTTGGTCACTTCATGCAAAAACAATATCGAGCAAAATGGTCAAGTTCTTCTATTAATATTAATTCGTAAGTCGCGCTGTCCATTCCCAAATTCACATTTTCTGTAATCTAGTACGAGAACAAAACTAATATTAGTATGCACATTTCTTGACAATGCTCGGATATGATAAATGCAGCGATGTGAATGCAAGGAAGAATTAACAACACGGTGATTGGTGCTCGATCATTCATAAAGAACGTGTGTAAGGTGAAGGCGTTAGGTGTTTAAAGTCGCCTTTTATGCACTGAAATGAAGGAAATCACTACTTGCCATAAGGGTGAAGGAGTTAGTGCTCCAATGCTTTCTATTTGCTCGATCCAGGGATTCATTCTCGAGTGCCATGAATTTGAGATACCTGCGTTTGTGGCGTTGATTCCCAATTTACGCTAGAGTCCCTAGATAAAAAGAGTAGCGCATTTAATGTCCTTTCACCCAACAACCCCGTCAGGCACCAATCAGGAACTGAAGGGAAATTATAACAATTGGTGATATTATGAAGATTTTCATGAATATTAGTATTCGTTTCGAAAAGATTCATGGTTCTCAGCATATAGAATACTACACAGTTCCCATTTTCCTGGCAACTGGACATAAAATGGCATGATCTGTGGAACAATAGAATGCTCTTCTCTCTGTATCTAGGGACTATAATTTACGCTGGCACAGCACTAGACCTGATGGCTTATATTTGGCTCTTCAGTAAGGAATAGGTTACATGTTAGATGCGATAGCGTGGCAGAACTACGGTAAGCAAAGAACACGAGGAAACTTTCAGACCAATATCTCATTTATTACTACAATAACAACATACTAATAAACCGAATGCGAATGGAAAATCAATTGATAAATATTATAAACATTTGTATTAAAAATAGGAATCAGAAGAATGTCATTAATGGTTTACGAATGTCATTAATAGTCATTACGAATGTCAATAATTGCTACCTCTTTATAAAACAAGGTTTAAAAGCTGCACTTAACTTTCTTCTACGTATTCCTTTTGAAACGAATAAAAACGTATTTTCAATATTTCCGCCATTTTACGGTAAATTTCACTTTATATTCCCACTCTTTCAAACAACTGCACCCCTTTGTTTGTTGTTTCAATCAAGGTGTCATATTAACATTGCTTTTTATTTTCTCACCCTTATTGACACTTGAAATCGTGATTCATCTGGGGAGTCAAAAGTATCGTGTTAGACGCTTGATTTTCTCGCCCGAGCACATTTTGGTTCGTTACGATGAAGGAGGAAAAACACGTCATGCTTGGCTGTTATCTAGCACATTTTGTGTTATTTGCCATGGGGGTTGAGCAAAATCTTCTCGTAAAGGACTCTAGTAGATCCAATATTACGACGCAACAGGTTCAGGTGCAGATACAGATACAGGTTAAAGCAGTTAGGTCCGAGAATTGAGCCCTGAGTGAAAACTTTGAGATTCTCGATGCAGATTCACTCCCAACAAATTTCCACGCACTGATGAATATTACCAAAATAAATCTCAAAAAATTGACATACTTATTAGAGAAACTTTATATTCACAACTTCAGAAAAAAATCATGGATCAGAGTGTCAAAGGCTTTATAAAAATACAAGAAAGTAATGGCAGAAATTTTATCCCGGTCGTGGCTAGAGTCAGTAAACGATCCCAGCCAGTTAAGTGACTACCACACTAAACATTGAATCTACTGCAATAATCCCAACGATTTGCGGATTTTTTATGAAAAACATTAATACGTTCCGTAATTCCTTATTGCAGACAGATTCCACCAAATAAAGAAAATTAATGCTTCAGAAAAACCATTAATTTTCTTTGACATTATATAAAACTAGTGATGCTATGACACAATGACTCGATTCGAGTTTTAGAAACGAAATCTGCGCCATTTCTATGAGCTTAATTTGCTCTATTAAAAGAAACAAAGGAAACTTTGAACACGGTTTTGAGAATTGTCTTTATAAATGTCATTACTTGAAGCAAAATTACGTGAAAAGTATGTTCGTGTATTTTGAAATAATTGTACAAGGCCCTTTTTAAACATCTAATTTGTAGAACACTCTTCATTTAGGAAAAATCTGTCCTGAATATTGTGGTTTGTTAATCATAACGGCAGATTTTGATGTCCCTCCTATTCGCGTCTCAGGGAACAGTTTTAAACAAACGAGGTACCAAAGAAAGATAAAAAAATTAGAAGTGGAGGAAATTATATATTGAATAGATAGCA
Organism: Acheta domesticus; assembly: GCA_031308135.1. Classification (NCBI taxonomy): domain Eukaryota; kingdom Metazoa; phylum Arthropoda; class Insecta; order Orthoptera; family Gryllidae; genus Acheta; species Acheta domesticus. The sequence goes on from JAHLJT010002406.1 coordinate 83,747,991, forward strand.
GCTTTCCTTTATTAATAAAAAGCGATGAAATTTGTGTTGTTTGAAATGCGCGGCTAGAATGGAAACGGGAAGACGGCGTCATGCGCATCTTTGCAAATTGGCGGGAAGTACTAAAGTAAGATAGCCGAGCTTTTAGAACGTATTGCTTTTCGTTGTGTTGCGAGTTCTTGCTTGATTGTTAATACCAATGAAATTACGATTATTACCAATTGTATTTCATGAATTTTCTTATATACTAGCTTAACCTGTGCGATTACATAGCACTGATACAGAGCTGTAGAAGAGTTACCAGAAAAAATATTTCATTTTAAGATCTTTACACATATATGGATAACATAAAATTATTTTATCGTGATGACGGTGATGTTTATTGCCATCACTAAAATTTTAATATTACGTATGTAATGTATATTTATGTAATGAATAATGATGATAATAATGAATAATGTTTTGTTTGTTTTGAGATTACTGATCAGAATTAGACGACAGGAAGTTGTTAAATTTTTATTTGGAACTGCTAGGTAAAATGTATTGATAGGCATGTGGGTTAATGATATTGATTTGATAATAATAATATTGATGAAACAGAGATGAGGCGTATGTTATTTTATTTTCCTGTAAGCCGAATTATGTGTGATTAATGTTCTGTAAGTTATTAATTGATAGTACTTAGATGGTAAATTCTATCAATGTTTGATTCATAGAATTTTCGGTGTCGGAACGTACTCCAAAAATAACTATTAATTTAATAGAAATAATTATAAAATGTATATAAGTTAATAATCATAATCGTTATTAACAGTAACAGTAGTGGAACTTGTATGGAATAATTATAAAAGGAGATACAAAATTAGGATTTATAATATTTCATCGGTTTTAATTATAATTTCATTACGTTCGTAAAAAATGATACAGTTAAGTGGAGAATTATTAAATTTTGAGTTTACGAAAGTTAGTCGAACAAAAAATTCATGTTGGCAAGTGTTTTTCTTTGTGTTCTTTGATATTTTTGCTTGCGAGGTATCATAACAGTGTTGCCAAAGGTACCGCATTTTCGACGCCGGGTTGTCAGCTTGGGCGGAATTCCTGTTTTGGGGCTGGAAAACGACTCTCTCGCGGGACAAATATTGACGCGGAATATCACCCAATGGACGGAATGCATCAAAACGTGCGCGGTTTTGGACGGGTTTTCACATTACGGCGAAATTTCGAAATAAAACTTAAATGACGTTGGCAATGAGTTTAATTGTTTAGTATTTTCTCTGTACCTGGTATTTCATTATTCATTTGTTAGTTCGTTCAAACTTTTCCTTGAGAAGTGAGTAATTTAGTAAGTAATAATCAAGTAGTTTTTAGACCTCTGATATAGGATGTGTTCTAAAAGTCACAGGGTTTTTATCGTGTGCAACATGAGTAAATCAAATATTAATTCTGTAACACGGTATAGTTTCCGTGCATATTCTCAAACAGTTTATGTGCAGAAACTTCAGAATCCCAAACTAGAAGTATATAGTGCAATTTTTGTAAGTTTGGCCCTCAAGGCCCGTCTTTACGATGGAATATGTAACGGGATTTCGCGTTTTTCTAAGTCGTGCCGCTAGACATCACATGATCGCGACCGTAATATCAAGCAGTGTTTGCGACCATCTTGGCATCTAGCGGCACGTGCGAGAATGACACGAAATGCCGTGTGATATTCCATCGTAGCCGTAGGGGCTTGAGGGGTAGAGTTACAAAAACCGCACTATAAAAGCCAAAAGTGTATACTTGGTCTGTACGTTTTCTGTATGAATTTTCTACAAATCGTCACAAGAGTCTGTTGGGTCTTCCGTGAAACAACTGAATTGCGTTTAAAAAAGTGGTTGTGCGCATTTGGGGTACGACATCGATGTGATCAAAACATTGATCACAAAATGATTTCAAAACATTGATGTTTCTATAAAAATTTCGATGTTTTGAACAGTGGCAGTATTTCAGTGTGTGCGTTCTTGCTGTGATATTTATAAAGTATTAATTAACCATAAGGAGCATAGAGAAGAACTAGTGGTGCTACAGAATGGCACAGACTTTCCCGTATTAGTTTTCTATTTCCTTGGGTCTTCGCTAGCTATTCGGAATTACCACAAACTCTATCTTGCCAGCTGTCATCTATCACCGCCAAAAGTACATTTTTTTGTCATTTTCTTAATTTTTCAGTTTCCTATTAGTAGAACGGAAACATTAATTTTAGAATTCTAAAGAACACAAAAACCTAGTAACAAATGGCAATTTTCTTTTAAAAACTATGTGCCGTTTAAGAGAAAATGGCGTTAGCGCTACTAAAAATGCTAAAATTGAAGCTCATTTTCACAGAAAATGTTTAAGTTTTCAAAATACTTTATTTGAAGTTATTTGAAGCACTTACACTCACAAATATAATAATGTTTATAAATTGCTCGTAATGTGCATATTAAAGATGTGAGAAATCTTTCAAAAAATTACAATTATGTAATTTTTGAAAAAACAAAAAAATAACTCAAAATAAACTTTACGCTATACTAAAGAGTGTAATTAGCACTATCAGTTACAAAAGTTTCAAGAAAAAAATTGCAGCCATATACGAGAAAATGGCGTTTGAGCATTTCTAAAAATGCCGAAATTTGAGCTACTTTTCACAGAAAACGGTAGTGTTTTCGAGAAACTTTACTTGACATTATTTTAAGCATATACAGGGTGAGTCACGTAACTTTAGCACCTCCTGTAACTTTTGAACGGTTGAAGATATTGCAATGCAGTTTTCATGAAAGTGAATGAGGGAATGGGGCTAATTGATATGTGTATTGATTTCTCTTTTATCACTTTTATTTTACGAGATATTTGAGGTATCTTTGTTTTTTCAAATGGGACTATACATATTTTTTCAGTCTATCATGACAAGCGTAAAAAGACAAATCCAATGATATAAATATTGTTATATGTTAGATAAGCATTTTTTTGAGTAATTGTGATTTTTTTGCGACTAGTGTTTAACGGATATTTTCATTGTAACTGTCAGCCCCACAAGGTCACGAAGTGCTCCCCCAGCAAACGCGGGGTCGGGGAAGGGAAGGGATTTAAGTACTTGAGGATACGAAAAATATTCACAAAACTGTTGCATTTTTTCCTGAACTCTCCTTTTCATCTTAATCCATTTTCAGTAATTTGGGTTTCTTAGGGAGTGAAAATACGGATTTGTCTTAAGTAGTATTTATTGAAATAAGATTATTTCTATCCCTAAGTTATTATTACATTCGTATTAACATTGAAATTGTTTGCTCAAAATATACAATATATTTTTGTACAGTTTTAATTATTTATTCTTATTGTGCTTTGTTTCAAGATCCCATTACTACGTATCTTATGAAATCCCATTAAATGGAGTTGAAGTTATAAACAATTTTATTACAATACAAACTTCTGACAAATCCTTATTTTCCATCCGTTAATTCCTTCAATCAAAGAAAGACGAAAATCTGAAAATGCGGAAGGATGGAAAGCACAGTTCAGGACAAAACTGCAATGGTTTTGAGAATATTTGGAATACTATGTTTCGTATTTTCAAATAAGATCCCTCCTCTTCCCATCCCTTCGCCGGGCGCACGTGCGCTGGTGGAGCGCTGCGTGGCCTTGTGTGGTGGACTATTCAAAACGTCCGTTAAACTCCGGTCGCAAAAATCAAAATTAATAAAAAAAATGCTTATCTAACATATGACAATATGTACATCATTGGATTTGTCTTTTTACACTCGTCATGGTGGACTGAAAAAATATGTATAGTTCCATTTGAAAAAACAAAGTTACCTAAAAAATCTCGTAAAATACAAGTGATAAAATAGAAATTAATGCACGTATCAATTAGCCCCTTTCCCTCAGGCACTTCTGTGAAAACTGCATTGCAATAACTTCAACCGTTCAAAAGTTACAGGAGGTGCTAAAGTTACGTGACTCACCCTGTATACTCGTAAATATAATAATGTAAAAAAATCGCCTATAATGTAAATATTAACGACGTGAGAGACAAGTAAAAAAATTTACATTTTTGTAATTTTTGAAAAAACCAACCCATAGACCAAAATGGCTTTTATGTCATTGATAGAGTACATTTACCACTATCCCTACCAAAAGTTTAAAGAAAAAATTTGGAGCCTTTTTTGAGAAAATCTTGTTTTTGTATTTTTTTAAATTGCACATATTGCACCGAATATTGCACGATAACCACCAAAATTTTGAAGACAATTTACTTGACCTTTATTAAAGAACTCAATATGCAGAACAAATTTTATTTGAGGAAAAAATCTCTATCTTCAATTTTGTAGCTGGAGAAAGACGCCGAAAAAAATTCAAACTTTCATAATTTTCGAAAATTTAGAGCTGTACGTGAAAATCGTACCTATGCCATGTTAAAAAGTGTATTTTACTCTATTCATACAAGAAATTTAAAGAAAAAATTTGGAGCCGTTTTTGAGAAAATTTTGAAAATCCCCAGGGGCTTCATGTAAAGTACCCCCAAATTTTGAAGAACCTTTTTCAAAATCACAAAGCTTTGACTAGAATCAGATCGACCGGGAAATATCTATTTTGGAAGAAATCGTACTTATGGTTTAGGCGCTAGCAGTGTTCACAGACGGACAGACGGACGGACGGACGGACAGACGGACGTTTTCCTTTCAATTGGGTTTTCGGTATCAATGACCTAGAAAACAGGGTTTCTGGCTACCCTACGTGTTAGGGGATTTTTTTTCTTAATTTAGCTACTGTTTTTATCCACTTATTCGTTTTCACGGCCCGGCAATTAATTTTTTCCGCCGAAAATTGGCCATTTTTTCGCGCAGCATTACATAACTTTCCCTATACTACGTATATCACTCTGTGTATACGTACGTATACGGGAAAGTAAAAATAGGAAGACGGGAATGGGGAAAGAAGTAGTTTATCATAATATCACTTAACATAATAGCACTTAATCACACATAACCACAAAATCGAAATGGCCGATTACCGTCGCGTGGGTTAACATATCCGTTACTGAATGTTTTTGCCCCTAGAGACACCTGATTCAAACCAAGATTTCTTCTTGAAAAATTATGAACATGTTCAAAAGTTTTCAGGCAGAAATCGTGCTGCCTGGTCTGCACGTGTTCTGTACGTCCAATCTGCACAAAAACTGTACTATATTGAAATAATCATCAATTTTAAAATGTCCTGCCCTTGCACACAAACTGCTTATATAAAAATTATTGGGCGATTGTTTCGACGTAACCCGTTCCGAATTTATGTTAAATATGGGCGCCAGGAAAAGGTTACGATTATTATTACTGAAATTAGCGCTTCAACTGCTATCTAAAAAAGAATAAATATCCGGCTAGCTGGGCCGATGGGTTTCGTAAGAAATAATCGCTATTACCTACTGATAGCCGATTATTCGATCTGCCATCGATACAGAGTGGCGAGGAATCTGAAAAATTATGTTTAGCTACTTATTAACTGGAATTAGCCAAATAAAAATCATCTTTTCTATTTCAAAAGAAACTTAACAGTTTATTCAAATTGTCAGGCAAAAATTATTACTGAAAAATAATAAAAATACAGAATGTTCTTTTGGTCATGACCTTTCTGAACCTCGTACTGCAGTACCCGTCTTCGCGCGCGCTTGTTCGATGACTCCCACAGAACCAGTTTCTCTTCATCCGGTGACGAGAATTCCAAGTCCAAATACCAGCTTCTTTTCTTCTCCTATTCACAACTGCCGTCGAGTCACCAACCCTCACCGCCTAAAATATCTGACCGTTCTAATTCAATTTACTGCGAAAGTTCCCAGTACTTCCCGACTACGTGACGCAAAATATTAAAGTTCAACAAACTATTGCTTATTAACAAATATTCCGAGTCCTGTTGCAAACGAATTCATATGAGATCAAAGTTTAAGTTCCATTCGTCGCACTCATGAATTCTCAAAGTCCTTCAAGTTCTAATTTCTACACATCACAAAAATTCAGAGTCCGAGAACTAATCACTCTAAAGAGAAATTTACAAGTCCCAATCTCATAACATTAATTATCCGCGAGCGACCCGCACAGCACCACGGCATAAGTCCGAATGTAAAAAAAATCTTTATCTTCAGCCCTTCAAAACTCGGCCTATCTCCTCTGTTTTTTACCAGGAAAAAAAACGACGCACTTCAGTCATAAATAGACTGTCACTCTCCCCCTGGCCAATCCCTCAATTGATTACCAAATCGACTAGCTACGCCCTAGACTGTCATTGCTTTCTCAACCAATCTCTTCACCGCTTACACTATCAGGTAGCCGCACCCCTCAGGTTCAAGGCCCGAATGAAGTTTATTGACCTTGACAACCACTCGACTGCCGTTGCTAAGGCGCCATATTCCTATTTATTTACCCTTGTAATTCACCCCATTTACGACAGACATTACTGCATAAAAATATGTGACATGTTGGTATGCCACAATATGTACAGTTACCGGCCTTAAAGATCTTGATAAATACGAATCTTAATTATTGTTGTGGATTTGCAAACATTTCTGTCCTTACTTTCCAATATCACTTACTGCTTTGCAATGAAATCGCACGGGTTTATCCAGTATTTTTACAATTTTCGAAAGTTCAGAGATATCACTGTAATTGGGAATTGCAATATTTTTATAACCGTACTATTTTCTAGAAAAAACTGTCAAAATTTGGAGCCGAGCCATTTTTTAGAAAATATTTTTTAATTGCCCCAAAATTACACGAAAATAAAATATTTTTTAATATCCCGAAAACATTACAACAACTCATATTTTCGGAAACTTGTTTCTAATCTTATCTAAAAACCTATCTTTCAAGAATCGAATGCACTAATAAAAAACATCTACAGTTTGAAGTTGTAGAAAGACACCAAACAATTCTGAACTTTCTGTAATTTGAAGCTGGGAATTTTAGAAAGTTCAGGATTCAAGAAAGGTGTAACGAACGAAAGTGGAGCAAAAGAGAAGGTCGTGTAGAAGGAATGGGTGTGGAAGAATGACGGAGGAAGTGGGAGATACGAGATCAGCGGGAGGAATAGATAGAACGGAAGGGACTGGATGGATGGGGTTGGAGGTGTTGGCAGGACGGCCATGTCACGCCAGATAGGGCATGCAGGGGAGACGAACGAAGCATGATGACTGGGAAGAAGTGATCCAGCAAAATAGGCTGCATGGGCGTAGCAAGTGTGGGCAGTATAGCGTTCCGAGAGGGGGTGCAGAGGGGGAGGGGGACGTAGCTTTATGAGCAAGAGAAACATTTAGAATGGAATAGGCTGAATGGACGCCGTGATAGGTGTTTTCAAGACGGCCATGGCACAGAGAAAAGAACTACCTCCTTAGTCTTTGAGTATGGCACACCAGATAGGGCGTAGGCGGGGGGGGAGACGGGCGCAGCGTGCGGGGCGAACGAGGCTACTTAATAAACGATTGTGAAAAATAAATATCCGATCAACGACAGGTAATCAGCTAGTATTTAATAAAGCATGAACGTTCTGGGAACATTGAGCTTGAACTCAAATACAAAACGCCTTTGCAAAAACAAATGCAAATTGTGAAAATAAACTTAAAAAATAATAAAAGTAGGAAGGTCGGTCAGAAAGTAAAGCCCCACATTTTTCATTGATAAATTTTTATTGGAAGAACCTAAAATTTGCACACAATATTAATACGTGGTAATTCTACTTGCTCTATTTTTTCACATAAATTCCATCAATATGTACAGCCTTATGTCAGCATGAAACAAGTGCGAGCATACCTTCGCGATACCGAAGCATTTCCTGAACATAGCCATTCCTTCACTTCGCAGATCACACTGGAGTCATTTAAAATTATTCTTCCGCGATAGCAGTAATATTTTTCAGTGGCTCAGAGAGATGGAAATCGGCTGGAGTTAAATCTGAACTATAGTGGTTGAAGAAGCACAGTCGAATCCATCTTCGTCAGTGCTTCTGTTGTTGCGACATGTGTGTGAGCCTGCATTAATGTGCAACAGCAAGCTTTGTACACAGTTCTTCTCAGATCAAACTCGAGGTAAATGCTTTTTTACGGAATTCAGAAGGTTGATGTAAGTATTTGAATTGATGTTACTATCTTTGGGGCTAACATCCACATGGATGACACCATCAATGTTCCAAAAGAGTGGTCAGCATTTCAGGACTCTTCGCTGTCGGTTACCCGGAGCGCGGCAAATCATGGACATCGCATACTTTACTTTCTGTAGTGTCCGCCTGTGCGGACACTTCAGAAGCCCGCCACTACAAATTCGATATACGCCTCGCCGCCCCAGCGGAACGACCGAGGCGTTGGGAGAAGACGTCCCCTCCTCCTCCTGCAGGAGAGGGGCACGGAGCCGCCACCCCTCCCCGGCGAAGGGGTGGGAAAACCGCGCAGGAGCCGTGGAGCGACGGCCTCGCACTCCGATACCTGCAGCTTTACGTTGAACATTGACCTGGACTTAGTGATTGTACCTGGCACACATACTTGTAATTCTTTGGATCACGGCTATTTCGATTTTGTATAACGACCCGGCAAATACAACATCTCCCGTGAATGTTTACAACAGTTACCTTATCCGCAACGAGGAATTTAATCACAGCATGCTGATTGAAACTCATGTCGTCTACAGCTCCAATTGTAACAGTTCGTTCAGGAAATGCAATTTGTATAAGAGACTTGAAACTTCATATACTAAAGCTATAAATGGCAACTTTGAAGGGTTAACAACTATAACTACAAGTATCTACCATTATTGTTGGAAGAAGGGAAGATGTGCGGCATTACCTTCTGACCGACCCTTGTTTATAATTTTACGAAGGCCTATTAATTAAGAACTCTGTACTAATTACTTATTGCAATAATAGTAAAAGGTTCGATATTGAATTGAAAGTCTAATTCAAATTAATTTTGGGAGTAATATTGAATTCATCGATTTGCAACCTTCTCAATGAATATTTTAAGGAAACTGGCTTTGAATGACATCTGTTATGGATGTTTCCAAATTAATTTTCCTTCCTGTATGTCAGTGATGTTTAGGCTTTTCCTGAAGACTTATCACAGATAATGCTATAATCAATGAACGAAATGCTTTATCTTCGTGAAATTCATAATTATGGTATTTCTGAAAACTTCTAGCTTCGGATTCATTTTCAACAAGTAAGAACGTTAGTTAAATTACTTTAATACTGTTTAGAAATGATTGTTTTATATCAAGATCGTGGTCCATTTTTGTAACAATATCTCTCACAATTATTGAAAAATTGCTCCAGTCTCCCATTAGAACACTATTATAAATAGTTATTTTGTTAAAAGTGTTTTTATTGTTTTGGATAGTGTAAATATTAAGATGTAATTAAATGTTAAGATTCACAATTTTCTGTATTAAAAATCACATCTTATCAAATTAAGTTCTCTCTTAGTTGTTGGTGTATCTACAAAAATAATTTCGTTGTAGTACAATAATGTGAATAACAATTCTCCTTAGTATCACACTTGAAGCTAGAATTCACAGATTGTGCTTTAATTCGTAAAAATGACGTTCTCGAAGTATGCTCTTGGAAAAATGTTTAATCAGGTGTGACATCATCTGATTATTAAGTTCTAAATTCACTAACACGCACATTTAATTTTCATCGTGTCTAATTTCATCAATATTTCCTCTTGTAGAAGTATGTGATGACTCACGAACTTGCAAGCGTATTACCTATAAATTCCATTTCAGATTCAAATTATTTGTATCGTTCTCGCAAATGAGGCAGAAATTATTTCAATGATGTCAACATTTTAGTTATTTCATTTCTGTATCGATAGAGTGAATTGGTACAATGCAGAGTATTGTGTTGGACATTGCAGTAAGTGTATTCTAATTAGTATACCTAATAATTTCCATAGAACATTTGCTTCCACAACGTCAATTTGTATCAACAAATTGCACAAATTGCAACAAATTGCAACAAATTGTCAATTTGTATCAACAAATTCCACTCGACTACTTATTTCAACAAATTGAAATCCCTCTTAATTCTTATCTTTCTTCAGTCCCTTTAAAAGAACACAAAATATTTTAAATTTAATATCTAATACCTTGTGTTCTGTATTGCATTATATCGTGCATCCATTTCCGCAATAAACAGACATTCTAAACAATACATATACGAAAGTTTTAGAATTTACCGTTGCTAGATGTTTATTTAGAGGAGATCGCTAAACAATTTACTGCCATTTCAAATATGTTAATTACTTGCTCTTTGCTTTTGTGTGAATGTAGTATATATTGTGGGGTGGGGCAGAACCGACTAAGCAGTTTTCAGGAGTTATAAAAAGAAATCCGGCTATTTAGATAATTTTATTTTCGAGGTTATATTACATACCATTTTATATTCATTACGTTTTGAAAATATCCGAAGATGGCGGCATTTAGCAGCAATACACTATTGGAGACGATCTCTGACGTGTTGAACAGCTCGTTGACACAAATCTTGGGATACAGCATTCATTTTTTCAACAATCTGCTCCCTTAGCTCCTTTTCCTCAGATATCTCCCCCGCAAAAATCTTAGAAATCTGGTGACGGCGTAGGACAGTCCATATCACCCCTCAAAGACACCAGATGTCCCGGAAACATTCATCTCAAAACATTAAGTGAATTTCGAGCCGTGTGTGCACTAGCCCTGTCCTGTTGGAACCACAAGTCCCCCAACCCCAATTCTTCAACAACCTCTTCAATTCTCGGGTGCAGAAAATTAGTCAGCACTGACACATTGAGCTCAGAATTCATGGCCACGGCCACGCCTCCCTCTTCAAAGTATGAAACTATGACGCCAAATTGTGACAAAGAAAACCACATGGTTATATTAGCGGAATATGACGTTTTTTGTGAATAATTCTTGGGTTATTTTTACATCCCAATAGCGAATATTTTGTTTATTCACAAACCTATTGATGTGCAAATTTGCCTCAGCGGAACTAAGAAATTAAGTCTCTGGAAGGATCTATGCACGCATCTGTGAAGTGACCTGGGCGGTCACCAGTTTTCAGAACTTTTGTTTTTGAGATATTGGAGGTAAAAGAAAATTCAATGTAGCCCTCGCACCTTACCAGAGCTAAAGGAGCGAATTTTTGAATCTGCAAACGCCCTACCACACGATTTGTGTCAACGAGCTGTTCAAAACTTCAGCGATCGCCTCAGCGTATTGCTGCTAACGATTGCCATCTTTCTGATCATATTTTCAAAACATAATGGATATAAAATGGTATGTAATACCAACTTTCAAAATAAAACCTTTTCTACTTTCTCCTATACGTACGAATATATACGGAGTATATACGTAGTATAAGGAAAGTTATGTAAAGCTGAGAGAAAACGGCGGTTTGCGGCAGAAAAAATCGTATTACAGGACCCTGGTAACGAAAAAGTGGATAAATCCAGTTGCTAAATTTAAAAGGATCTCCTAACATGTGGTGCAGCCAGAATCCCTGTTTTGTGGGTCCTTGATACCAAAAAATCGATTGATGGCAAACCCTCTAACCGTCTGTCCGTCTGTGAACAACGCTAACAACCGTTCATCCGATTTTCTCCAAAATTGAAATTCCCCAATCGATCTGACCCATCTCATGGACCCTTGAATTTGAAAGATATTTTAATTTTGGGTATATTACATGAAATTTTCAAAAAAATGGCGCCAACAATTTTGACTAAATTTTGTTGCTGAATAATCTGAATGTCATTTAAGATAATGAAGTCGGTCTCGTATTGGTTGAAAACTCCGAATTTTCGAAAATTGCAAGTTTGAATTTTTGTCGACGTCTTCATACAAAACTAAAGACAGAGATTCTTACTCCAAATGAAATTTCTTCTCCACAGTAAGTTCTGTTATGAAGGTCCTACACATTTTTTACACATTTTAGTAGTTTTCTGGCAATATTGCGTGCAATATATGCAAGATTAAAAAATTACAAAGACAAGATTTTATCAAAAACAGCTCCAAATTTTTTTCTTTAATATTTTGGTAAGTTTGTGCCTAATGTACTATTTAGATAACATAAACGCCATATTGTTCTATTCTTTTGTTTTTTTTTAAATTACAAAAATGAAATATTTTTGACTCGTATCTCACATCGCGTCGTTAATATTTACGTTACCTGCGATTTTCACATGATAATATTTACGAGTACATGTACTGTAAATAATGTTATACAAAGTTTCTGAAGACCTCAACAGTTTTCTGTGAAAACAAGCTCAAAATTCCGCATTTTCAGAAACGCTCAAATGCCATTTTCTCATAAATGGCTCCATTTTTTTTCTTCAAACTTTTCGAACGGATAGTGCTAATTGCTCTCTTTAATATGACGTAAAGTTGAATTTGGAATATTTGTTTTTTCAAAAATTACACAAATGTAATTTTTTCAAAGTTATCACACCGTTAAAATGCACATATACAGCAATTTGTAATACTATTGTACTTGTGAGTTAATTTTCTTAAAATTACTAATTAAGTTTTTCGAAAACTCCAAAATTTTCTCTGAAAAAATCCTTCAATTTTGAATTATTAATAGCGCTTAAACGTCATTTTGTTGAAAACGGCTACAAATTTTTGAAAGAACATTTCTATTTTGGATAAGGTTTTACTGTTCTTTAATATTCTAAAATTAATATTTCAGTTCTACCATTAGAAAACCAAAAAATTAAGAAAATGTAAAAAAAAATTTACTTTGGGAGGCGATAGATGGCAGCTGGCAAGAGTATGTGGCAATTTTGAATAGCTAGCCCAGACCCAAAGAAATAGAAAACTAATACGGGAAAGTCTGTGCCACACTGTACCACCACTAGTTTCTCTATGTACTCGTATTTCTGTTGTATAACTCCCTAAAACGTCTTAGTCGGTTCTGCACCCACCTATTTTATGACTCCATTGTTTATTATTCGTCGAAATGTTTTGTTGGATAGTATGAAGGACGTTTATGAAAATGATGAAGAATTTATTGCTACCACAGAATTTAGAACTTATTTCGTTAAAAACTCTGATTTTTCGAAACTTTCAAAAGTTCAACACTTTTTTGCTGTCTTCCTACAACTAAAATATTGAAAATAGTGATTTGTTTCCTCCACAAAATCTGTTCCTTAAAAGATTTTGAAATAAGGTCATGTACAATATTTCGGAAATTTGAATACTTTTCACATAATTTAGCCTGAAAATACGAGCGAGAACGTACGTGCTGTTTTAGCAACACAAGCTTTAAAGTGACATTTCTAGAGCTCACGTAATCGTGGTTTTGGTAATTAGAATCACGAATGAAGATTTCTTCCGTTTTTTTGGAAGTTGCAACTTTTGGCGAAAAATCTTTTGAAAACTATTACATTTTTCGTGTTTTCTCTTTTCTGGGTTTTCTAGTTTTTCATAAGTTCCCGTTTCATATGCGATGGAAGTTACTGCACTATCCGCTGCATTAACGTTTTAAAAGTATTTCGTTACAAGGTATTTTTATGAGGGGCTTATACTTCAACGTGCAGTTCCGTAGCGAACTGTCCAACAATAAACACGTTTCCAAATTGTGTGCGAAATTCTGATATATACGAGTATTTTAGGTCGTTTTTCTTGTTAAAGAGTAATAAAATGTAGATCAGCTTAATTAATTTTTCATCCAACCTTACGACTCCAAACTCATTTACTATGGCATCCCCTTAGGATATTTTCTTAATATTAAGTAGAAACCAATCAAACTGCTTAGCAAAATAATATAAGAAAGAGATAGTGATTGCTTAATAATTACCTCTGTTTGCTGCTAAATTATGGATCGTTTCAAATTACTAACTCGAAGAAAAGGAAAAAACACATCTGCTAATACACCAAGTAACGTTGTAGTAAGATGATACACTAAGGAATCTTGGCGATTTTCACAATTTATCAGAAACCATCAACTCAAAACTTCGTACGTGTGCTATTGCTACACTGCACTACACTATTTTAATTCGGAAACTATGTGTTCTACAGGCTTAAAATGAAGTTTTGGTTTCTGAAAAAGATGCACACATCTTACATAATTTTGAAAATAATCCTATTTTATTTACAATTAAGCGAAAATTACTTAAATTTAAAAAAATACATGACATTAAAAGTGCTAATTTTGAAATATAAGATTTCAATATTAAAATAATCTTTAACTTCAATATTCTAGTTGTAGGAAGACGGCGATGCAATTTTAAACTTTTGAAATTTTTGAAAATCGGAGCTTCGCCAATTTTACAAGCGTACTTTTCTCTATTCAAAAACAAACCGTAAAATATAAGTTGACCTGAGTCCAGATAATTTTGAAAATACTTTTGGGCCTTCATGCAAAGATCCAAAAATCCAAATCCAAAATCTACATTCCAAAAATTACATAGGTTTCTAATTCAAGTGACGCGATATCAGCCACATCGATTCAGCAAAGGAATTCGGTGAGGTTCGGCGCTAGTTTTGTTCACAGACAGACACGTTTAGCCGTAAACAATTTTTTAGGAATCAAGGATCCACAAAACGTGGATTCTGACTCCATAACGAATTAGACGAAGAGATTTACTACACTGAGAAGGAAGATTTATTCACTTTTTCGGGTACGCGTGATACACAAAACAAGTTTTTCGGTAAAAAAAAAGTCGTCGATTTCCGCTACCGCATTACTACGTAGTAGTTGGCGAGGAAGTAATTTGGTAATGCACGTTTTATGAAAACAATTGTGTTGTAGCCGGCCCAGTGCCCGAGATCGCTAAAGCAGCGGTGCCGTAGAGATCTCAGACCGAAGGGTCGCGGTTTCGAGTCCCGCCTTGGGCATAGTTGTTTGTGCTCGACCTTTCACCCCCTATCATCAGCATATCGTTTCATCCCCGAAGGTACCATATCGTTAAAATCCAATTGTGGTCGCTAATGACCTAGAAGTTGAGGCGACGTTAAATAACAATAAAATATGTTGCAGTTCCTGCATCATGTGGATCTTCAATGCCGGAGTGCTCCCTCAATCAAGACATAGTAGCATGTGGGCGCTGCGACCATTGCTGCTGGTGTCAGCCGTTGCAGGCTTCGTGGCCGTACGCCCAAGCAACGGACCTTCGACCCAACTTCGTCGCTCAGGCGCGGCATTCGCCTGGACGCTTTGTGTGGTAGGCCTTCACGTCGTCGGCTACGTGTTTGTCATTACCATCAAAGTGACCGGTGTCTATGGATCACCTTTCAAAGCGGGTGTTGCTTTGGAATTCTGCACCAACACAATCATTTTCCTTGTCGCGACGTCTACAATGCTGCTGTTCCCAACTGTCAAGTTACAGTGCTGGAACAATCTTCTCAGTCGGATTCGAAAAGTGGAAAGTGAACTGTGCAACATGAGGGATACAACGCAGGTGAATGTAAAACGACGACAAATATTTTACTTTCAAGCGTTGACGTTTTTTATTGTTAGAATGACTGAATTTGTTCTGTCTGTATTTGCTTGGCCAGACCGCTGGGGCTTCGCACTAATGGAAATCATTACTAACACATTTCACATTATACTGACTCTTCAGTATACCAGTATCCTCCTTGTACTTTATGATATGTACCGACTAGTGAATGAATCTCTTCTCGACATGAAAAATAAACACAGCAAACAAATGTCACATGTTGAGCGTGGTCTTGGCGGTCTCAGAGACTTCCATATGGTGACCACACATACCATCCACGGGCGGCAGGATATTTTGTTGAAGCTACAAATTTGCCATCTCCACATCGACGAAGCCTGTGAATACGTTAATGCTATATTCGGCATCCCGATTGCGCTGCTTCTGGGTTTTAATTGGTGTGAAGTGGTCTCTGGGATGTATTACTTGTTAGTACCAGAGTCCCAATTCGGTGGAGAGTCATTGTATATCCGCATTGGTCTTTTCAGCTTTTGGTTACGAGGTGCAATGTCAGTAGTTATTCCATGCTGGAGCGCCGATGCTACTGTGTCTGAAGGTAAATATTTCATTCCACAAACTGGAGTATCATTTGTATTTCGTTAACATCAAAATAATATTTACCATTGATCACAACATAATTGAAATTAGGCAAAAATTGTATGATTCTGGCATACTAATGCTTTAAGCAAAAATGCCTGAGGGGAACAAAATGAAATTCATTAAACTCTGCCGATGCGGCAGGATTTTCGACTCTGGCTTGTCAGCTAGGTCGAATTCAGTCGCTGTCTGGAAGAGAATTCTAGTGTTAGGCTGCTCTGATCGGTAGTTTTCCGTGGTTTATCCAATCAACTCCAGGCGAATGCCGGACCAGTACCCTAACAAAAGGGCCACGGCTCACGTGCGATCTTCCTTGTCCTAACCTCTCCCCTTACACACACTCTAACATGCACTACTCTACCACACATACCGATAGACCGGTCGGGAGCTTAGAGCTTGTCAGGGCTGGAGCGGTGATCCGCAGGTGGGAGATACCTGGTTGGGGAAACCCTGATCTAGCCGACGGTAGGTCGACGCCGGATCTCGCCATCCAGAGGAGGAAGACCGCAGACACCTCCAGAGCAAAAACATGTGCCTCACTTACGGAACTAATTACCCTGGTAGTTGACCCTCCCGGAATCACAATCATTCCGCGAATCGCAGGGTGCGATATATTAATCATAGTAAGCGCTGTCATGTGTATTTGGAGCACGAAACCAATATAATTAATATTTGGCGCATTCTGAATCTTTATGAGGAAAATATTTTCTTGGAATAGTCTTCTTAAACTCCACTCTTACACTGAAATTTCCAGGAAAGTTGCTTCATCGCCAGACGACTCGCGAATTTATCAGAAATTTTCAAAGCACGCATGGTATGACAATGTTATCTTAGAATAGACGGAAGCAAACTTGAAAATTGTCAACGAGCACCTATGCAATTTATTGTACTTCTCTATGAAACTTAATGTTTAAAGAGTATAATAGCAGACTTTAAGGCAAAAGTGATTCTGTTTTGTTTATTCTTTCAAACTTGCCCCAACAATAAACACTCATACGAAATAAATGTGAAATTTGTTCGCAGGTAGAAGCACCATCCGCATCTTGCACAGCCTCTCCGCTGCGGAAGCAGAACTCTCTGGTACGACTCTCGACGTACCACTGACGCGTTTTAGACGCCAGCTGAACGACATACGGCCAACCTTTTCATGCTGTGGAATTTTTGATGTTGATATGCGTTTCCTCTTCGGTTTCTTTGGAGCAATGTTTTGCTACGTTGTCGTTTTGGCTCAAATTGATAGCAAAGATCTGTACCATGGTTAGGAAAAACGCTGGGGCTGATGTTACTTTCATAATATTAATGCGTTTGTTTTTCCTTCTTAACACATTAAGTTCCGTGATCTCAAGTAGGGATTTTGCAATTATTGCAACTCATGTCTACTCCTTTTGCACTAATTTGTGAAAATTATTTCTTAATAGACGTTGACATGCTAAATAAAACACATAAGTAAGCATCGTGACAATGAACAGTAAGTTGCACAGAAACAAGCACAAGGATGTTACACAGTAACAAGCTCAGTAAGTTGCAAAACCAAGCAACCAGAGAGATCCAACCATGACTCTGCGGTTACGGACGCGACAATGGGCGACTGTGCGCACAAAACTATTTTGGGCGTTAATGGGTTAAAATAGACACAACCTTCATTACCGAGTGAACATGAAGAGAAAATATGAGTATAGTTGGTTATTTTGTACAGTGATGTAAGCGAGGGCAAAGTGGAAGCTAGAGAGATCCTGTCTTTCTTGGATATTTGGAAAGAGATCCTCGTATCCTTACGTAATAAAAATATATATTCTTACTGTGTTGAATCCCTGATTGCCACCTTTTTCCTGATTTCCATTGGTAGCTACTGGTATGTAGTACCAGTACTAGTAAACTATGTCATTTATAATTAAAGTTCAATATATAATTAAAATTCAAAGGACAGAAATATAGTCTTGGTAATGGCTGGGCTCGCTAGTAGTATGGACTAAACTAGTTTTCCGAATTGTTGACAGTAAGATTATATAACTTAATTGCATTGCAATTGCGAGAAATTACTGAAAATATTTTGAGCTGAAAGACTCAAGAAACTTTGTGCAAGATGAACTCACAGATAATAGTTTCTAAGTGTGTGATTTTCTTTCTAAGTGTGTAACTTTCTAGTGTGTAATTACCAGAGTCCAAAAATTAAAACATTATTTTTTCTAAAACAATTCCATTCGAAAAACTTATTCTCAACGATTTAGGTTAAACTAGTGGTGTTACAGATTGGCACAGACTTTCTCGTACTAGTTAGTTTTATAACGTCTGTCGTCTGGGCAAGCTGTTTGATCTTGCCCTCGCCAGCTGCTATCTATCGTCACCTAGAGTTCATTTTTAAGACGTTTCTAAATTTTTCATTTTCCTAATGTTGGAACCGAGGAAATGTTAGTTACATTAAGAATATTACAGAAGAGTTAACACTGATATTTCCGACAATTGAAGAAATTCAACTTTTTCTACAGTCATCCCACATTATTGAAGGTAGTGATTTTTTCTTCAATAAAATCTGTTCTGTAAAGATAGATTTTGAAATAAGGTCATGTACTTTTTTTCGAAAATTTGACAAGTTTTCGCGTAATTTTGCTTCAAATATAGACAAGTTCTTTTACAATTTCCCTCCCCTCAAAAATCGCACCAATAGTTTTCTTAAATTTTCTCCTAATGTGTGTTAAAGGACTGAAAAAATGGTGCTTTTCTTATTTGAGGAAAACTCATCGTATTTTCAAAAATTGCAAAAAAAAATCGAAACTGATACCTACCACCATGATTCTGGCGACACGTCAATAACCTAAAAGTGTACGCAGTGTGGAGACAGGAATGACCCTGTTGGACTCTTGGTTTCGGCGTGGCATTGGCCCACACTCTGGGCAAGAGGAGGGACTTCTCCTGGCGCACGTGATTGGCGGATTGATTTGACTCCGGTACTTGGCTGGATAGCTTGTGGCTCTGAGCTGGCAGGGCTTAATTTGTTCGTTAATTTGAAAACATCACAATTTGTTTTGTGAATCAATGCTACAAAAAACTATTAATCAACTGTGTAGCTAGTTTCGAAAAGCCACTGTCAGGAATCTAATCCAGGAAATTCCAGAGGCATTGCAGAAACATCAGTTGTTGCTCTGAGCCACATTAGCCGGTATAAAAGAGAGAGAGAAAGAGAGAGAGAGAGAGAGAGATATGGCGATAGCGATTGCTTAATATAAGTTAAGACTACTTATTTGAATGAATTCTGAGCCCGTGGCGTAGTGAATTTAATTTTGTAATCAACTCGTTTCAATGGACGTTCCCTTCGCAGTTTGAATTGAGAGACTAAAAAATTCTGTCACCAAAAGACAATCAATTGCACATCTTTTATTTCCAATGGAGTATAAAATTGTTTATTTAAATGGAAAAATGCAAAGAAACAGTCTTCCCTTCGTTTATTTATACTTGTTTTAAGACGGAATAATCAATCAATAAATTTTTTAAAAAATGTGCGTTTGTACCTACCAGTTGTCCAGACTTGCGGACAGATTTACAGCTTGATTGAGGTAAGTGGCAGCAGCCAAAGGAAAATGGCAAAAAAGAATTGAAAATGTGAAAATAAAGCAAAATATTTGAAATTGGATTCGTTTCCTCTAATTGAAAAACAAAGAAGAAATATTGAATAAAATACTCCCGGGACAGTTAAGTGATTTTTATTGTTAATCGAATTAAAAGGGCAACAATAAAACATTTTGACAAACTTCTGTGGTTTTCGAATAGTATTTAATATCACACCTTACCTAATTCTCAAAAGTGAAAATTTAAATTGCACAGGTCAACAACGAAAAATACTGTGTATCACGTCCTGATACCCAATATGTACCTACAGTTGATCTAGCACGTATCATTTTTGTGATATGAGGATTTTAATATTGTGAATGTGCGAATAATCGCCCAAAATAAGCAATTACCTAATCAACAATGAAACATCATTAGAAAAGAAAATATGTGAGATTTACCAAGTGCCACGTCATGATTCCAAGATATGCTTAGATATTCTCTAAAACAAATTGTTTTTGAGAGAGGACAGTTTTCATAGGGTGACTGTGCCTCTAAGACAAATGTTGTTGCTGGGGCTGAAATGAGCTCTTGCTTTGACCAGCTTATCTCCAAACAGATAAAGAAGAGACAGAAACACAAGAGTTTCTTATGATCCTGGAAAACACAGTGTTTTCAATATTCCTCTCGTTGATCCCAACATGATATTTCTTCCTCCTCTTCATATAAAGCTTTAATTAACTGTTTGGTGAAGACGATGGGTAAGGAGACTGTGGAGCATTTCAGTATCTCAGTGGCAAAATTTCCAAAAATCAACACAGCAAACATGACGGAAGGAATCTTCCCAAATCCGAAAGATTTTATAAGATGATTCGTTCACACAAACGATGACTGCAGAAGAACAAGATGTCTGGACTAAATTTCAGTGGACGTGTAAACATTTTCTAGTGAAAAACAAATCTTCAGATTTTGTAAATGGAAAAGAGAGACTTTTGTGTTCAAGCCAATAACTGGACTGTAGAATATCACTTATATTACACTTTCAAAACTTTCATTTAGATTTCTTTCCTGGTAAATTTTGTGACCTGTGTGATGAACACGGTGGGAAGTTGCACCAAGACATCAAAACAATGGACCAACGCTACCAAGGTTTCTTAAATAATTCTATGCTGGCAGATTTCTGCTGGATATTACACAGAGAAGATCCTGAAGCAATTCACATGAGACGTGGGATTTCATCGCATTTCTGAATGAGATTTACTGACATAATATATAAGGAAATGGCACATGGTCTGTTTTTAGTGTAATAAATTGATTTGCTACTGTAGAATAATGGCGGGTGGTGGCGCAAATCTGAAATTAACACCGTAATCTATGTTAAAACTGGTTTAGAAAATATGCTTATATTTCTGAAGATTGCAACAATTTTCTTTTTGTAGATCCTTTTATTATTTATAAATGTATTATATTACAATTAAATGAGAATTGGTGCCCAAATGCACTACGTTTCTATGGTTGTAGTGGTTTTGTTCCAAACGCAAACAGAACTTGTTTTACTGAGCAATTATTAACGACGTTCGGTTTCTTTTCTGATTTACTATATAACCTGTGTCATTTATATTGAAATGTAGAATTGAATGTATGAATCAACAAGGTAAAAAGTAAGTAGGATTTGAGGACGCAACACTGCAATAGACACGACTAAAACATCAGCGAGGATATTGAGTGAAGCGGGTGGAGAAATGGGCAGGAACGAAGGGGCGTGGGAAGGAAACGGAAGGATTGAGAAAGGGAGTGGCAGAAACCTTGGAAGCAAAGGAAGTGGATAAGACATAGAGTAAAGATGTACATCCTTAGTCTATGGATAAGATAAAGAGGCCCAGATGGTAGCCATTAGGGGAGGACTGTAACTGTAACTTAGAGTGGAATGGGCAATTGAAGGTACTGAGGTGACGGGGTACAGGAAAGAGTCAAAAAGAAAACTTGGGGAATCATAAGAACGGGAATGACACAGCGACTTGAAATGTTTGAGAGGAAAATAGAGTGACCGGAAATGGTACATTTGAAAATGTTGAACCGCAACGCGGAGTGTCTGGAAGGCGAGAGACAGAAAAGTGTGAGGCGGGAAAGGGTGACACGTGAAGGGAAGGGACGAAAGGGGAACACATGGAGACGCTACGAGGAAGGAAAGCGCGGGGTGCCGGCAGGCGCGTACGGCGCGGCGTGGCGCCTGGGGTTAATTTGTCGCCTCGCTGGAAGCCCTGGCGCGCCCCACAAGGGAAGAGGGAGGATCAAGGGTGGATTGTGGGGAAGGGAAAAGGTTTCGTGAAGGAAAAGGGCGGGGTGTTCTTACTACGTGTCAAGGCAACCGCCGGCGGACCCTGCCAGTCGGGTCGGTCGGCCCGACACCAAGCTAGGAAATACCTACTTGGCTGCAACCTTCCGCGCCCGAAAATATATAAGGAAGGTTGGAGTACGATTTGACGTCCGCATCTTCGACACGGAGTCTCTCAGACAGCAAAGTAGATTCTGACGACCGTTGGAAACCTACCCTCTCAAACTGGGAAGTAGTCCCCACTACTACTTATTCACCATCTACCACTTCTGATGACAGAGAATGATCGCGGAAAGGTTTCCAAATTGCGTGGATGCCTGGAAACCTTTGCTCTCCTATCGATCGCGCGCTTCCTGTTTGGGGTCCGGTCAACGCGTTTTTACACGAAACTACCTTTAGACTATGCTACACATAACTTAATTTCACGTAAAGTACTTTTATAACCACTATATCTGGCTATCACTCACGCCTTTACTAGATGTATTACGGGTTTCATCCTCTGCAATGCACGCAAAACAATCCTGAGTCTGAAAAACATATAATTATCAACAAATTTTGACTCATAGTAGGGTAAGAATCCAAAATTTAGATCCAAACCTTCATGCAAGGAAACGTCAGGCCAACACTACGAATTATGACAAAATTCTGCAAATGAATAAGGCAATTAATTCTCCAAAAGAAGCCTAAACATAACAGTCCTGGAATTGTGACGTTAGAGATTGGAATTAGCATGGATGCTACGAACTGAAAGGTTCCCTAGGGAAGTATACTTATAAAATTAGTTTCCCCGTGTACAATAAAAGTTCCTTTATATCGCAGTAATTCGAAAACCACTAAACCATAATCTAATGAGTAGGGCCCGGATAATTATGTACTAAAAATTGGGAAAATATGTACATATATATGTATTATAATACACAGAAATATGTACTCAAAAGTATGAAATATGTAACATTAAGTATCATTATATCAGTTATTTTTTTATTAAAATACCTTCATCTTAGTATATATTGCTCTGTATACTTAACATAAAGACCAGAATTAAACATTTTAGTTATCATATTCCTATTATTTTAAACGAACTCCGGATCAATAAGAAACAAATATCGTCTCCGACATTATTTCAGTAGTATACATTCCCTTTGCGGCTCTCTCACGCAACCAATCTTTATAAATGAGGTCTCTAAAGAAAGATAATTTCAAGGAGACGTGACGAATTGCATTTGACTTTACAAATATAAAGGATTTGTTTAAAAACGCATCTAATTATGCTTGTCAAATACACTTTCTATTCTTCTCCGTGTTTTCTGGATCCAGTGTGTCGGAATTGTCCCCTCATAGCACTACACTAATAGCACAAATTGTTTCGAATCCTGGGTTTTTTCTCCACAACGGAAAACCTCTTTTTCTTCACTAGATCCGCCGATTGATCCTCGAATGAACAGTTTTAAAGAAGCGACTGCTGATTGGATAATTTCAAAGCTACCAGAAAATTTCAGGGAAGATGTTTACAAAAATGTAATTGTAGTGCTTATTGAAAAAGGGGGTAATATCGTTGTTCAGCTTTTGAGTATCAAACAATTGCTTCGATATGCCTAGTAGATGCTGCTGCTTCAGAATCAAATTAATGTATATCTTGTATTACAAAATCAAAATGTTGAGTATTGTAGCTCATAGCGCCAATTCAGGTGCCCCATCTCGTTAATCCTTTTTTTAATTGGAAATCAATGCGTCAAAATTTATCAAACAGAGATCTAATCAGTTCTGCAAACACAACGCACGCACAAGATAGGTTAGAAGTAGTAATTTTGGAACAATACCTGCACGGCTTCTGCTGCCTTGCACATGTACGGCGCTGCACTAGTACCGGAAGGAAGACATTATGTTTAACTTCATTAGGCCACAAAAAATCCGTTGTATCGTTAAAAAGTTTTGTAAAGTTTGATGGTTGCATTTGGGTAACACTTCACAAGTTAACAAAATAAGACTAACACCTTTTAAAGAGGTTCATTAAACCTATCACAACCTTGCCAATATGATTTCCTTGCACATCTGTTCCACGGCGAGATTTTACTTCAGATTTTCGGTCGAAAGACATAATTTACGAACAACGGTAGAGGGACGCATGTAAAAATCGGGGAAAGAACGGCCCTTCTTGAGCTGGTGCGTATAGTTTCTGGTGAAGGGTATCAAGGTCAAAGGAGACCTCTAAAATATGCGAAGTGGGGGCGCGATATCGTCTGCTAAGGATATCATTTTCACAAATCAAACTTTCTTTCTGTTTTCCGGAATAATCACGCTGAAAACTAACAGAACAGAAGCTATGGATTGCATCGTCGCCTTCCCCTTTTACTTCCAATACCGTTGGCATTTATCGATACACTCATTTCAGCGCGTAATAATAGCTTCATTTTAGAGAGTAGATTACAGAAAAAATGTTTGACAATGGTGAATTGTTTGTTTGGATGATTACTTATCAAAAACAGATGGGAAAAATAAAGAATTATTTTTTTAAATGCAGGATAATAGAAAAATTCAGTAATATGTAAAAATATGTTCATTTGTGTAAAATATGTAAATATATGTGATTTCGGGCAAAATATGTAAATATATGTACTAAAAACTCAACGTTTTTGGCCACTAATCGATGTGAAACGTGAATATATCGTTGATTCGGCTTGATAGAGGTACCTTAGGAAAATATGTAATTACATAATTATCCGGGCCCTACTAATGAGATACGTTTGTACTATTACACGATGCAACAACACTCAGTCGTTAAATGAGTAATCCCTTACATTTAAACAGCACACAAAATATGTTTTTGTACGCGTGTAGTTCATACAAACGAATTAAATTAAATTCCATCAAGAAGATCATTTAATTCTAACTAAAATTGAAAAAAATTGTATTAGTCATATAAAATAATTAATATTTTTATGTGATAATAGGAGTAACCTGTCAAATATATAGACGCGAAAACAAACTCTCCGTGTTAATACATCTTAAAAATGAATGGTACAACACAATTCAATTTCTTTAATAACAAACTTAAAGTCTTCATTTCCAACTTTCCTTTATTATCAGCAATAGGTTCTAATCATAGTATTTTAGGAAAACGCGAAGCGATTTTAGGAAGTCCCTGAAAGAATCATCAGGATAAATTTATGGCTATTAGCGATCTTTGTCACTGATGACCACTTCCCTCAAAAGACTAGTATGTAGGTATTATGTCTCATTTCTCTACGAAGCAGTTTTATGTGCATTGTGATTGGCGTTAGCTGCTACTGTGTAGAACGCAAGATTTTGAAAGAAATTGAACAGAAGCTAGAGGAAGAGATCATGAAACCGACATTCCTGAAACTGCAATGCTTTTTGCTCCACTGTGTACTAATTGAAACGATTTTAAAATCTCAGGTATTAACACACTTTGACCAACTTTGTGCAAACCAATCTGAAATGTGTTTGCAATTTTGAACTTATTGAACTTGAAACTATTGAACCTGATTATTAATATCTGACCTCCACAATTTTTTCAATTACATATTACTTACGTGGGTCGAAGTCCCATCCAGTAGGTAAATGCTGAAAATGTATTCTGTTAGGAAGAACACACGATGATCTGCGGAGACTTTATAAAAATCATTCTTCATATTTATATAACACAATTATTTACTCGTATTGCTGCTATATTCATGTATTATTTACAACTTTTTACTTTATAAATTATTTGATATGCCACTAAATTGAACATGGATTTTGTTATTTAACTAAAAATTTACTTTACTTGAAAATGTCTAATAATTTCTTTGCAAAGAATGGTTTGGCTATCTTGTAAAATGTTTTTCGTGACGCTAACAGTTTGTGAAATCTATGTTCTGGTAGCCCGCGCTGCCGGAGTGAAGAAATTTCCCTGAAGAATCCTGTTGAGCACTAGTAATCTTCTGGTCTTCTTCCTTGACGTAAAAATTCTGTTGAAGTGAATGTACTAAATCTAATATTAAACAATTTACACTGTTCACATAAAATAGTTACTCGCGAATGCCTCAGGTGGACATTCCTACTCGATGTTGCTTTCGATAACGATAACTAAACGTTCTACCGGCCAAATTATTAATATGACTAGCTGGGTTTTCATGTGCTCGTGCATCAAATACCTTTTGCCGAACTTACGGCGGCGATGTAACATGTCACCTTCGCTTCCGTTTGTTTACCAAATTTTTGTACGTACTTTTGCTATTTGCTGTAACTCGTTTCGCAATAGTCAATTTCTTGATTTGACGCTCACGCCTTTACAAAAATCGGCCACCACTAACAGTCCATTTTGTATTACGTTAGGTGAAGCTTTCAAATTAAAAATGTATATTCAATAAATGTTCACGTCCCAAATCACAGCTACGAGGAGTATTCAGAAAGTAAGGAACGTTTTGAAATCAACAATAAACTGATTACGAGAACAAAATTGTATAATATACATCTGAAAGAGTGACTAAAATACTATTTTTCTCCATAGTCACCGTACAAATTGACGCACTTGTCATAGCGGGGGACGAGCTTAGAAATTCCCTCGACATTGCAGTCTGCCGCCTGCGACCTCAGCCTCTCAGTGTCGCGTGCCCGGAGCTCCTCGTCGTCGTCAAAACACTGTGTTGCTAGCCAGGACTTCTTTCTTGGAAACAAGTGAAAATCACTTGGTGCGAGATCGGGACTACAGGGCGGATGAGGGAAAACCTCCCATTTGAATGACGTAAGGAGTTCTTTAGTACGGTTCGCCATGCGAGGTTGGGCATTGTCATGCAGGAACAAAACTTTGGACGGCAACTTTCCTCGGCGCACCTCGGAAATCTCAGGAGAGCAGTTTCAAACAAGCGCCGACGACAACGAGCTCCGGGCGCGCGTCACTGAGTGGCTGAGGTCACAGGCGGCTGACTTCTGCGATGAGGGAATTTCTGAGCGCGTCCACCGCTACAAGTGCCTCAATCTGTGCGGTGACTATGTATAAAAATAGTATTTTAGTCACTCTTTCAGATGTAGTATTTAATAAAATTTTAATATTGTTATCAGTTTACTGTTATTTCAAAACGTTCCTTACTTTCTGAATAGCCCTTGTATGTTTATTTTTTCCTAGTAATCTCCAATGTCCCATATTTATAGTTTATTTCGGCCTCAAACATTTCTAAGTTTTAATATTTACATCACAATATTTGCCAATGCCCAACATGGCCCCAATGTAGTCCAAAAGACCCAATGTAGTCTTTTTAAATGTAACCTAATCTTTTACTTTCGCTCTCGGGTACCAATACTTCGAAATGACTCTCGATAAAGCCCTTGAGATACTTGGGTAGATCTCAATATCGATTCAAAATCGAAGCTTTCTCTCTTTTCGTTTTACAATCATGTCTTATTAATACGGGAGAGGTAATCATTTTAAAATGACCCATCATTTGCTTCGGCGACATCGGGACAATAAATCAATATTTTTATGAGTTTTCTCTGTTTATCCGAGATGGTACGAAATTATGGACACGAGCAACAGTCATTGGTGGTTACAGACATTCCCAACATTGTTTGTAACATCAACTTAAATGGACGTCAGGGGGAGGATTGCTGGAAAGATAAAGGCTGCGATGAAAAACCTTTTTAAAAAAATTCAACTGTCTCTCACGTTTTTTCGTGTTCTGAAATAGAAAATGTAAGGAGAAATGCCCATCATGCGTAGTTTGTTTTCAAAAATTTACTTTGTGTAGTGGGTCACTGGCAGTCTTCTGCATTTTGCATACAGTTCAGTGACGCCATCTAGAATTTGCAGTTTCCCGCCAGGCTGAAATATGTCCACTGACGCCATCTGAACTGCTGATACAATTTTCCAGTTTTCCCTCCACATAGCAGTGTAAACCTGTTTGTGATACGAGTGTGTGAACCACGGACGTACAAGATATATGGGCAACGAAATCGTGTTTACAGAGAAAATTAGAACCTCCTCATTTTACCGACGTTGGCAGCAAATTTTGGTACGTTCTTAATATGTACTGTAATGAGCCAGAAAACCCCACGGGATTTTGTAAAGGAAAATCGGCATTAAGCGTGTAGTTACGATGGGATTGCATGCATACAGAACGTTTAAACTCCAAAGAATATACGCTGTTAAGACAACCAATCTACAAATATAGCATTGTATGATTGACGTAAGAACGAGGTTCATTTTGAAAAGCATGGCCCCGATGACATACAATGCACGAAATGTAGACACGGCGTTGGAAGCCGTCGCCATGTAAAAAGGTTGAAATAATCATTCTCTAATCACAACCTGACTAGGAAGGTATGGATATTATTTCAGTCGAGGAAGGGTAATAATTCGATGTTAAGGAAATGGGAACTTGTAATTAATTGTGGCGATTTTTGTATCGGATAAGTTAGAATTCATGTGTATCATTTGAACGTGTATAATTTAGAACTTGTAATTTAAATGAAAATAGAATTCGTATCGAAGGAATTAAGCTAGAATATATTCGTATATGGTTATGATTTTACGGGTTGGATTGGAAGTTGTCGAGGGCCAGTCAGGACCGCCAATTAAATTAAGTAAATGTTGGGAATTATAGGAGATATTGTATAAGTGAAACATTCTGGGGACATTCATAAACTTCTTCCGCTGTTAGAATAACAGGATTGGAAGGAAATCAACGAGAGCATCCCACGAACTGTATCCACCCTGAAGACAGCCGAGAAAACATCATGGAAGACTTACGTGAACGTAAGCTTGCGAATTTTTCTAAAAATACGTATGAAAATTTAAGTACATATAAAAAATTATAAAGCTCAATATGCAGTTGTGTTAGATTTGAATAAATGTTCAATTCTTATTGTTGAAAAGAAATAAGGCTGATAATTTATAGTTGTTGCCATCAATCCAATGGTTTTAATCCTCAGTATTTCCAGGAATTGTAATTCTGTATAAAATTTCACGAATACACGCAGCAGGTGAGATGAGAGGTGTTGTACCTCGAAACCACGATTGGATTTTAAAATGACGTAAATATAATAATTTAACATTGCTAACAGGGCAACTAAGGAAATTCTAATATTATTAATACCAGTAGGAAATGTAGGAATGTCATTAATGGCCGCCCATTGTGACGTATAATTCAAAGTTTTTAAGTGGTTGAATAATTAGATACTGAATAAGTCAGGTATATCTCAGTTTGTTTCCCAGTCGCACGGATTCTATTGAAAGTATTAAAAGAAGTTGTTTGTGGATTCCTAGATGAAGTGCTCCTGGCGCAGTGACAGATTATGTGACTGCAACATGATGAGGCCGCTCATTAAAGACTTGAAAATTCGTGAGTAATTTGAGAAGTACAATTTAAACCAGGCACGTCCAGGTCGTGAGCAAGGTAACAAGCTTACTAAAACTCGCGGGCACCACGTCCGGCAAAATTGGCGCGAGATTGAAAAGCAAGGGTTGTACAAAAGCTACGGAATGGCAGTAGGTCAATGAACACCTCGCCCATAACAGTAATTGGGAGAAGTTACTTGACAGTTGTCACAAATTTAGCTGCATTAACTCCTATTTTCTCTTTAATGCAAAAAAATCACCCATTAAAATGAAATAATACATCAGTCCGATATGAAATTCTCAATTGAGAGTAAAATTTAAAAAAACTGGAATCAAAATTATTTTGATTTTGTAATCCTGATTACTTAAGAGTGATATGAAAGCATGGACTCTCAACGTTCAGGTGAGAAAGTTTAACAGAGAAATATTCTTGTCTGTTAAAAGCATTGTTCGTTCGTAATCGATAATTGTTAATTTAGAGACTTGTTAATTTATATCACATTATTGCTAAATACAATAAATAACTGAATTATTTGATACCACAACACAAAACGAAAACAAGGAAAGAATTCCTTTCAAACATGTTCGGGTCACTTAGCAAAGATGTTTATACGTATAAAGAATAATTTAGTAAAAAAATAAACATCGAATTGCAATAAATACTGAAGAATATAAGAAAATCTCTGTTATTTGATGGAAAAAAATCTGGCAAACATATTTGCGTATGAAGCCACTATTCACGGCCAGGTGCCGCTCCAGCTTATGAATGTATACCCCTGTCTAGATTTTATGGGGAAATTAGGGCGGCGTCAGGGGAAGTTGCCCGTGCCCGTAGGAGTCCAGGGCCCTCCAGGTGGGCACGTAGCTCGCGTGGGCGCGATTTGACGTATCTGATCTAAATAGTTCGATTGGGCGTAGGGGGGATCCGTTAATTGGTCAGCGAGGTCTTCTGATTTTACACCCTTAAATTTTTCTCTGATGCGACTAGAAACAATATTTCTACAGAATCCCGATGTGCAATGCAGGTAACATTGATGCACGATTGAATGCAGCTGTGTGCAGTTGTCAGTAAAGTGGTGCGTATCAGTAAGTTTGAGCGTCAAACGCCGTTCTGCCTCGCGCGAGCACGAGATCAGGCCTTTTTCTACCAGCCACTGCCTGATTTTCTCGGAGCACCTGTCACCCCGCCGAAATGGCCGCGTCCTCGTATACGGCTCCCATTCGGTTGTAGTGAGCGTTCCACAGCGGTGAAGGTAGCGGCACTCCGTGATAACGTGACCGATGTTCTTTACTGGTTGATGACCGTTCTCTCACCTGCAATTCATTCCGCAGGTTTTGGCCGCGTTATCAGGGCAGTGGTTGAGGGTTAGGGAGGAGTTAATCCTGACCGGAAACAGGAATCATGTTCCGACCAGATTGGAGGAAGTACGTCGCTTCCTTCCTCAGCCCTTTAAGGGCGCTAGCGTATATTTTCTTCCAGCCACATTTGGGAGTGCGTCTTGTGGAATGCATCACGTTGGCGCCTCACCAGCGACGACAGGTAGTTAGCGCCCAGGGTCACTGCATCCTCCTTTTCATCTTCCTCCTCCATGCCGGCCTCTCTGGCTGGCGGCGGAGGAGTCTCCGCTGTGTCTCTCATCGCCCGCAATGCTGTTGCCAGGCCCTGGATCTGCAGGGGTACGGGGGAGCGGTGGCCCCGGCAGGAGGGGGGCGGTGGGAGCCGTTTCATCCGGCAGGTCGCCCTTGTGGGGGCCAGACGGGCCCAGTGACCACGCCTTTTACGCGGGAGGGGGGAGATGTGGGGGAGACTGATGTTCGGGGTGTGTCTGTCATCCGTCTCCGAAAAAATCCCTGACTAAGTCTTTTGGACGCCAGCCTCGCTCGCTGCCAGAAGGTGGCCGTCCCATAGCCACACACCGTCCTATCGCTGTTAAAGTATCGCTTCAGCGTGCAAATGCCTGCCTCGTCACCCTTACAGTACTTTGTATCCTCAAGAGCATCCTTCTGCCTGATTTTTCTGGTGTTTATATCTCTGCTAGTGAGGATCATAAACGCGGAGTCGATAGCCCAGAATTCGGCCTCTACGCTTAAGCATTGGACACCGATGGCGCCGTGTTTTTTGTATGCAAATTCTTTTTTGAACCCAACTAGAGTTGACTTGCGAAAATACAGAAGAAATTATGATTAGTTTTGCCATCTTCTTGAAGACAATACGTTCGTAGCGCAAGCAAAGAGCGTCACTTCTTATACTAATTTTACAGTCATTCTATGCCTACTGTAGCCCTGAGTCCATTTGTGATTGAATATTATTTGTGCCTTTTTGGTAAGTAATCAGCTGTTTTGCTTGCAACAATCGCACAGAAATAAAATGTGTAACTCAGCAACAATTTTTACTTTCCCGTATACGTACGTATATACGGAGTATAGGGAAAGTTATATAATGCTACGCGAAAAAATGGCAAATTTTTGCAAGAAAAAAATTCGTTGCCGGGCTGTGATAACAAAAAAGTAGATAAATCCAGTCGCTAAATTGAGAAAAAAATCCCCTAACACGTGATGTAGCCAGAACCCCTCTTTTGTGGGTCCTTGATACCGAAAAAAACAATTGAAAGGAAAACGTCCGTCTCTCCGTCTTTCTGTCCGTCCGTCCGTGAACACTGCTATAGGGGGACAAGTTTGAAATCTCCCTTCTGGGAGGGGCCTAGTTTCGCGGGCTTCTCCCACAGCTGCTAGTGTGCTAGATTAGCTGAACCCACTGCGCGCACGCGATTCGTCGCCCTCCCCCAGCAAGGAGGAGCTATAAGTCATCAATGTCACTGCAGCCTTCGCTGTGTGACGTCATTGTCGTCCTCGGAGGAACTGCCCCGCAAAGAAACGATAATTTTGTCCACTTTTGCTTTCGTCATGTTTTTCATATATTCTTCTTCGATTTTCTTAACGTGTTCACAACACTTCTTCCATTGATTTGGGCAATATTCAGAAAATAATATTCGGCATACATTTTCTTTAACTCATAGACGAGTACCGATGCTTTCTTTCGTAACGTGATTCTTAATGGAACTCCAAACTAATTCGAGGGAATGGAGATCGGGATGGTAAGGAGGGAGCTTGATGTACAGATTATATTACCTTCAAACGGTTGTCCCAGTGTTAGAAACAAATACACACAATATTACGCCTGTGAACTTGACTTGAAATTAGGCCTATGCTAAGACACGCCACGCTGCACAGCACTCGAAGACGAAAGGGACAGGACTGAGGACCAGGGGCGATGCTTCCTATACATATGTTTCTTTTACTGAATTTTAATACATTTTTAATACATTAAGAGTCAGCGTTTGCGCACAGAGAGCTGAAACTGTTTTGATTTGGATGGCTGACACTTTTACTGCTGCATGTTGGGCCCACGAACAAAGCAGACAGTCTATGCGTTCAGACCCCACTCCCCTCGACCGGCCAAGCCGCCTGGCGCGCATAGCGAGTGAGAGAGCGATATTTTCAGGGGAAGTGATCGGTTGATGATGGGAGTCACCTCTCCTCGCGCATGCGCACTCGAAGGGAGCTTCCAAAGTTGCTGGCCTATAGCGCTTAAACCATGCATCCGACTTCTTCCAAAATGGTTATTCCCCGGTCGATCTGCTTCGAGTCAAACCTTTGAGATTTTGAAAAAATATTCTTAAAAAATTGGGGGTACTTTACATAAAGTCCCCGGAGATTTTCAAAATTTTCTCAAAAAAGGCTCCAATTTTTTTCTTCAAATATCCTGTAAGAATAGAGTAAAATACACTTGTTAAGGCGGCATAGGTCCTATTTTCACAAATACCTCTGAATTTTTGAAAATTGTGAAAGTTTGAATTTTTTTCGCTGTCTTTCTCCAACTACAAAATTGATGATAGCAATTTTTCCTTCAAATGAAATTTGTTCTCCAAAATTACTTCTTTGTTTAAGGTCATGTACATTGTTCAGAAACTTTTAGTAGTTTTCGCGCAATACTGGGTGCAATCTTTTCAATTTTAAAAAATTACCTAAACAAGATTTTCTCAAAAAACGGCTCCAATTTTTTTCTTTAAACTTTTGGCAGGGATAGTGCTAAATGGTCTCTATGAAATGACATAATTGCCATATTCCTCTATTCTTTTGTTTTTTCCAAAAGTACAACAATTTAATTTTTTTACTTGTCTCGCACGTCATTAATATTTACACTAGTGGCGATGTATTCACATGATTATATTTACGAGTACATGTGCTTTAAATAATAAGTCAAGTAACGTTTCTCGAGAAGTCAACTGTTCTCTGTTAAACTAGCTCAAAATTCCGCATTTCCAGAAACGCCTAAACACCATTTTCTCATAAAAGGTTCAATTTTTTTTTCAAACTTTTGGAAAGGATAGAGCTAATTGCACTCTTTTATATGACGTAAATTTGGGTCATTTTCTTTGTTTTGGCAAAAATTACTTAATGTAACTTGTTTGAAAGATCTCTCACACCATTTATATGCACATTTCCACTAATTTCCACATTTCCACACTAATTTCCACTAATTTCCACATTTCCACTAACACTACTGTATTTGTGAGTGTGAGTCAAATGGCTTCAAATGTAGTTTTTTGAGAACTCAAAAGTTTTCGGTGAAAAAGAGCTTCAAATTTCACATTTGTTGTAGCGCTTAAACATAATTTTTTTTAAAAACGACTTCAAATTTTTCAAAGAAAATTGCCATTTAGGACAAGGTTTTACTGTTCTTTAATATTTTAAAATCAATATTCCCGTTCTACCATTAGGAAACCGAAAAATTAGGAAAAAGTCAAAAAATGTACTTTAGGCGGTGGTAGATGGCAGTTGGCACGAGTATGTGGCAATTCCGAATAGCTAGCCCAAATGCAAAGAAACAGAAAACTATGGGGGAAAGTCTGTACCTTTCTGTAGTACCACTAGTTTATTAATTCCTCACTGATTTTCAGTATTCACAATGTTCATTTTAATTTTATCCTACATCTAATAATAATTTCCCTTTTCCATACACTCTTTGCTTCCATCTACAAAATACAATGACTTTTGCAAATTGGCGCCATTTTTTAAAATTTTGAAAATATCCCAGGGGCTTCATGTAAAATAACCCTAACAATTAAAATATCAATTTCAAATTCACGGGACCACGAGATCAGTCAGATCAATCGGAGAATATCAATTTTGGAGAAAATTGGCTGAACGGTTTAGTCGCTAGCGTTGTTCTTAGACCGACGGACGGACGTTTTGTCGTCAATTGATTTTTCGGTATCAAAGAGCTATACAACGTGGGTTTTGGCCACAACATATGCTAGAGGATTTATTCCTAAATTTAGCAACTGGATTTAGCCACTTTTTCGTTTCCAACGCCCTGTAATAAGAGTGCCGAAAAATCGCCGTTTTTCGCACAGCATTACATAACTTTCCCTATACTACGTATATACGTACGTACACGGGAAAGTAAAAATATTAAGGTACAATACGATTTACTTAATTACTTCCTTTATTTTTCCAAAAAGTATACATAAGACAAACATTCTCTAATTTATCATTATTTAGAAAATTATTTTGGGGCCTGGTGCTCTAAAAGCAAATTTTATCAATATCTAGTAGAAGAGAAAATGCTTCACGTATACCATTAACTCAGTTGAATGATCTAATTGTTTGAAAGCTTTTTAGTATTTCGCGCATTGCAGAACGTTCCATCAAAAAAATAGAATTACACGCAAATAAAAATGTCTTTGACGCAACACTCACGACGTCCGACAGCCGGAATTGTAAGATACTTTAGTCAGTATTTTCTCCCAGCGGATAGTGGATAATCGAAATCAATATAGTCGTGTTTTTAAGTGCTTATGGTAATTAGAAGACGAGTTCAGATCAAAAATATGAAGTTTCGTTCGATCACCATCGGCC
Organism: Acheta domesticus; assembly: GCA_031308135.1. Taxonomy (NCBI): domain Eukaryota; kingdom Metazoa; phylum Arthropoda; class Insecta; order Orthoptera; family Gryllidae; genus Acheta; species Acheta domesticus. Next base: position 83,783,172 of record JAHLJT010002406.1, read on the forward strand.
GAGGCAAAGTGAGAAGTCTGTTATTGTTATGAGAATTACAGTTAAAAAATATTAATTAACATTTGAATTAATAATTCACGAATTATATCAGGCTTTGAATCAATTACACGTGAACATTCAATTACGAAAGTGAATCCATTATTTCATGGTTGGATTTGGTCCAGGACTAAATCGCTATTTTGGCAGAAGCCTTGACATTTCCCACAACATTAACTATTTCGGGTTAGTCATGTTCCACAGTACTCTTATTACGACATTGGAAAATAATATTACTTCCTTCTCTCATATTTTGGGTAATAAACAATACTGTGTAAAGTTTGGTAAATCAAAAAAATCTTCATTGCTGTTCCATTAATTGTCAGTAAAAGAAAGATAAATATGAAAATTCACAGTGAATTTAAATAACCTTTATTCTCGAAAATCATATGACTGCGGCGAACAGTAAGTTTGAACCTACCAGACACACATTAACGAAATCATTGTATTACGTGCGGCATGTAGTGTCTCTCTCTTTAATATTCGGTCATTCGGAGCAGAGTATTTAATAAAATTATTAATTTTCGATTTAGAAATTTGAACATATTTTGAGGGATCAGTAAAGTGAGCTTTAACTCTCTCAATGTAATAATTTCGATCAATAGCGACAGATGCTCCACCTTTATCAGAATTGATAATAATTTTGTCATGATTATCTTTTAATTGTTTTTTGTCAGACTAAAAGAAAATTAGAAATGAGAATCAAAGAACATGAAAGGAATATTAGGGAGCCATTTAGTAGCCAGAACCCGATGACGCTAACACAGAATAGAAACCGGTCGTAAGTTGAATTTTGAAAATGTTAAAATTCTTGATAATGAAACCAGGAGATTCCCAAGAATCATTTCTGAAACTCTACGTATTAAATAATATCTGGTGCTTTCCCTTCAAAGCGGCTCTGGGGTCGACTCAGCCTCCTTTCCAAGTGAGTACCAGGATCTTTCCTGAGGATAAAGGCGACCGGAGCGTTGTGCTCGTCACACAACCTCCTCCTTGTGCTGACGGCGACGAAAAGGTGGAGCCCTACCTTCACCTCCCCTTACGGCCACATCGGCCTGTGTGCTTTGCACAGGAGATATTTTTCTTTTTTTACGTATAAAATGAAATGAAACTATGAATTCGATGTTAGAATGTAACAACTTCACCAATGCATACGATAATATATTACGCAGAATTAAATAATAATTATTATTTTCTCACATTATTGACCCCTACCAATGGTTACCTGACCCCCTGCCTCTAAATTCTATTCGTTTGTTTTTCTTACGTTTCCCAAACTAAACTTAAAACTTTATATCCAATATAAGGTAAGCTTCTATTATTTAATATTGATTTCTACTTACATGATGTTTTTATAACGATTGATTTCTTCTTAATATTAATGTAATAAATTTGATTTGAGCCAAAAAGTACCTGATGATGGAGACAAATTGATCTGTGAAACGTGGTACAAACTCCAACCTCGTCATATGAAATATATTATATTATCACCTGATTGTCTATAATGAATGGAACCTTTCTTTATGCAATGAAGAAACACAATTAATCAAAACTTATGAAAACATAATTTTCTCGTAAATGGCTCCAGATTTTTTTTCTCTGAACTTTTCGTAGGGATAGTGCTAACCATACTCTACAAGCAGAGCCCGGGAGACATGGTTCTGCCCTCTATCTCCCACTTTCTCCTTCCCTTTCCCTTTATCTCACCGTCTCTCTCTCTCGCTCTCTTCGTCTCTCTCTCCGCCTCTCTGTCTCAGTCCATCTGCCTCTGCCTCTGTGTGTCTGTCTGACTATCTCTGTGTCCCTGTCTGTCTCTCTGTCCCTCCCATTCACTTTTAGTTGCAGATTCTGCACGTCTTTGAGCAGGTGGGGAGAAGATATTGAGAAGCGCCGGACCAGCAAAAATGTAATAGAATGTTCATGAAGATCTCATTCTGTAATTACGGTGTGAGTGACGTCTGAAGCTTTTGGCCAACAAGTTCTACTTTTTAATATTCTAGAACGTATTGTTTAGGAGATTTTTAACAATACAGCTTCAAAAAATCCTACCGAGTTTTGCGGGTTTCATTTGACATGAATATTTATTTTTTTATTCGACAGCGCCATCTAGCGCAATTCTTTTTCGATATTTTAAGTTATTCTGCTATTGGGGGCGGAAATGAATCCAACAAAACGAGATAATTAAAATTGGTCCAGCCGCTCTTGAGTTGTAAATGGTGTAACTAACTCGACTTAGTTTTATATATAGGAGAAAGATGACAAATGCCATATTGATATATTCTTTTATTTTTTCGAAAATTACAAAACTGTAATTTTTTACTAGCGTTTCACGTTGATATTAACGTGAACGGTGACTTGTTTCCATTATTGCATTATGAATAAATGTGCTTGAAGTGATGTCAGTAAGTTTTTCGAAACTTCACAGTTTTCTGTAAAAATAGGCTCAAAATTCAGAAATTTCAGGAACACTCATTTATCATTTTGAGAAAAACCGGCTCCAATTTTTTTTTTTAACTTTTATTATGGATAGTGCTAGTTGCACTAATTTGGTATATTCTTTTGTTTCTTCAAAAATTTACTTACGCAAACGTAATTTATTTAAATATATCTGACGCCGTTAATGCACACATTTGCGATTTCTAAACATCATTGGATTTATGTGTGGAAGTGCTTCAAATGACTTCCATTGAAGATTGCCGAAAACTCAAAAAGTTTTCCGTGGATAAGCTTTAATGCTCGCATTTGCAGTACAGCTTAACTGCCGTTTTCTTAAAAAACGACTTCATGTTTTTAACGAAAATATTTATGAAGGTCGTATTACTGCTGTTACTTTCCCGTACACGTACTAAAAAAAATACGTAATAAAATAAGTAGTATAAGGAAAGTTATGTAATGTTGCGGAAAATATATATCAAGACTTTAAAGGAAATACACGTTTTGGGGTCCCAAAGTGGTTTTTTTTGAAAATGTCTGTCCGTCTACTATTTTTATCGATATACTAATCTTGCCGAATCCTATGTGTTTTATAATTGTCCTAAATATAAAGAATAACATTCTTAATATTCAAGCTAAGAGAATCTGTAAGTTTACATTATATAAAATTTTATGTATTTAAAATAATGAATTTTTTTATTTATTCTCTGTATATCAAGATTTTAAAATAGATTACCAAATAAATTTTTAGCACTTTAAAATTCTCTTAAGGGAGCGGGCGACTAATTTTAAAGCTCAATTACTCAACAAATACGCACATTTTGTAAAAATTCAACATGACTTATTTTTGAAGATCTGTTTTTAATGAGTATATTTCATTATGAAAACAATTGTATCTTCACAATTTTATTTGTAAGAAGAGGCTGAATTTTTTAATTTTTTTTAAATTTTTGCAGAATCAGTCATTTCAACGAACATGAAACCTGCACCATACCCTTAAGCTTTCTTTATGCAATTTAAGGTTCCGTCTTTGAAGAAAAAATGGTTTAAAGAAAATACAAAATGTGTGTTTGGCACAAAATTTCGCAAAAAATACTCATGTTTTTGGTTTGATTGATTGATTAAGGTTTAGAGGGCGCTTCAACTGCCAAGGTCATTGGCGCCCATGTCGAAGTATTTTAAAAAAGGGAATAGGTTCAGTATGTGTTACAGATGGAGCCTACCCTCTAATTAAAATCATATACATAAGGAGAGACTTGAATTCTACATCGAGTATTCAAGTAGTAGGACAGAAAGAATATATAACAAACACGTAAAATTCATAGTAGAACTAAAAGTTGGCTGTAAAGGGGCCAAAATAAAACAACAAAAAGTAAAACACTATTCTATTCTCTCAAATAAGATTATATATTCCGCTTTCCCTCAAGAAGCAAAAAACTTTTGAGAGCGCGGAATCGTTATCCCCGAGCACCTCCCTTAGCGAGTTGCCCAGGCCATGTCTTCGTCGGTTGCCAACATATTTCCTGCAGTTCAGGAGGACGTGTTCCACAGACAGAGCCGTCCCGCATGAGTCACATACGGGAGGAGTTTCTCCTCGAAGGAGGAAACCGTGGGAAAAATGGCAGTGTCCAATTCGAAGACGAGTTAAAATTACTTCCTCACGCCTAGAGGAGCGAGATGAGGAACGCCAGGGAATTACAGAATTCTTTATCCCACTTAGTTTAAAATTGGTATTGTGCCACTCTGTTTGCCACGCTCTAAACAAAGATCGTTTCAAGTAAGCCTTAACATCGGACAATGGCACAGCAGGAACGTCGATACGAGTATTACGAGTAGCAGACTTCGCCGCCAGGTCGGCCAGCTCATTCCCTGTGATTCCCACATGGCCTGGAACCCAACTAAGAACCAGGTCATAGTTGCGGGACATGAGACTATGAATCAGGTTTTGAACTGATTTTGTCAGGTAGTCTGACGAAGGCCGGGAGACAGCCTGAAGAGAACTGAGAGAATCAGAACAGAGAACTACTCGCTGCAGCGTCGTTGACTCGATGTACATTAGGGCTTTGAGTATTGCATACATTTCAGCTGTGAATGTACTGCACTGTGAATGAAGACGATATGATTTGGTGGCCCAGATGCAATGAAAACTACACGCCACTGCGTCATTGTGCGATGACCCGTCCGTGTACAAGAATAGATGATCCGGATAGGCTTCCCTCATATCCTGAAACTGCTTCTGGTAAACCAGAGGACTAGTATTTTGTTTCGGAAGATTGGAGAGTCTGAGGTCAATATTGGGGGGAAGGAGTTTCCAGGGGGGAATCAGGTCATTTGGGGGTTTCACAGGAGTGGGAAGATCGACATTAAGTCCCCGCAAAAGATTTCGCAATCGAATGCCTGGGGGCTGGGTAGCGATGTTCGAAGAATATAAGAAGATTCATATTTTGGGCGAGTGATTATTCGGCGACAAGGATGATTAAAGAGACCTGACACTTTAGCACCATAAGACGCTAATAGAATATCTCGCCTTATTTTTAAGGATGGCTCCCCAGCGTCAGCTAAAATGCACTCGATTCGGCTGGTGCGATACGCGCCTGTTGAGAGGCGAATACCTGCGTGGTGTATGCTGTTGATAGGTCGAAGGGTGGAAGGAGCTGCAGAACCATACACTTCACTACCGTAATCCAATGCTGAGCGAATGAGTGCTCTGTATAACCGCAGTAGGGTAATGCGGTCGGCTCCCCATGAAGTGCCACTAAGCATTCGAAGAAGATTGAGGGGGGAGACGCATCTGGTTTGCAATGTGCGGATATGAGAGCGCCACGTGAGGGACTTGTCAAAAGTCAGCCCCAGAAACCTGGCAGAGTCAGTGAATGGAAGCTGATTTCCTCCCAAGTACAGGATTGGATCGCTATGCAAATGGTATATTCTGCAGAAGTGCAGTCCAGTGCATTTAGTAGGTGAGAACTTGAAACCTGTCGACATGCTCCATTCATGCAGCTTGTTGAGCACCAGTTGGAGTTGCCTCTGGATCACACTTATGCTGCTGGATGAACAAAAAATGGCAAAATCATCTACAAACAGCGATGCCTTCACAGGTTCCCTCACGACCGACGCTATACTATTGATGGCTATGGCAAACAGAGTGACACTTAGTACCGAGCCTTGGGGGATGCCGTTTTCAAGGGGGTGACTGTTAGACAGTTTGTCACCGATGCGAACTCTGAAAGATCTGTCCGATAAGAAATTTTGGAGGAATAAGGGGAGCTTCCCCCTGAATCCCCACGAGTGCAAGGTTCGCAGAATGCCATACCTCCAAGTGGTGTCATATGCCTTTTCTATATCGAATAGTACGGCGACAAGGTGTTGTCTCAGAACGAACGAGGTTGAAATTTCCGTTGCAAAAGCGACGAGATGGTCAAGGGTAGACCGGTGTTTCCTGAAACCGCACTGAATTGGTGCCAGTAGGTTTCTGCACTCCAAGGTCCAGACCAAGCGCTGGTTTACCATCCGTTCCAGCACTTTGCAAACGCAGCTGGTGAGAGAGAGAGGTCGGTAGCTCGATGACAGCGACCGATCCTTTCCCTCCTTCAGAGCTGGGATAACTATGGCTTCTCGCCATACAGCAGGGATGGTGTGCTCTTCCCAGATGCGATTATAAAGGCGGAGGAGAAATTGCATCGCCACATCAGGAAGATGTTGTAACATTAGGTTGTGTATTTCATCAGGACCTGGGGCAGTTCGTCTGGCCAATGCAAGAGCAGAGCGCAATTCCGATATGGAGAAAGGTGTGTTGTAATCTTCACACGCTCTGCAGAAGAAATCCAACGGACGGCTCTCCATCCTTTCTTTGATCAAAAGAAAGTCAGGAGCGTAGTTCGCCGAACTTGACATGGCTTCATAGTGCGCGGCGAGTTCCTCTACAATCATATCTGGGGATGTAATAATTTCTCCGTTTTTCAGGAGACCTGGCACCGTATTTGGTAAAGAGTGTCCTCTTATCTGTCGAATTTTTCTCCATACCAGGCGTGGTGGCGTGTGACAATTGAGAGACGAAACGTACGCTCTCCACGATGCATTTTTGCTCTCTAAGATAGTTCTTCTAGCCTTCGCCCTGCATCTTTTATACTCGATTAAGTTATCCACTGTTGGATAGTGTCTGAGGCGTGCCAGTGCCTTTTTTCGAGCACTGACCGCTCTCGAGCAGTTCTCATTCCACCACGGAACGAAAGGATGTCGCGGTTTAGCACTTGCCTTCGGAATTGCGATGGAAGCGGCAGCGAGTACAGCGCTATTAAAATGTTCTGTCATTTCATCCACATTTCCGAAGGGACCGTCTGATAGGTTGACATTATTCTGGAATGTCGACCAGTCAGCTCGTCGCACGATCCATTGAGGGGGCCGTGCACAACTACGGCGAAAATGATCAATGTGGACAATCGTGGGGTAATGGTCGCTTCCATAAAGATCTTCTAATATGGTCCACCGCATAGCAGTAGCAAGTGAGGAGCTGCAAAGGGCTACATCAATAGCCGTGCTAGAATTCGTAGCTACGGCAAAATGAGTTGGTTCCCCAGTGTTGAGAATAGCCAAATTCATGGTGTCGATGACTGATTCCAAAATAGCACCTCTTTGACACGTACGAGAGGAACCCCAAAGAGGGCTGTGGGCGTTTACATCACCCACAACCAAGAAAGGTGTGGGCAATTGGTTTATTAGACTTAGAAGGTCATCAGCCGACACCGTTTGTCTTGGGGGAATATAGACATTACATACGGTGAGTGAGAGGGACGGCAGATATACCCGCACACAAACTGTTTGAAGGTCAGTGTGAACAGGGATTTCCGCAGAATGCAGCGAATCCTGGACCAAAGTAGTAACTCCGCCGTGAGCGCGAAGGCCGTCATCGACATCAACCCTATAAGGAGTGAAACCGCGAAAGTGTATGGACCGTGATGGAGAAAGATGCGTTTCCTGTAAGCAGAAAATTGATGGTGTATAACGGGACAATAAGAGTTTTAATTCGTCCCGTCGGAGAGAAAATCCGTTCAGATTCCAGGATAGGAGATCCGTTGTTTAAAAAGTTAAGAGGATTTCTTCTTTTCCTTTTTTCGCCTCTGCCGCCCGAAGGAGCGAGTGTCCACCCCGGCTGAAGTTTCCTCCGAGGCAGACTCATCCTGACCACTGCTCGACAGGCTGAGAGATCGCTCAGAGCGAGTTTCAGGAGTCGGGGTAGGTGGTCGGAGTTTGGAGGATCTATCGTTTTTCTTGTCCAGGCCAGCAGGCCGTGTGACATCAGCCTTCTTGCGCGGCTGAGAAGTGGATTCTTGTTCTGTCTTTGTCTTTGTTGTCTTCTTGGGTGGTGTCTTGAATTTTGTGGGGATTATTATTTTCCCACCTTGCAGAGGCGATGTCTCCTCAGGGAAGTCCACTGGGGATACCTGGCAACAAAAGTTCGCTACTGGGGGAGTAGCACGAGAGGACTGAATGCTCGTCGCTTTGACAGTGTTCGCTAGAGTGCTAGAAAAAGAGCGCCTGAGATCCACAGGGTTCTTCACCAGGTATCGGCGTTTCGCTTCCGGAAAAGATACCTTCTCCGTCACCCTAATCCTTTGAATCTCCCTCTCTCTCAGATATGTGGGGCACTTGTTAGAGTTGGCCGCATGGTCTCCTTCACAATTTACACAGCGGGCTGGTGATGAACAAGGGTTGGGATCGTGCGCGGAATTACCGCACTTTGCGCAAGCAGGGCTTACGGCCATGCACCTTTGTTGTGTATGACCGAACCTCTGACACTTAAAGCAGCGCAGGGGGTTCGGCACATACTGCCGCACGCGAAGGTTATAATAACCACAGCTAACATACTCTGGGAGAGAAGGGAGATTAAACGTCAGGATCAAGGTAGAAGTGGGGATCTCTTTCCCATTCTCCTTCCTCCTGATCCTGTACACCTCCGTTACACCGTAGCTCTTGAAAAAGGAAAGAAGTTCATCCTCGTTTTCAGTCGCAAAGTCTTCATGGTTGACCACTCCCTTACATAGGTTAAGTGTAGGGTGAGTGGTCACTTCCACTTGGAGGCCGGCAATCTGTTCAGTTTTTAAAATCTTTTCTATTTGTTCGTCGGTGCGTGCTTCAAAGAGAATTGTACCATTTCTTTGTCGCACGACCGCTTGAAGCTTTCCAAAACTCTCCTCAATTGCTCGCGCAAGGCGGACCGCACTAACACTTTTGAAAGTTTTTTCAGTTTCCGAGCAAGACATCAACAGAAACCGAGGCTTTCTTGGTTTATCTTCTTCCCGGAGGAAGAAGCTATTTAGATCAACTGTTCTGTCACATCTCCTCTTCCTTGCAGAAGAGGGCAGGGGGGGTTGTTGAGTATCCATGAGATGGATATAAATTCATCTCCGTGCTCCCCACCCACCATGGAGTCCAACAAGGGGACACCCCACTGGGGTGCCAGGGCTGACACGAAGATATAGTAGGGGAATGTCACAGCGCTGCACCGCCGTGGATCCCCCCGCTCACCCTGGAGTTCAGTGCAAGACCTAGTCCGAGCCGATTGATCGGGAGTGGGTTAGCTCCCGACCGCCCGTCTAGAAGAGTCCGAGGCCAAAGCGAGTGTATTGACACCTACAAGGAATGTTCCCCAAAAATACGTAGACGTACCCCTTAGTGCAAGCCAAAAAAACATAGCACCAGGACTAGTTGGGAAACAAACAGGTCTCTCAACTGCCAGGACACACATTCCCTCCGACACGGGTCGCCATGCACGGCAAACACATGGGTGGGCGTTCAGCATACAGAGAAGGCCAGTGAGGAAGAAAAAGGAGTGAAAAGAATATACGTGACATGAAATGAAAAGCAAGACGATGAAAAAAATGGAGAAAGGAACACTTGAGAGCCTTCTCTGCATCCCCCCGTCAGGACGTGGACCAACCCACCTCGACGGGTCATGTTTTTGGAAAATTGAACATTACCTTATTTCAAGATGTTTTTTATGAACACTTTCATAAAAGAAAAAAGTGTATCTTCATAATTGTAGTTGTAGAAAGTCGCCGAAAAAATATTGAATTTATTTCACTTCTCGAAAAATCAGAGTTTTCGAGCAACATGAGATCTGCGCCATTCTCATAAACAACCTTTAGGCTATCCAACAGAAAAATGAAGTCAAAAGTGTTCTCGCCAATTTTTTGAAAATTTTGAAAATGTCTCAGGGGCTTCATGTAATGTACCCCTCAAAAATTAAAGTATACGTTTCATATTCAGGGGGTCACATCAGCCAGATCGTTTGAGGTATATCAATTTTGGAGAAAATCAGCTGAACGATTTAGTCGCTAGCGTTGTTCACAGACGAACAGACGCACACGGACGGACACACGGACGAACGAACGGATGGACGCACGGACGGAACCTAGCAAGAGGAAAGGGCAAGATCACAAAACTTGCCCTGACCACAGAAATTAGAAAATTAACTAGTACGAATAAGTCTGTTTCATTCTGTTGCACCACTAGTTTACTTCTTCATGTCTGGCAACACAGAATTTGTGGTATTTTTTGTAACGGGACACCCTGGACATTCTGTATATGTATAATGCATATATGTGTCTATATACAGGTTGTCCAGAAGCTCCCGTTACATAAAAATACTACAAATTCTGTGTTGCCAGCCATGAAGAATGGCAGCTCCAGTTTTTCCGAAAAAAATTTTGTCTTTGAGAAAATTGAGTTTAAAAATCACTTTCGGGGCGCGAAATTCAAGCCGGTCGCAACACCAGACAGCGGCATCACCTTCTGTGCGGAGCATTTCCTCGTTTCTCTGCGTAAACAGTGAAACAGTCGAGTAATATTCTGGAAAGCATCGCGTTGCTTACACTAGAATACTTAATAGTATCAAGTATTTGCAGGTTCTATTCGATAAATATTTTAAATGTACGTACAGAATATCGAGTTTTGTTCATATTGATAGCCACGGTACACGGCGGCGTAAACATAAATTATGAACACGATCAAACATTTATGAAAAATATTGAATCTCCTGGAATGCTCGAATTGTTATTTTGAGCACATATTAATAAGAACTAGTGCTTTGGGCTTAAGATTGCTTGAAAATTATTCTAAATATCGTGATATACTAAAAGCGTTTTGGAAATGAAATATTCGTTTCCTGAATTCCCGTTCCATGAAAATACTGAGTTTATCTCTGGGCGCGGAATTTGAATTGATGCTTTTTGCAGTCATTTTATGGTGATGCAGACCGAACAGTTCATTGAAGAATTTTTGTAGGAGCACGTAGGCCATTAACCTAACCCAAAGGCCAATATCAACAGAGATCAAATAGCGTCACCGAATGTGCCATGCAACAATGAATAAAAAATACAAAACTAGTATATTACTGGTGTGAACGGGTAAAATACGGAAAAACTGTGATGTTGCATTGCGTAATGTACGAATACTTCAAAAGAACTCAAACATTCTAGCAAGCAAAAGTTCGAGCGTGGTTCACTGAGGTTACCGGACCGCTGCCATTCGCAGCTGGTATTATGGTAGGTGTCCTTGCATTTGTCACTTGCTAGGCCGCGTCACATCGTGGTTTATATCGTATGGCGAACCTCCCACCGGCGCTTAGTGATTCGCCCATCAGACGCATGTTAGTTTTCCTTCAAAACAACAGATTGCGCAGTTCGAAACCCGGCCAGCACAGTGATCATGGCTGAAAAAGTACCTGTACGGAGTCATCTTTCCCCTTCCCTCCCCCCTCACCAGGTGTGTCTCGCTCATCTGTCGCTACAGAGGAAGCAGTATTGGAACATTTCGAACAGGAGCCTTCGAGCAGTGTGCGAGATTTCGCACGAATGGCTTATTTGTATTAAATTTTTTCCTTACAACTAAAAGAATTCAATTTTCAATGGGAAAATAATTTTATGTATTATCAGATATGTTTTGGAGAAAAAATATAGAGGGCAATAGTGTTTCAGTTATGATTTAATTTGCATATTGTTTATGTTTATTCCTGTTTTCCATACAATATAAATCCCTCATAAGTAAAAAAATAACCAATATAAAACTATGTAATTATTAGGGTTTTTTCATGTAAAATATACAAAAATTAACCAATTAATATTTTTCAGTCTAAAAAGTATGATTATTAAATGAAAAAGTTATAAATTTATTAATTTTTTAAACAAATGAAAATATTGAACATGTAGAGATGTAACTGAAAGATTTAGGACTTGCATGTAAAGTATTTCTAACTAATTTAAAGTAGCAAAATATGCATGTTCTAAAATATTTAAGTAGTAAAGATAATGATTCTGCGTTAAAATAAATTTAAAAAATTAAATAATTCCAAAGAAGGTTTGGGGTTAAAAATTGATTATACTGCATATTTTTTCCTCTTTGTTGATTTATGTTGTACATTATGAAAATATCAAAGAAAATATTGAAAATTACAACACTGAAGTAGTAAACTGTTTCTACTCCCTTACATTCTTTACTACGTAGTAACCTCGAAGAATTAAATTGAAGAAATGGTCGTTACTCATTTGTGTACGTATCTGCTAACTACAATGCAAGCTCAAAGAAACAAAACAGCTCAAAAAATACTTTTCCCGAGTAGCTGTAAAACTGCCTTATGAAATGGTTTCACGAAGTAACTCCAAGATCTGGGAGAAAGACATGCTCTCATCTTGGATCTTGAAAACCAAAGCGGCGCCGGGTAGAATGGTCAATCAACTTCGAGAAATGGACAGTCGAGGCCGCTTGTCTGAACTTCGATGTTCTACATAGAACAGTTTAGCATATTTTGCAATAGCAGTTATTTCGGAACGCTTTCGCTGCGGCAGCAGAACGTTCCCTTACTGTACCACATATTACTTAAGCTAAAACAATATTTGACGCGTGGTATCGAAGTTCATGGATCTTTTACGTCACGAACAGATACTTTTATTTAGGAAAGATGCAATATTTTTGAGGGAGGAAATATTGATATTCATCAATTGCTACATCTTAGATAAACCGTCCAGCGGTTATTAAGAAGTTTAAAGCTAGCTATCGTTAGTTTGAGAATACAGAAAATTACAGCCGGGAGAATCAATTCAAATTCCAAAGATAATCAATAAACTCAGTATTTTCATTAACGAATATTTTATCTCCTAAATGCTTCTTAGTGTATCACGATATTTAGAATATTCTACAGGAGACTATCATTTATGTGGCAATCTTAAGCCCAAAGCACTAGTTCTTATTAATATATGCTCAAAATAACAATTCGAGCATTCCAGGAGATTCAATATTTTTCATAAATGTTTGATCGTGTTCATAATTTATGTTTACGCCGCCGTGTACCGTGGCTATCATTATGAACAAAACTCGATATTCTGTACGTACATTTAAAATATTTATCGAATAGAACCTGCAAATACTTGATACTATTAAGTATTCTAGTGTAAGCAACGCGTTGCTTTCCAGAATATTACTCGACTGTTTCACTGTTTACGCGGAGAAACGAGGAAATGCCCCGCGCAGAAGGTGATGCCGCTGTCTGGTGTCGTTGCGGCCGGTTTGAATTTCGCTCCCCGGAAGTGAATTTTAAACTCAATTTTCTCAAAGACAAAATTTTTTTCGAAAAAACTGGAGCTGTCATTCTTCATGGCTGGCAACACAGAAATTGTGGTAATTTTTTGTATCGGGAGCTTCTGGACAGCCTGTATATAACAAAGTTGTGTTAGTTACAGCACTTATAACTCAAGAACGACTGGACCAATTTTAATTATCTCGGTTTTGTTGGATTCATCTCCGTCCCGAATAACAGAATAACTAATAAAATATCGAAAAAATGGCATTACATGGCGCTGAACTATATAAAACCAGATATTCATGCAAATGCAGCACGCTACACAGTTCGAATCTATGTCGTTAAAGAACTCCTAAACGAAGCATTTTAGGGCATTAAAAACTACAATTTTGAGGCCAAAGGCCCCAAAGAAATGTTTTTTCACAACATAATATACAGGACGATATCATCTTGAACATTTTATTACATTTTTGCTGCTCCGGCGCTTCTCAATATTACCCCACCTGCTCAAAAACGTGCAGAATCTAAGTAAATAAAACAAAGTCGGGTTAATTAAACCAATTATAACTCAAGAATGACATGACCAATTTTAATTATCTTCGATCTGTTTGATTTATCTGCGCTCCGAATAGCAGAATAACTATTAAAAAACGGGAAAATTCACCAACCAATATTTGTTGGTTCGTGCTTAATGCGCTGCCGTACCGCGCATGCGATTGCGATAAAACTTTGTCAACATTTTATTTGCACTTGTGGAAAGAACATGGGCGTAGTACAATTATTATAATACCACTAGATGGCGCTTCAGTTATATGCAATTTCCAATTCACGTGAGCTTCATTGTTGGTGGGCGTTGCCGTATACCGTGGGGGCGAGGTCGAGGAGAACAGGAGGAGCAAGCGCCGCCAGTTGATGAGATGAAAAGAAAAAAGTGAAAGAGGGAAAAATGGAAAGAGAGAAAAAGATTTCTCTACGAGAGGGAAAACAAAGAGAGGGGGAAGTAGAAAAAGAGAGGGGAAACAGAGAGCGGGAAAAAGACCGAAGGAAAAATAGTCAGACAATAAGAGAGAAGAGACAGAGGGAAGAAGAGACACAGAGGAGAAAAGAGACAGAGCGTGGGGAAACGACAGGTGAGGAAAGACAGAGTAGGAAGAGAGAGAGGTGGGAAAAGACAGAGGGGGAAAGGGATAGGATAAAAAAGAGAGAGGGGAAAAGAGAGTCAGAGAGTGGGAGAAAAGAGATACAGAGGGAAGAAGAGACACAGAGGGGACGAAGACACAAGGGAAGAAGAGATATAGAGAGCAAGAAGTGACACTGAGGGGGAAAAGAGACACAGTGGGGAAAAAGAGATACAGAGAGGGAAAAAGAGACAGAGAGGGGGAGAAGAGACACAGAGGGGGAAAAGAGGGACAGATGGAAAAAGAGTGACAGAAAGTGGAGAAAATGAGAGAGGGGGAAGAGAGAGTGGGGGGAAAAGACAGAGGGGGGAAGAGAGACCGGAGAAAAAAGAGAGAGGGGAAAAGAGAGTGGGGAAAGAAAGAGAAAAGGGGAGAGAAATATTTCCTCAATTATGTCTTCTGCGGCAGCAACGCACCGGATACCAGCTACTTGAATCATAAACTTTTTAAATATTAATTACCATTTAAAAACCTAATTATCGATTTTCCAAGCAAATCTTTTCCCTCCACTTCCGTACCATCAATGGAACACTGCGCGCCCGCCGCCGCGTCGGGCTCTGTCTTTGCTCCGCGCTCATCTCAGAGAAAGAGAGATTTCTGTGACGTCACAGAGCATTGAGTTGGCAAACACTGGCTTACGCAGTCTACTGCGTAATGCCGCGTGACTTAATGCTGCGTGAAAAACGGAGACTTTTCGGCAGACAAACTCTCATTGCCCGGCCCTGATAACAAAAAAGTTGATAAATACAGTTGCTAAATTTAGAAAAAATACTCTATCACTTCGTGTAAACAGTATGTGGGTCCTTGATTCCTAAAAATGGATTGATGGCAAAATTTCGTCCGTCTAGTGTATGTGAAGTACATCCTGAACTATGCGAACGATTTATTCCAAACTGGATCTGGCCTGAGTCGCAGCTCTGCAATTTTGAAGAATAGTCATTAATTTTTGGGGGTACTTTACATGAAGCCTTTGGGCACTTTCAAAATTCCGTGAGTTTTTTAAAATGGCCTTTCTGGGACTTCTCCTGTATTTTAGCTTCGAGTTTCTATAGCCCTATAATATCTCCAACCGTGCATCGTGGGATTCTCACTAAGTCGGCGGTTTTTGTGGAAAAAAATGTTTTTCAAAATGAAAAATTACCGGCTGGCGTTGTTCGAACATTTTGTTGACCTTGGCATCCATTCCAAATACTGTATTTCTGTGTGAAAACAAATCTGAAACGGCGGCTCGCAACTTGGGATTGAGGATAGTTAAATTGTAATCTGGCATTGTCTGACCCCAGTGCCCTCAACTCAATGTTTAATTTGTAACAAAATTATTGACTTAGAGTGAAAAAAATTAAAGTAGTGTTAGTGGAAGACGCTTAAAAGTAAATCAATGAATATTTCTCGCATCGGTATTTCAAAATTGTAGGACGTTTGACAATTAATAGGTAGATGTGGTAAGGAAATGAGAGGGGAATTGGATGGGAGGAGGAGAAGGGGAAGATGGAAGGGAGAAGAAAACGGTGAGGCAAAGAGAGAAATATGAGGGGTAGAGGAATGGAAGGATGAAGAAGGGCTGTTTCTTTATATGGTCTGCCTGAAATTATTAAAAGCTCTGAAATCTATGATATAAATTTGAAAATGTGTATATCCGCATGTGACAGAAAAAATAGTGCCATGGAATAATTGTTCTCCAATTGGACACTAAGAGTTTTGACCATTCAAGAATCGAACATAGCGAAGTTGTGATTCAAAATGTCACCCCAAAAATTACCTTTTACAAAAAAATACAAAATTGCTTTTGAGTTCACGTAGCTTAACTATGGAAGCCTATGCCCTTTCTCTAGCATTACGAAAAACGTTCTGAAATTAATGAATAAAATTTACAAATGTGAGATTTTGTCATATTTCGTATTAATTGGAGAGTCCTACCCTAAACAAAGGCAATAATCTTTCATATTTACTTTGCTTCTTGCGAAATATGACCCCTTCAATTCGTACAGAACACTCAAGCAAAAAAGGCTTCTTTCTTACTACTCTTCCACTCAAAGTTATCAACAACTCATTCCCCCTAGACAACCTCATAGGACACTTGCACATTCTACGTGTAAACACCGAAGCAACTAATACAAGGTTTTGAACCCACTTAATTGTGGCCAAACGCCCTTTTCGGCACTCCGCATAAACAAATCATCATCGTAACCGTAGTAACACAAACAATCGACGATCACAAATCACAAAGTTTCAGAAGATCTCAAGAAATGTAACTGTTGGACAGAATAAAATCTTCAATAAAATTAATCGGGCCATATGCTATGGCAAGTTCAATGCACGAAAGTAATTCTATTTTTGTTCATTTATCAACAATATGTATAAGCATATTTTGCACAAAAACAACAGCAGAAAATATCTCTAGTCTTATTCTGTACATATACTTGTATCTGTGGTCATTGGGGCGCAAGATTACAGCGGGTACGAAAAAATGATGATCCATATTTTATTTCATAAGGATCGAATACAAATTTGGTTCAGAAATGTGTACATTGAGTACAAACGTGTTAGTTGTGTACATTGTGAACAAAGTTGAACTTCCTATATTTTTATGGGAGAGGAGTTGTAAACAAAAACGTTTCAAGCCTATATCACTAAAATGGTTAATTTGTCAAAAAAATGTATAGAAACTTTTTTGTAGTAAATTGTAACTTCTTTAATTTTGTATAGAACATAATTTTCTGTGAGACTAATAGTTATGGAGATACACGCAAAAAACAACAAAAAAGCACCTTCAAACGCCCCTGGCTCACACTCCACACTTCAGGATTTTTAGTACGAGTATGTTACGCAGTAACAATAATGCCAAGTTTCAAAACTGCGGTATTGTTATCATTCGATTTGTCTAATTTGACTGGGCCAATAGAAACAAGCAAATGGATGAATAATACAGTTTCATAACCCCAAAACTTTCAATTATGAATCAATATGAAGTCATTACGAGTCAATATGAAGATCTTCTCGTTGGTCTTCTGAGGTTAAAATTATCCGAGGGTTAATGGATACATTTATTGAATCACATACTAACTTTTTCATTTCGAGTTCTATTTGCTCCCTATGAACTACTGCTGTGAAACAGCATTTGTACGTACATGGCCAAGGTAATAATAACAACAAATAAACTCATAAAATTCACTTACCTAAGAGATACGTACGACCAATTCACTGCCATAAAAAGCAACTAAGTGCAGTATGAAACTTAAAACACTTACAAAATAGTATTAAAAACATTGCTAGTGTGGGAGGCGTAGCCTCAGCATCAAAATACGTGAAGAGGAAAGGAGTGACAAGTGCACAGAACCTGTACGTCAAAGAGTAAAAAGAACAAAATACTCAAAGAGCAAGGAGTTAAGCAGTGTGGAACTTATAAATTAGTGAAGCAGGTCATACAATGATTAAATGGACATTGTAAGACACTAAAGGAGGATGAGGGTTCATGAGAGACTATGTAAAGAGGCATTTGTAAAAATTGTATGAATAGTCAGCATATCATCTCTCATTGATATCATTTCCATTTTTGTCTACTAGTGTAGTATTTTTGTTTTCAAAATCAAAGAAATGTCATTAAACAAATGCTTAATTAAAGCAACGTAAGTGTTAGAAGGTGTTCTGTAATTAATATTTATATTTCAAGTAATTAGTTGTCTGGTAGCCTGTTCCATATGGGTGAACTGACAATTCATACAAATTAAACAATATTTCTTGTTGAACCAGAATTTATAGTACGTTTAACAGTTTTTAAAGAGCTGAAGAGATATTGTAAGGAATATATTAACATCTGTTATCGTATTTATTTAATTGTATTGATTTTCTGACCTTAACCTAAATAGACCCTAAAATATTTTCTTAACAATTTAATATTTTAATAATACACAATTTTATATACATTATTAAAATAGTATATACTATTTAATATTTATAGCATCAGACTTGTGTTTCCATTACAGATGATAAGTACTTCTACGAAATTGATTGGTGAGATTCCAGGTCAATAGTTACAAACAGAACAATATTATGATAGTTATTGGTTGTACTTTGGGTCTGATGATTTTGTGAGGGAAGGTTACCAGCAATTACATCCTGAACAGCTCTTTAAACAAAAAGATGTTTGAAAGAAAATTAGATTGGACAAAGTGCCTCAAGATTTTCCTTTACCAACTCTGCAGAGGTGTAAGAAATACTATTTTTGATGGCAAGTAAAATAAATCCCAATTATTAATAATTACCTTCATAAATAGTTCTTACATATTTTTTCTGAGCACAGGAAACAAGGAGTGAGTGGATGACCGGTGGTAAGTGACAAAATAATTAAAATAGTGATTGGTGTTTCATAATAAAGTATTATTCTCTCCTGTACACAATTACAACTTCAAGTCATGAAGTATTATTAAAGGCTATAAATTCTCTTAAAACAATAGAAATTATTCATACAATTAATTTTTTAAGGATCACATTTGATAAACATTAATGAATTTAAATAACTCACTCGACTGTACCTATTTTTCTTTATAACTGGTGACATACTATACTACAGAATATATAGAAATATACAATAAGATTGTTTCCTTAACTGTTTTATGAATAATTATCATGACTAATTACATATTTACATAATTCATCTAATCAATATTAATATTTCAAGTGTCTGAATTATTCTGTTATCAAACATCATTAATATCATAATTCATAGTACATAGAAAACACGGTGAAATTCAAATTTGATAAAATATATGCAGCTAAAGAGTGGCACTCATGTATTAGGATGCCTATATTGCAAAGGTTTTATACTAGAATGTTACTTTATGTGTACAATTTAAAGTTTAACATGAAAATGATTGCTGCAAAAACCTTTCAATAATTTCATTTAATTCAAGTCTCAGAAACAAACCTATAGAATGTCATGTTTGTTTGGTCATGTGCAGGGTCAGGATTTATATGAAATAACATATATGTATTTATGTACGTACATGTGGACTAATCATTATCAAAGTTTGGAGTACTATATGAACAGAGAATTGAGAAGAATATTAACTGTGAAAACAATGTAATAATCAATTTTTAACTTAATCAATAGACAGCAATGAACTTAGTTTTAACATTAGTTGAAGGACAATATATAATTATGTAGACTGGACATTGTTATGTTGCTGATCATTGTGTTTCTGAATCTTTTTCTGATAATTACCCATTTAAATATATTTTTATGTCTATTTCTGAAACTGCCTTTATTGTATATTAAAATTTATTTTTATGGTATAAATTGCTGCTCAACCCCAGATGGATTCCATCTTGATATTTGCAGAATATTGTGCAATTAAATCTCAATCTACTTCTAAAATGCATTCACCCTTTAAATAGAAATGAAAGTTACATTTCTAGAATGTTATGCCTGTAAGATGTTGAAACATGCAAAGATTTGTGTATTTTCCCTTACATATGTGAAAATATTTATAATATTCAGAAAAATATGAATAATCAAATGGGTGTACAATTACTGGAAAAGCCTGATTTGTAAATACATGACACTTTTGATCATATGTAATGAACCATTGACGATGTAATTACATGCTTATCCTAGCTCTGGTCACGCGAAACTTTAGTTGATTGTGTGTATTCTTTTCAGATAGATAGGAAATTAAAATAATAAAATTATCGCGTACATGTATTACGTATTAATTGACATACGTATATATTAACTGATCATGCTAACCTATCAAGACTTATGCAAACTTGTTCCGGCAAGGGGATGGGGAGAATCCACCAGAAAAGAAACACTTTTTTGAACACTGATTAAAACATATGTTATATGACAATATATTATTAATTTTATTTTCAATGTCTTACATTTTCTTCTCTAAACCTACAAGCTTAGGTGGCTCGAACATACACTGTCACTGAAGTGTCTACAGCCGGGACGTCATGGTGTTAAGAGTCCCAACGACGGTAGGAATTTCGACTGTAGCCATATATCTAGGACGAATTATGAAGGAAAATTTTAACGTCCGGCTGCTCTGATCTGAATTTTTTCGTTTTTCTCCGATCAACACTACACGAATGCCGGCGTAATACACTAACACACGCGATATTTCTTTTCTCTTCCTTGTCCTATTGACAAAATCAGGGGCTAAGAGTTATAAATAAAAGGCTATTCAACCCCGGAAGCTAATTTGAGGTCACGGTCGCCATCCACAAATTTGATGCGCGACAAATATCAAAATTTATTAAATTTATTACTTTTTATTTCTATTTAGCTATGCCGTGCACCTAAAAGGTGCAGTCTCTTGTCACTGACTTTTATAAATCAGACTTTGATACAGGAAATGGGAAATAAGGGTATTGAAAATATACACTCACTTGCCATATCGTTAAAAGGATAGAAACCAAGAAACCAAGGGATTTCAAAATAACTTCACAATTTATTAGTGTTACATAAACACTTAAACCAATACAATGAAAGGTCCAAAAGGACTCTTTACACAGCACTACAAGTAAATACATTGGCGGTTCTTTGTAGAAAATAGACCACTTTAGGCCGCTGCAAAGAACAGGGAAAAATCAATGTTTTACAAATAGACGTAAATTTTTAAAAGTAAATGACGATTTATAAGCATGTCATTTGTAAATTACTGTTTCACTCTTGCTTAAATTGTATTTTCTCTATGTTATCCAATTTTGTATTAAATATAGTATAACATGTATATTTGTAGTCGCTAATAACCTTGTCGTTGATGCAACTTTAAATAAAATAAATTTTAAAAAAATTGATAGAGCCGACTCCGTCTAAACTCTCTTTTCACAATAATACATAATTACATGCTATGCTGAGAATACAGTCAGTGATAGGCGTCAAAAACCCATACAATATAAATCAATAAACAACACAATAAAACTACATACAGTGGTTACCCATGCATTGGTTTGCACACTCAAATAATGCTCCTTTCAAATACCATATAGGCAAATCTCCTAGCACCTGTGAATCTAGAGCTACTTACGAGCTCTCAAATTAACTTTACACTTCCTCAGCCTTGCATATGACCTCTCTCATCGAGACTACGGATCCGAGACTCACACATATAATGTAGACCATAGAGTTCAACTCGTCACGGGTCCTTAGTGTGGTCGTTTGCTCGCCGCAATGGCCAAACTTCGAATGCTCTCGCGGGGCCTCCAAAGAAAGCAGTCAGCGCTAACGGCCGAACTGCACGGTCGCTCGCCCAACTGACGAGATTTAAACCAACCCACCACCACGTGATGAGTTACAACACCCCTCGCACACAGACGAGCATGTAATAGCAGGACATTCGCTGCAACAAATAAGCAATAGGATTAAACAAGCTATGCATACACAAAATGGCTGGCCTATGAGGCGCACAGCCCAAGTTTGCTGAGGAAGGAAAACAACAAATTATTCATAGTGCATGAGAATAAACTTTTACAATGTACATTGAGCATTACAACAACAACAACAACAACAACAACAACAAATGCCACTTGGCAATCAACACATGTGTAAACCAAATTCATGAGATTTCAAACACCAAAACTGCCTTGTGCTCGACTTGTCCGTTACGAAAAGTAAACCAGGTTAACAAATTTAGAAATAACAGGAGCAACTGATCCAAGGACACACACAGGCATCAATAAAAATCACTGTTACCAGACGCTAGATTTAACGACATAGCTAGGTCAGACTTCACTGGGCACCATATACCAAAAATTAACAAATTCCGCAATCGGGGAATGTAGCTGCCCAAAGTACACTATGATTCGGTGTAATAAATTACAGATGAAATGACCAGGTAGTAGGCCATGCGAGCAAGAGATACAATAAGATGTTACGAGGCACAGACCGACAGCGCAGCTACTTCATACAGGTGCACAAGACGAAGTGGCTTGCCGGAGGCAGCGCAGGGGCTTATATAGCCTCCGTCTGCCCTGGCTGTCGCTGTGACAATCTCCCGGGAAGTAATAGTTCCAGAATCGATAGCTCTGGGGCATGGAGCACATCGCCTGTAGCCGTTACTCCATGGCCAGCTCGATTGTCCTGGAACAAACCTTTTACAAAAACTATCACTGCAATTAGTGATAGTTGATTCAAATAAAGCATAGTGTACAATTGCTTACGTTATGAGATGTTATAAAAGTCACAAAGACAAAGAATGGAAAACAAGTATCATTGATCCAAAGAGTAAAAGTTGACAAGTACATTAAATAAATATCCAAATATAAACATAGACAATGAATTATTAACCTATAATCAATGAAACTTGTTCTATTACCTCTTATAAGCTACTGTCATGGCAATGACTTAATCAATACAAAATATTTACAATATTATTGAAATAACTTTATGTGCAACATAACACCTATCCTCACCTGTTACTCATAACCACTTGCATTCCGTACACTTCTACACGTCGATGTCGAGAACTCATTCCGCCTGGAGCGATGCCCTTGGAGATACCTAGTTGAGGAAACCCCGCTACCCGGCCGTTTAGGTAGGCACTCACCATTCAGTTGGGGAAGATCACCGCCACCTTCAGCGATTTAAAAAATACACTACGCATACGGGACAGTTGACCTTAGCAGCTGACAAAGAAAACAATTGGAGCCGTTTTTGAGAAAAATTTGAAAATGTCCGGGGGGCTTCATGTAAAGTACTCTCCAAAATTAAAATATCCGTTTCAAATTCAGGGGGTCACGAGATCAGCAAGATCGTCTGGGAAGTATCAAGTTTGGAGAAAATCAGATGAACGGTTTAGTCGCGAGCGTTGTTCACAGACAGACGTTTGAAAACAAAACAGGGATTCTGGCTGCACTACGTGTTAGGAGATTTTTTCTTAATTTAGCAATTGAGTTCTTCCACTTTCTCGTTACCAGAGCCCTGTAATAAGTTTTTTATGGTTTACTATTTCATTGCTGTTTACGGACCTAAAACAAAACACGTAATGATATACTTAATACCCTTGCGGGCCTTTCTGATTCTTTATGCCCCAGGGCCTTTTGATTACTTTATGGCCCGCTCTAATACCAACACAACACACAGAACATAGCCATGAATTCGATTTTTTATAGTTAAGATGCAAGCAAATACAATAAATAAATCACATAATGCTCAAATGAATAAAATAATTCGTTATAAACCTTGTTTTGCATAATTGATATGAAAATTGCAATTTCGGAATGTTCCCGTGAATTTATAATTGCCATCAATCATTCGCACATCACTGTTACGTATCATCTTTTTCAGGGACATAACTATATTCTTTACCAGTAACAGTACTAGAAGTAGTAATTAAGATAGATAAGGCACATCGGCTAACATCCTCGAAATGTTACTTTTTGGTGTTATGACATATTCTAAATAACTTTTGACAACAGACGCAAATAACCTAAAAGTATCGTTTCATCAGTCAATTTACCTTGTTATTCACACTGGTAAATCTCAAATACACCATAAACAGTTTCGTATATTTCTCAAGATTTTAATGGAAACCATTGTCTGTAGTTTTGTTAGCTTTTGCGAGACCTTCCGCAGGAACTTCACAATATTCTTTCATTTTGTACGAATCACAACAAATCAGTCCAATAACGATTATGCAATAGAAATTAGATATAAACTCTGTTTTGTTTATCTGACGTCATATTGACAAATGGCTATTACAATGCATCTTTTCACTTTCGACGCAAGAAATATAAAATGTTTCCAATTCACGTTTTATTCAGCAACGAACTAGTATACCATAAAGTTTTGTACGCACCACGGGCGTTACTAGATGTTTTTGCCCCTCAGTCGACTTCCAACCCCACGGGCCAGAGGTTCTCGGCGTTGGAAGTCGCCCTCGAGGCAAAAACATCTACTTAACGCCCTTGATACATAACTATTTCTGCCGAAAATCCGCCGTTTTTTAGCGCAACATTACATAACTTTCCCGATACTATACGTGCGTATAGTATACGGGAAAGTAAAAATTGTGATAAACAGTTCATTTTAGTTCAATTATTAGTTATATTATTATTATTATTATTATTATTATTATTATTATTGTTGTCATTACATTTTAAGATGCGAGACTGTCATATTTATAATAATTCTTGCGTGGAAATAACTGTATAGCTCGACCAAGTTGAGAATGATGTTTACAGGAGCGCGCCACCGTCTATGTTTACAGCCGAAACGACAATGACCGAGATATAAGGATACTCAATTCAAAATTAAAATGGGACCGTGCCAAACTATTGCGAAAAAAAGGCGCGATTTATTTCGTCGCAAATCTAGTATCATCCCAATGAATATTTTAACCGTATTTGGACATGTCTGCACCTCATATTGGAAGAAATAAAATTTCATTTTTCTCTGCAAAACGATTCAAAATTTTGAAACTAATACCTTCGATGAGCAGTAACATTCATATAAATCATTTAAGTTAATGTATTGGTACTTTATTGCATACCTAACAAACTGCCTAAAGCCCCTGTAAAAAAGATTAATGAAGGAGGATACAAAATGTTTAAATTCAACGAATAAGTATTAAAAATTTCATTATAAATAATTTTTTATTACATTCTTGTACTAGAACGGTGAAAAGTAAAAAAAGCAACTTAATAGAAACAAAAATAAAACAGTGAAAATCTTTCATGTGTTTCTGAAGTAATATTTCATCAGCTTCTATGAATGATTCCGTAGAAGCAGTCTCTGAACTCGCTTCACTCTCCTGGCGACTTTTGTTAGCGAAACTGACTGTATAGACAGTTCTGTGGTGGCAGGAGAGATCTTGAGGTCCTTGGAACTTTTGTATAGACCGTGTTTACACTATTAGTTCTATGATGCACCGCAACCGCTTCCTTCATTCTTTGCTTGATCGAGTTATACCTCTTTTCCGTAGCTTCTCGGAGCCGTAGAGTTATCTTTAACTTCTATGGAATGATTTCGCGGTAGCTCAACCCTCGCTCACGACCTAAATGACCTGTAGAGACCATCCATTGATTCTATCTCGCCCACGCTGTATGCAGGTGGGAAAGGGTGTTTGAATATTGTCGCGTTCATGGTCCCCAATATAGTATCATATATCGTCAAAAGCTTTCACAAATTGGATCTCTCGGAAATGCAGATCAACGCCCAACTACATTGGAATCAAATGAAAAATTAGGGGAAAATGTAGAACCTGGTATTACGGCAATTAGCTCGGCGTAAATTTTTGAGTGAACGATACTGTTAATATTATGAAGAGATGTAACTTGATTCATAAATGAAATTGCTTTGATAATTTGGCCTAGGCTAAATTATTTATCACTTAAATACACATTCGCCACTACTATTATTGTTACTATTAATATTATCATTATTATTATATATGTTATCGAAAAATTAGCTTATGTACCAAAGGTAGAATTTATGTAAGGACACGTAGAAATATGGAATATATTATTTTATCTTATTATTTAAGGAACAGATTTTTCTATTTCATCTTTACTTTTTCGTGTAAACACATTTACTTTGCATAAATGCACTTTGTAACTGATTTTTTAAACGAAGTATTCTATCAATACTTTTCTTAGACAAACTAGGCAATTGTAATTTTTATTTCTTGTAAATCTTTATACCCTCAATAAAGATGTTTAACGTGAATGTTTTCTCAGAAGGCGGCAAGCTAATAAACATTTTGTAACATCATTGTTTTCAAATTCTCACATCTTATTACAATGAATGAAATCTTTATATACAAGTTCCAAATTAATAAAAAAACCCTTAACTGCTTACAAATTAATACATGATAATTATCTAAGAAGAATACAGAAATCTATTCTATTGATTCAGTTTGCCAGTATGTAAAGAAATATTTGCAAGAAATTGTATAGTAATTAAAAATAATTTCGTTCTCCTAAACTATGAAATTTATACTCCGACAAAAATTGCGAAGATTTTATTTCTCATTTACCTGAGGACTCTTGGTTTGAACACTTTTGTTAACATGAAAAATCCTTTCAGGAGGATGATAGTAGTGATATAAAACATATTTTTGGCTTCCTTTGGTTTCGGAAATCTATTTGAACTTCTAAATAAGATAGATTTTCAAATGTTCAAAAGTACAAACGTAAAAGTATATTTTTTATAAACAAGAATTAGGGAATTCCTGATTGTAATTTTTTTATAAATGGAATATATTTCATTCTTTCTGCAAGAACATATTACTTAACCTCGAAAAACATTGTAAAATAAGATTGCTCGTTGTGCCTGCTGTTTCCAAGAGCTCTTTTAAAACATGCGCTCACGCCACATCCAAAACAGTTCCTTCGACTCTAGTTTCACAATACCTTTTCCCTTTTAATTAACTTCTGCGATTCTTTCTCATTCCATTTCCATGCAAATTTTCTCCGCCAACACTGTGAGCTCTTATCACGATTGTTTCAATTAAATCTAAACAGTCTGTCGCTTCCATTTCGAAAGTGAATCTATACGTATTTGCACAGGAACTACGATAAAATCCTTCCAAAACAACGGAGACGTTCAGACCGCTTTGATGCTGGGCTTATCATTTGAGAAGTAACTGGAGTTCTGACGATCGAGGCGACTGGTTGGAGCCGTATTCCATGAAGAAGCGAAATTCTAGGAGACTGCAGTCATGATAAGTCTAGTCGAACGAATTCGGGGATAGCGTTCCTCTAAAATCTTATTGGGCGTCTGACATCAGAATGGGGACTCAAAAGTATGCTAAAAGTCACACTGTATTTTCTACGATTGTGATGTTGATTTATCGATTGATTAGTGTTTCCATCGTGCCAACTGCTAAGGTCATTCATCCCGTAATTATACTGCATGTTTTATCGCCGGAGGTGGCGATGATCTCCGCTGGATAGCAAGATCCGGCTCCGATTTACACATCGGCTTGCACAGTTTTCCTCATCCAGTAATCTCCCACCATCAGGGCTTTGCCCTAACCGATGCAGGCTCTAAGCTCCTAAATGGTTTCCCGACATGTGTGATAGGGTAGGTATATGTATGTGTAAATAAGAGGTGAGGATAGAACAAGGAAGAGGAAGGAAATACCGCGCGCGGTTTGTGGTCTGTTTGCTAGAGCGCTGTTCCGACATTCGCCTAATGTTGATCGTAGAAATCCTGGAAAACTACCGCAGTGTTATCAATTGTTACCATGAGCCCCCTGAGCAGTGGCGTAACTACCGCCGGTCCAGCGGATGCAGTGCGGTGGGGGCCCCGACCACAAGGGGCCCCCATTTGAGGTCTTTTTTTTGCTTGTTCATTACAGTTGAGAACAATAAGTAATTATTATTTCTGGTATGATTTTTTAAAATGAAAAATAGGGAGCCAAATTGTCGATTCGTTTGCCATAATTCAGCCACAGAATTTATTGGAGTTTTCTGAAGAACTTGCGAAGCGGTGCGAAAAGTTCAGTAAAATATACTATAACGACGTAACCAATCAACTGTTAAATCAACTGTTGTCCTTGCAAAGCTGTCTGAAAGACCATTTGTCGAAAATCCGTTCTATCAGGGAGTTGGCAAACTTGGGTAAGATCGAGTATTTCAGTCTCTCGGCAAGTTTCCCGGATGTGTGTTCCCTACTATTACTTTCCTTGACAATTCCCGTGACAGTTGCAACGGCAGAACGATCATTCTCGAAACTGAAGATGATCAAAAATTACCTTTGAAACTCGATGGTAACGAGAGAGGGACAAGAGAGGTTGGCGGACTTGAGTATTTTGTCCATAGAGAACAAGGTAGCCAACTCCGTGGAAGCGAATCTGGACGAAATTATCGATGCGTTCGTTAAAACGAAAGTCCGGAGGGTTAGATTCTAAGTATGTTATCCTTAAACTGTAAATAAATAGTCTTTAAACTAAAGTTGAAAAACGTTCGAAATAAGCAAATGAAAACAGGGTCTTTTGGGGGGGGGGGCTTGTAAGCTGGGGCCCCCGACCATCTATGAATCGGGGCCCCGGGAGGGATTGATTGTTACGCCACTGCCCCAGAGCCGGTACTTTCATGATGTTAAATAATTTAAATTGTCCCTGGGTGTTAACATGGATATTTACTTTACCACCATGTTAAACAAGAGTAGGATAGCTTGCACAGACCCATATATCTTTCCCTTATATTACTTTTGTCACTAGTAATAAAATATTAATTTCTTTGGCGTCTTCTATTTCTTGGAAGCGAAAATGTTTTCATATGTTGCTCATCATGCCTGTTGCCCTCTTTATTTACCATTCAACAACTGTGTTTAGCTCATGCAGCTAGGTAGATAGGGAAATGACATTACTTAAAACAACGGTCTACCATATTGCTGGTAGGTGTATTATCTGTCATAGTTTTTAATATTTAAAAGCCTTATTCGGATTAACAAACTTTCGTAACAGATCGTCAAGGTTACTTGTGTAGCTTACTGATTTACAAACCGTTCGGAGAAGGTGTGGATTACTTTTTTCACGTAATTAGTTATTTTATATGGTTTGGAAAACACAATAAAATTTGAAAATGTTGGTTAATTTTTGTGATTTATCTCTTCATAGCATACATGAGCACTGTGGATTAGAGTTGTGCGAAAAGACAAGTGACAGCCTAGAACATATTATGCTCAGTTCATTTTGAAGAAGAAGATTTTGATAGAATACTTTATGATACGTACGTTTGCGGCAACTCGCAATTCTAACAATTTTAGCAGCTTTTGTACCCCACCTAACAGAAGTAAATTGTGTATTCGTTGAAGATGTATTCAAAAGAATAACTAATATTATTATTTTTGATTTCTTCTACAAAGGAACCCGAAACTTATGCACAATGTTTACATCGTGTTACTAGCCCATCTACAAACTCGTAAGTTTAGGACCTGCTCTTTTGACTTCAGATGATAATACTTAATGTTTATGTAAGGAAACGGAGAAATAAAAAGTAACAACACAGTATGAAAATGTCCATTTTTAAAATCGTATAGTTGGTATGATGGTAGTATAACGAATCTCTATATTCGTATTATTCTGTCCTGTATTGGGCAAGCGAATTTCAATAACTTCAAATTATTAACTATTTATCTTTTTCGCCCCGCGTTGGGCAATGTAACGAATCTCACTTTTCATTAGTAATTATTTATATTACAAATTCTTTTATTAGTTTACTTAAAAATGGGCGTTTGCTTCATTTTCCACTGACATTAGGAATATGCCTCATGGCAGCTCTTGGTCAGCGTGCTCGCTTTCCAGTACGCAGCCCCGGGTTCGATTCCCAGTCGAGGCAAGATAGTGTGCATTTTCCTTGCAATGTCCCAGTATATGTTGCTGTGTAACGATGAGAAAATTCACTTCTTAGATTGAGAAGACCGGAATACGGCGTGGGGTGTCTACGTGCTGACGACACGTACCCTCTTAACCCATGGCCGCGAGGCAGGGACGTCACCGGTAGGCCTTTGCCCGTTCACGGGGTCTTGCATCAAGTACATACATACATTAGGAATAATATTATTTCTATCGTTGCCCTGCTACACTCGTTGATTCTCTCGATGTTGTGTTATTACACTTCTGATTTTACTTTCAAATTCAATTATTGTTTTCTACATACAATACTCGTCTTACCTTACCTGCTGCATGTGTTCATGTAATTCTATACAGAATCACGATTACTTAAGACACTACCAGATCAGACAGGAAATATAAAACATGGCCTATCTTCCCCGAACAACTCGTAAGGAATCTTCTACTGTTTGGCAAAGCAGGGCCTAGTGCATGTGTCCTTTGGAGCCAAGCGTCGATCGGCTTTTCAAACAACATGACATGTTCAGTCTGCGGACGCAGTGCGTTCTACGCCATAACTTAGCGCTTGGAGCGAGATTGGAATAAGTGTAATACAATAATATGTAAGAACCGTGACAGAGTGTATTTACTTACTATACATCTCGTCGCCTGTGGTATCATCGACTGTTTAGGAGACTGTTTAAATGAGTGAAAAACAATTTACATGGAAATACATTACGAGCTGCCGTAAAATTTAGTTAGCACGATATTTTGCGCCATAATGGAGATATCCACAAAAAAATGTGCAAAGCCATCGGTTAAGCAACCCGATTATGTTACCTGATTTATAAAGTTCATGACATGAAAACTGTTTAAGGTATGATACTAGTCTTCATTCATATTCTAGTTTTCATACGTTAGATATTCTTCAAAAAGAGAGCCTATATTTCCATTCTTAAAAGAGAACATTACACCATTTCAATTCATATTCCTACCTAAGTTGCCTCCGTTATTTATTCTTAAGTCTTGCAGATGTCCGGCCGCTCTATGGAATTGGGAAGGATTTTGCTGGCATTTGACAGTAGCATGCACTACTCAGTAAAACACACGGACTTTATTTTTAATCATAAATTTAATTTGTTTTTATTAAAATTTTTACATTCATTGACAGTCCCACTACTAAATTCTTAAGAGTTATGTTAACTTAAGTAGTTAACAATAAATATAATATTAAGATTTGTTTGCGTTGATGAGTTGAATCAAAGAAATTATATTATCTGATGATTACCTTAGTTTTCATAGATATTGTAGTGTTCCCCTCTTTATTTTCCTTCCTTGTTTATTTATTAATATACGTACATTTTTTTTATCAAAACACCTTTACTTTGTCACTCCTGAGCGGTAACGAGGAGAAACAAGAGGTGTCAAAGCGGAGCACTCAGAAAATTTTCTTTCACCTGAATCATGACCCATACTGGAATCGTGTACGCCTCAGGAAGAGTTAAGGTTAGGTTAGATTAGGTTAGGTCTGTACAATATATACCCATATAAGAAAACACTCAGAAATCAGGTAACAATAACAAACTTTTATTTCGTTCATTATTAGGTCAGGAAATTTCAAATGTGTATATTTACAAAGTTATTTACATAGATTCTTAAGTCTTGACGTAACGGTAACAAAAGCATGTAAAAGGTCTTTGCTTGAAGCGATTCTATTCAAACTCAAAAGAATGATTTCTTACAGATACTTACAAAAAAATAGTGTTTCAGGGCTGACTATGAAAATTGATTGGTGCAGAAACTGATACGTACATCACCTTCAAATCTACCCTTTTAATCAAAAAGTTAATACTGCACCAGCTCTTGTAATTCTGAATTCCACAAAAATAATTTTGAAATTGTAAAAACTATTCTTATGAAGCATTTATTTTCATACGTAAGTTAGCAGCTCTGTATTTTACAATACGTATTCTAAGGGTAATCACATTAACTATAACACTACCAAAGACAGGTGAAAAATATTACAGGACTGTCACTCACATTAAAGGTCTTTATAAACCATTAGGCAAAACTATAGGTAATAGCAAGGTCAAAATCACTTTAAAAATTATAATAACCTAGGGATATTAGTATTGATAACACTAAACAAAAACAGACAAAATGAACCAAAAAGACTATATACAATCTATGTTAAATGTAGAAATTTTCCATTTTGATTTTACAGAATGAGTTATCCATAAAAATCGGACATATGCCATCTTTATGAGTATTTTACGCTATTCTTACAGGAAATTTAAAGAACATTTTTGGAGCAGTTTTTAAGAAAATTTTTAAAATGTCCGATAGCTCCATGTAAAGTACCCCCAAATTTTGAAGAAGGTTTTTCAAAATTTTAAAGCTTGGACTAGAACCAGATGGGCAGGGAGTTTCTTCAATTTGAAAAAAAAACCTTCGTATGGTATAGGCGCTAGTGTTCACAGGCAGACGGACGGACGGAAAGAATGGCAGACGGGCATACGGAAAGACGGACGGACGGACGTTTTGCCATCAATTGGTTTTTCGGTATCAAGAACCCACAAAGAAGTAATTCTGGCTACGCCACAAGTTAGAGGATTTTTTTCTTAATTTAGTAACTGGATTTATCCATATTTTCATTATCAGGGCTAGCAATGCATTTTGTTCTGCCGAAAATCCGCCGTATTTTCGCGCAGCATTACATAACTTTCCCTACACTACTTATATTACTCCGTATATACGTATGTATACGGAAAAGTAAACATCTGGAGTTCAGGTTTGTTGACATAGATAAAGGGGTAGCATTTTAATCAAAATTGCCACTTGTAATAAAAAGCTGGTCAAGTCGTAAACTTCATCCGAACATCAGTTGTACGAATGCGCGGGGTAATTTCAACCGACTGCAGTGAAAGAGTTAAATTGTACGAAGCAATGCTCTGAAAGTAGAGATTTCAAGCTTTAATGTTATTTAAATTAAAAGTATCTAGAATAAACATTTACAGAGCTATGGCCATTTCAAAAGTGTCTATTTCTATGATTTTTACCTAAAAAATACCATATTCCGGCTAATGTGGAACACTTTTTGAGTAAAATGAGTAATGTTTGATGATCATAAAATTGTTGCGAAGCAACTTGGGCACGAGACGGAGACAGACTGAGGCAGACGCTGAGAGAGGACAGATAAAGAGATAATCACACAGAGACGCAGAAAGGGAAAGACAGGGACAGAGGCAGGTGGAGAGGGACAGGGAGAGGCAGAGACAAAGACACGAAGAGAGACACAGAGACAGACTGAGGCAGGGACAGAGAAAGACCGAGAAAGATGGAGAGAGAGTCAGAGAGGGAGACGGTGAGTGAGACGGAGGAAGAAAGGGAGAGGGAAGGAGGAAGAGGGAGATGAAGTTCAGAACAACGTCTGCCGGGTTACGCTGGTGTAACATCTGACAATATGTATATAATTGAATTAGTCTTTTTACGCTCCTTATGATAGATTAATATATGTATATATATATATATATATATATATATATATATATATTGTGACGTTACTTACGTACACAATAATCATTTACAATGAAAAAAAATGAACCTGAGAGGGGCAGGAGTCTTGGCTGGGAAAACTCGGATATCGGTTATTTGCGAATAATTCACGCTTACGCTGGTATTTCTGGCAAAACAAATCAGTTTTATTACAAAAAAACTAAACATGTAATTAACTCACTCATTTTAACAAAATCCAATGATTCTTGAATCTTTCGTGCCAATACCTGTACTTATTCAGTATGCTCGATCACTAGTCTCACTCCAAAAAAATGGGATCCCATGTGAGCTTAGATACCTTAAAACTTTCATTTACTTTAAATTGCTAATCTTTACTTTGTCATCTGGTTATCTTTCATATCTTTGAACCAAAATTCCACATACTTAATTACACCTTCCAAAACACAGACAATACCCATCCAAAAAGAAAATCTCTCATTAGCTTATTTACAATAATTCAAAATGCACTCCAAACTTTCTAGCATTGTTCATAGTCTGTTCAACTGTTTGAATACATTTTCATTGTGCGAACTGTGTCTCCCTTTCAGAAAATATGCAATTACTTGGCTCAACGCCGTCTTAGTTATGACTGCCTCTCGTTTGCCTATCTTCCAGTTACACGAGTATTCAAATCTACAGTCCCCGCTACGTCGACGTTTCTTTCGCCTAATTTCAACTCTAGTTTTCCAATACTTATCGTGCGTCGAGAACTGCTTCCTGCTGCAAAAGGTCGCTCACTCGCCCCAGGTGGCGGCCGCGTGCCGTGGCGATAAGTAGACCTTGCTCGCTTCCCCGTCCGCGCGTCCACGCCGTCCCGCGCTGTTCCTGAGGTCCCTCGGCCGCTCACTTTCGACCCCAAATCCTCTTCCGTCCTATTCGTGGTCGTCTAGTCGCCGTCTTCTTCTGCTCGTCCCCGTTCCGTCTTCTAATACGGTCCCCTTCTTTCTTGTACTCGTTCCACCAATTCTTCTGAGCGGTATTCTTACACGATTTGGACTTTCGTGTGCATTTAAAATAGTTTTTTATCACGCTCACTGCCTTTTAGTAGTTAAATACTTTACGCAATTGTTCATTAATTAACTTGTCCAAGTTCTCAATCACTTCCTGGGCCACTCGGTACTCGTAGCCTCTAATAACCATTAAATCCCTCCTTTTACTAACGACTCTCCTACTCTGCTCTAACGGTGTCTGTCCGCACTCGCAAAACGCCAAAATCCAATAGCCTCTCCTCACAATGTCTCTCTCTACGTCCGCACTCCTCGAAAAAAAGCCCCTGGAATGGCCAATCATGCCACCTCTTCACCTTTGTCCGTTTAACCGAAATTCCCCCCTCTCCACTTCTCCTCGTCTCTCTGGAGTCAAATGGGTTGACCCCGTCGCTCCACCCCTCAAACGACACCTGATGTGACGTAATTCTTCCCACTTCGTTGCTCATGCGACGCCTCCTACTCGGCAATTTCGAACGTATTGGTTTCCTACTAAATGTTGTACGGGCCTCCCACGCCCACATATGATCCACATATCATAATATATACATATATATAATATTATAATTCTATTGAAATAATAAAATTACCTCAATATCTCATAAAATACAAGTGATGAAACAGAAATTAATATATGTATCTATTAGCCCCATTCTCTTATGCACGTCCGTGAAAACTGCATTGCAATAACTTCAACCGTTGAAAATCTGCAGGAGGTGCTAAGTTAAGTGACTCGCCCTCTATTTTATGGTATTTTGAGAGTAAGTGGTTGTTTTGATGGTAATTAACTAATTGCTGATTTTGTCAGGCTTCTACAATAGTTCTTTTACATGCAACAAGCATGACAAGGTCACGCTTGGTCACGATTTTCCGCCCTTCAAAAATCCACAAGGTCACGATTTTCCGCCCTTCGAAAATCCACGCACCTCAGCCGGGACAGAGCCCGGCTCTGGGGGATCAGAGGCCAGCGATCTATTTGCTCACAGAGGCGCACAGTGCTCAGCCGCGGCGGCGTTCGATGGTGGGCGTGGTCGCAGCCGGAGGCGGCGGCGGGCAACCTCCTCCCACTACCGCGTGGTCGGCGCGGCGGCGGTCGGGCAGCAGTCGTGTAGGC
Source organism: Acheta domesticus (assembly GCA_031308135.1). Classification (NCBI taxonomy): domain Eukaryota; kingdom Metazoa; phylum Arthropoda; class Insecta; order Orthoptera; family Gryllidae; genus Acheta; species Acheta domesticus. The sequence continues at coordinate 83,818,328 of JAHLJT010002406.1, forward strand.
AGTTCGGGCGGCACAGTTCAGCTACCTCCCGGCCGATTGCAGCTGGGGGCGAAGGCGGTGGGGGATGCGAAAATTCGAGGAAGCCTCCGGTCCTGGGCGCCAACGAAGGAGCCCAAGTTCCTTTGGTCCTCTCAATAAAATTTACGACGGGCCTCCAGACTGGAAAATAAATCAATTTACATTATTTATAGATGGATACACTCCCAACAATTTTCTACAATAAAATATGTATTTTACACTAAATTCATATCTTACATTCTAATAAACATGTTTCGAGGAATTTTACTTCATATTCAATGCTCCCCGAGTAACATCGCACAAAACATAACTGTTACCCTTTTACACCCTTTATGGCGCCATTTTGTGTTTTATAATGTGTAATGACGCAGTATCAAACGTTTGGAGATTTAGATTGTAAGACGCCTATATGGATACACGTGTGAAAGAAACAGGGAGGACTGATCTTCGCAAATCAGTACGTCAAAGGACGTTTTGCAATGTGCATCGGTAACTTGCAGCCCACGCTTTTGCGAGTACCTGCGTTACTCCTTTTGCGATTTCTAAATGAACGCCAAGCTTCAACAATGAACTAACGTGAAATTTTACGTGAATCTAGGCAAATCTCCAACAGAGTCCTTGTACATGGTACAACAAGTTTATGACGATGCTGTCTGTGGAAGAGCCCATCATCTCCACAACCAATAAAGGTGAAGCAGATCTGCATTTCAAGCGAGTGTGTGTTCATTGTCTTTTTCGATATTCGGGCACTGTGCTTCGAGAATGTGTGTATTAGTCAGATAGCCAACAGAGAGTTATACTGTCAGAATTTAACGAGGTGAATTGTTAGCCGTGTTAAAATATGACAGTTATTGTCTTTATTATGAAAGAATTGCCTTTATTTCAGCATAAGTGAACGGTCGTCCTAGCCGTTTGGAACTTTCTCCATACACCATATGCAAGACAATATTACCCCGTTCTCCATTTATATCTGAAATGAACCAAATTACAAATCAGCTGATATTGTTTTAATAAAACCATTTATTCACTGAAAGTATATTAAATCAAAACCAAGAAGATACCAAATCTGAATCCAAGAAAATACATTTAAATGACATATCCAACAGTTAAGCGGACAGAAAAAATAATCAAGCCTTACTTGTATCATCTGGATGTCCCAAACAGCGAAGCCTAGAACAACTATTACTACTGAAATATATGAGAGAAATATCACAACCTATTCATAATATTGCTCGAAATCTTGCAATAGACAACTGGTTCACGTCCTTACCTCTCGCAGACACTATGCTCAATGATTTCAACTTGACAGTTGTCGGAACGCTTCGACCCAACAAAAAAATATACCTCCTTCCTTTTTCCCATCATGAAAAACTGTAGTAAAATCTTCAAGCTTTGAAATCTTGAACTTTTCGATCGCCAGAAAATTCTTGCAAGTTTCTGCCCGAAGAAAGGAAAAATATAATACTTTTATTGACCATGTGCAATGAGAATGAAACTACAAAAACTGGAGATCATACATTTTGTAATGAAACCCAAGTTGGTGTTGACACATTTGACCAGTTGTGTCACGCATACACCAGAAAACACTTAGATGATAGCTGTGGTATCTCTATAGAATGTTGAATCAAGACATCATCAATGCACATGTTTTGTGTAAGACGAAGTACCCTGCTGAAAAGTTGTCCGTGAAGATTTCTTGTTGAAATGTCTTGCAGCTAGCAAAACCATGCAATACACCAACGAGCGATCGAAAAGCCCTATTTCATGTGAATTGTCCGAAGCAATCAAGAAGATAATTGGAATTGAAACATGGCATGAAATCACTAGAGATCTAAGAAAAGTACTGGCAAAACAAGCTAGTTGCGGTCTTTGTCCAAGAATAAAGGATATAAAAACAAAATACTTTTGTGGCAAATGTAAAATCCCAAGTGTGCTTAACAAAATAAATATGTGCGCCAGTTCCTTAAACCTTTAGAATTCCTGTATTAATTTGGAGTTGAAAATGAGCAAGCAAATAAAAAAGGGTGTAATTTTATTTACTGTTATTATACCAAGGTCTAATAATTTGCATGCAATCACTCTGGCACCCCACCTGTGTGTTGTTTTTGGCTGTGTATTCCAGTGTTAAATACTTTTGACAATTAGAACTCGATTGGTTCATTACGGATTCCTGGCTCATTAACTGTCAATCCCGTAAGTCCGAAGTATGCTTTTTCTTCGGGAGGTGGTGATCTTTCCCAGTTGGGTGGTGAGGCGCCAACCTACCTCCCTGTGGGTAAGTAACGGATGATTATAGGACAAGGGAGAGGAAGGAATAATCGCGCGCAGTCTGTCACTCGTTTCTTAGAGTACAGCCGAAACCACGTGAAATTATTGATCAGAGTAACTGGCCGCTAGAATTCTCCTCCAGACAGCGAGTGAACTTGACCTAGTTCTGTGACTAGTGTCAAAAATTCTGCAACCATTTTAACGTCAGCCAGTTTTTAGATATCAAATACTCTGAAAACGTAAATGCTAAGCAGTGAATATACAACACAGAGGAAGTAATTTACTACATATTGGAACAAGATTTATTAACTTTCTTTGGTAACACGGTTCAATCTTGCAAACAAATTTGCTGCCAGGGCGCAGCCGCTAATTGCCTCTCCCCCCGCGCACAGCCACGCGCCTTCACCGTTTCTTACAGGATCTCCCACAGTCTTCCAGCGCACATCTGTGTATTGAAAGGAAGAAAATACAAACGGGCTAAAAAGTCATTTTCGAAAAAGCGCCGCCTTCAGACATGCTGTTGCCACCGCTCCTAGGGCAACACTCCTAAGGTGCGAGAACGAAGCAAGTACGAAACGCACCGAATACTAAAAGACAATAAAGCAACTGAAAGGCTTCCAAACAAACTCGCGTGGAGCTCTCTGGCCACCGGGAGTTTACCGCCGCCACTCCTAGGCGACGTCCCGGCCGCCTGCGAAGTGTCATTAGGCTACACTGCGGTTTTCCTAACTGTGCCTCTGATAGGAATCAGCTGTTGTCAGTTTCATCCAATCAGGAGCTTGAAAGTCACCTTAGTGACGTCACTGTGGCGACTTACAAGCTCCCGATTGGATGGAAACGAAACAGCTGAGACCTGTCAGGGGCAGATTTAAAAATATCGCAGTATAAGGCTGGGCTCTTTACCCCCGGCGAGCAGTCGGGTCGCGCCTCCATCGCCCCAGTACCTGCTATTGCCAAATGGGTAAAAACATTTCTAAGAAATCGCTACGTGCCTCCCTCACCAATACCGGCACTAAAAGCATCTTGCCGACAAAACATACATGTGCTTGCGGACGCGCTCTCGTGGCCGCCCCCGCCTTCTCTTAACAATCGCACTTTTTTGCCACAGTATTTCAATACTTTTTCTATACTAGGTATGTAATATGCGAAAAAGTAAACCCACCACTGACATGTCATTCATTCTCTCACACAATTAACTGACTTTCCTTCCTCACCAAATTAAAGAACTAAAGTAGATTTCAAGATGCAATTCATATTGTGTAGAAACTTAATAGCTAATCCTTCTGACAAAGGAGTTGGTTAATCACCGTCTCGAGTAAAAACGTGCTGTGCGCATGCGCACGTTTGCTAAAATACTCTAAATCGTTCGTCAAAAGGAAGGATGTAAATAGAGACTTACTTCGAATCCGTGCATGCAGCGGGCTTTTCAAGTTATTATCAGATTTCCACAGAAGGGAAGCACGAATTAACAAACCATAGGAATGTTGTCATTAAGGGGAAGCGAACGTGTTCCTTCCATTAAAAAATCATATGAAAATCATCTGTCACCTCAAACAGAAATTACTCCCTTGCGAGACCAACGAATCTCGATGTCGTTGTTTGAAGTAATCTGACAATATGTCCCGTCGTAGGAAGTTATTAATCAACTGTTCGCAATCTCTGAAACTTTTTGCTATCTACGAGTATTACAATACAGTTCAAAATCGATTAAGGTTAGTGCTTAATAAAGTACGAAAGTAATCTGCGAAATGTGAATGGCTGCTGGTCGCTTATCCAGGTGGCCGCTGAAAAAAGGGAATATTTATGTGTCTTATGTAAAAATGAAACGGTTCAACGACAAAATGGCCGTTAGTGCCATTAAAGTAACCTTTAGAGCAGGTTCCACTGTAGTTCTTAAAACCTGTATCCCTGCAGAAAGGTCTGCAGAATGTAGACATAGAAAACTCACGAAGTCTTTTCAATGTAACGAGCTGAAAAGAGAGGGGGGGCACGTCAACCAAACGGGAGCTTTAATACCAACAATCTAAACCGCAAGTGTCCCCCTCTCCTGCAACCTCGTGACCTCCAAAGGACTTACGCTTTTAATAGGAGTATAGAGAAAATTTTCAAAATGAATATGTTCTTGCCATGCCAAAAAATATTTTTAAAATAAACTTTCGGAAAGTTATTGTGACATATTGCCTAATACATGTTTTAAGTTCTTAAATATGTAAAATTTTCTTTCGGTGCTATTAAAATTTATTCTGAGGACTAACATTACACCCCCCTGATGTTATCTGGGTATCAGAATTGCATTGATATGAGGCTTGGCATCAAAAGAATATGAAAGTGGTATTCAATTACTATTCATACCGCATACTTAAAGGATACGCATCGTAATTGTGAGAACAGGTAATTACTTCTGGCTAACAAGAAGTATAATCTAAACAACTAAATACTGTAAAATGTTGTTAGAGAATAACTATCCTCCTCTGGCATCCGAAAAAAAAACAGGTCAGATAGCATAAAACGCCGGTATTCAATTAACAGCAACATTCTTTTCTATGTTTAAGATAGCTGTATTCACACCTACCTTTCGGGAATATAGTTCGGTGAGGGCAAGTAAACTAAAGTTTCCCACACTGGTAAGAAACAGTCATTTCTTGTTGCTGAAACACTAGGAAGCATTTGCGAAGTTCCACGCAAACATGAGCCAACGAGTAGCATGACGTCCAGCAGTTGACTTCGAGATAGGAACTACAGAGATGGCCGGACGCTCAGGGAGGGAGAGGGGGGGGGCGGGCAGGGCGATGGAGGCCGAGCCGGCTGCAACAGAGCGATCAAAGAGGTCGCCCCAGGCGCCGTTGCCCCTTCCCAGCCGCCATTTCTGCCCCCTCTCCCTTCCTACACAGTCCGAGAATCTGCCTCCCTCAGGCATGATCCTTGCTCTAGTTCCCGTTTACACCTCTAAACGGATTCCATGCAAAGGGTAGGTTCGTCTCGAAATGGTGTACGTACGTCGATAATGTTAGTTCATTCCGTACTTTATGTGGCTAGACGCGGGCCATCAGGCCGGCTATTCCGTCTGACAACGCAAATTTTGCTACGCTCCTTTCACTAACTTTTGCCATAATATTAAGGATCAAAAACGCAAAATCACATCTAAAGTGTGAATTAAAATTACAGTTCTCATTTCGATTAACTAAATGTTTTACAAAAATGAGCCCTTTACTCTGGAGACTCCTAAACACTAACAAGCAGATGTGTTGGTGGTATGATCTTCCCCATCGAAAAACAGATACGTGCCCTTCATCGCAATTTTCTCTCACAGTAAAGAGAGCACATAATACGGAAAACTAATGAGAATGTGGGGAACACCGAAACTTTCATACCTCTCAGTGTTATTACTAAACAACTACTCATATTTAAAGTAGTCCACGGCATCATGTAATCCCTATATAGTATTTGAGTAAACTCCTCATGTGCGTGCGTGCGGATGTACAGTTCCGTCTCTCACGGCTAGACCACTTCCCGTGCACCAATCGAGACATACGAGCTGTCACTGAACGCATCTCGGTCTCCTGATGGAGAACTAGTAATTTGTTTTCAAATTCAGCCATAACATAATAGGAAATTCCCATAACGTGTTTTTTCGTGTTTTGGCGCTGCGAACATGGTGAGTATGGAGTATGCCGGCAACTAAATCAACACCACCTAATTAGATGTAGGCGGCGTTGATTAAAACTCCGGTACTTATACCGACGGAGAGAAAGAGAGAGAAAGACGACGACGAAAAAGAGAAAGACGAACAGGATGACGAAGACGAAGAGGTTGACGAAGCGAAGAGGACGACGAAGGCGAAGACGAAGTAGGTCTTAGAAAACAAAGAATACGAGAATACAAAAACTAAGAGCTTCCTTTCACGGAAAATAAATAAATTCGTGAAGCGCCTATTGAATTGCCCGTATCAGACGTGGCATAGCTGGGTCATCGAGTCGTTGCTGCGTTTGGGCTGCGGGGATCAGTGTTATGTCCTCACAGAATATCAATAAGACGATAATTTTTATATGAGAAATAAAAATAAACCAAGTGACCCGGTGATGCAACAGCTAAATGTGTGTTTGCGGTAGGCATGTGGTTTTCAAATTGATTTTCAAAATATGTACTGCGACAAATTGAAAGAAAAACATTTTGAAATAACTTTTGACGAAGTCAAAACTACTACATTTCCTAAGTTCAGGAAAGCCGAAGGTAGAAATCGTGCTCAATATTACAAAATAAATGCAAAATGTATGTGTTTAGTTCGCAACGCTGACAAAATATCTAAACTGAACAAAGAGAATACTGAACCGAATAAAGAAAAAAGAAAAAAAAAGTCAAACACCCGAAAGGTATTTTAAAGCGTCGGCGACGTCACATTCAGCTAGTAACCTATGTGAAAGTAGTATCTGGCTTTAATATAAGAGGTGCACCACATATTGGATAATAAATTTGAAATGTTGTCATTTTTGAAAATTTTAGAGCTGCTAATGACAATAGGAATGATACCATATGTATAAATCTATTCGTGATTCTTTTATTCGAGCAAAAAAAAATTTAAAAACAATTTGCAACCATTTTCCGAAAAAAATGAAAATGTTACAGGATTTACATAAAGTATCCTTCAAGGTAAAATAGCTGAATGATCTCCAGAATTGCACAACTAGTTTATTCCCCTGATCTATTTACTAAATTTCAGCTAAAGAACATTAATCTGTCAGAATTATGTGTGACATATTGAATCGCTCTACATCCATCCAATCGCGGCGGCGGTGGTTTGCGGCGGCGGTGGTCTAGTGGTTAGCGTAACGGACTGCTATACTCAAGTTCGCGGGTTCAAACCCGATCGAAGCCGTGGATTTTTAGGGGCGAAAAAATCCTTCGTACGCCTTCCTTCGGAGGGGAAGTAAAGCCGGCTGTCCCATGTTAGTAGATTTACTTGCATGTAAAAGATCCTCAAGCCTAAATGACGCCTCTGAGCTAAATTCAAATCGCCGGTTTCGTCGCCTCAGTAATACCTTCTTTCCGCTAGTTGGTGAAAGGAGTGTAACAAAATTTGCGTGGTCAGACGGAAGAGCAGGCCTCATGGCCTGGGTCTCGCCACGTAAAATAAGGCAATTCAATTCAATTCAATTCAAAAAAATCCACACAAATATCCCGGTTTTCGAAACCAAAATTTCATGTATCTCCTCGCCACCTGCACCAGTTTCAAGCATCTTTGGACAAGCGCAATTTTACTGCCATGTGTGCGAAGTTGGAGCACAAAGGAAGATTAAGCACGACATTTAGGTTCGAAAATTCGCGATTTTAGAGTTGAGGTTATCCCGATAGTTATAAAAGTTTTAGATCATGCAGAATCGGAGAGAATTTGAACAGCAAGATTGTGGGGGTCAGACAAATGGGGTAGGTGATCTTCAAGTTGTGCAAGATCCACAACTTCGCAAAGCAACTGTCACGGGGTGACAGCGCGTAATGTATGTATGTCGGTTCGAGTAAACCCGACGCCAGAAATTACGGCTTGACTTTAGAACGAGTTTATGACAGGATGTTGACAGACGTCATAGGGAGAGTATATATAGAGCGGCACTGTGGAGCATATCATTCGCTACTTTAATGCTGAATCTCAAAAATAGTCAGAAAATTAAGACGTATGTAGACACACAAAGGAACACTATTTGTACAAACCGAACACATTTCTTGAGCTAATTGTAAGCAGCCGGATGTAGTGGTGAATGTCGTCGATTAAACAACATAAATCCCTCTCCAATAAAGATTACGATTTTGTATAAAATATTTAAAAATGTTATGATTATAAAGCACATTTAATCCATGCTTCTCGGCTTAATCGAACAAATAATGTAAATATTAATTCGATCGCCAGAATATTCGAACTTTAAATGAGATCACATACAATTTGTTTTCAAAATATGAGTAGTTGCTGCGTTATTTTGATCAAAATAAAGACAATTTTAAAAAACAAAATATTCTCAGAAACGGCTCCAAGTTTTTGCTTGAAACTTTTGGCACTAATTGTGCTAAAATTTCAAAATATCATGATACGAACATTCTGATTCATTATTTTGATTTAAAAAATACACAAATATAATTTCTCTGACTTCTCTCTCATATCGTTAATATTTACTTTACTTACGTTTTATACATTTATTTACGAGTATAAGTGCTTCAAATGATTTTTATAAAGTTTCTCAAAAACTCAGAAGTTTTATATGCAATAGATCTCAGAACGAAGCATTTTTCAAAATTTATCAAGCCATATTTTCTCAAGAATGGCTCCATTTTTCCAATAAATGATCCTTAGAGAACAATGTTTTACTATTCTATAATATACTTAATGTCGTATTTCAATTCTACTTCAAAAACCTCTAGAAATCCGCTTGCCCAAGAGCGTTCCGAAATTTAAATCGTTCATCCCTTCCGGTGACTTGGAACAACAACAAAATGACTGGGTTAATAATAAAAATGGCAGAGAAATTTTAACAGACAAATGAAGAATGAAGATAGCAACCTAATTCTATTTCTCGATAATGCGACATGCCATCCCCAAACTGGAACTTCCGAATATGAAATTGTAATATTTCCCTCCAGACATCAGTGGCGGCCGATGGGTTGTGAATTAGGAGGGGCGGCATGTGCCCTATCACATACATTTTACCTGTTCAAAATATTTCTTGAACGAAAAAACCATAGCATGTAGTGTACAACCAATTTGCACGCATCGGAATTTTAATTATTGTCTAAGATAACTTTTACGTTGATAATGGAAGATATAATAACTGTGCTCAAGGGTAATTAATTTTTTTAAATATTTCCAGCAAATAAAACTAATTTATGAATTCAGATGAATAGGTCTGTATTCATAGCTTTGTTAATAACCTCGCATTCGGCCAAACAAAATTCGAGCACGCTAGCCCCACCCAATTCCCAGCACAACCTAAGGACGGACTCCCTATTGTCCACGAAGCGACCGATTCCAAAAACATTTATCTTTCGTTTAATCGAACACTTAAAGTTTGTCCTCAAATATTCCGCTGGTTAGTATGCACAATTTAAACGAGTCAATTTATTCCAAGCTTAATACTTTCTGCAACTTTTCTCACGGTTGTTTTTTCTGGAGAGAGCTACGCTCTAAAGCCCTTAAGGAGCAGCCGCCACTGCCTGATACTCATCTACCACTCAGCCTAAGGACCAATGTCATGACATATGGGCCTATGACTATTTACATTGTCAAGTCGCATTACAGAAAAATTGTTTTAGAGGCACTACTCGCCAAGATAGGAACGTGTTCAAATGTCTCAGTCATAACAAAGCAGATCGATGTTTTGGATGCAGTTAATTTAATCCACCAAGCTGTGCAAAAAGGTCCATCAAATATTAAAAAAAAATTTAAAGCAGGATTTATACAAACGAAGAAACGCACACCGAATACGAGCAGAGCAATGAAAATATTTCAGTTATTGCCAGCCTGTGTAAATAAGTGAGAATGTCAAATGATGCTGAAGACATTCAAAATTTTGACATTGGCTAGTTATCAAACAAGAAGTGGAGAAAGTTAGTGATTTACTTCCAACTGAAGGTAGTACTATAGAGAAAGATGGAGAAGAAGCAGGTATTCCCAGAGAGCTGAAAATATCAAGCTATAAAAGTGCATTTTTGCATGTAAAAGACCTAGAAAAATTTGCTGCTTCTCGAAACAATCCTGGGTTGATGGAACTACTTCAGTGAGTGAAGAAACATGTACTAGGCAATCTCGTCAATAACCATCTACCTTGCTGCAGCTATGAGGATTAAGGATTTAATTTTGTAAATATTGCCAATAAGCTAGAATTATTTGTAAAATGCGGAATAAATATATGTCCTCTATTACTCTTGTGTTTTGATGTTTATTTGTATATTTCTTGCAATATTTTATCAATAAATTATTCTCTATTTTCATTATTTGCTTTCAATAATAAATTTATATAGAAAATACTATACTTAAATTAAATGGTGAATTTTTGGCAACCCTCCATAAGTCATAAAAACCTGTCAAGATGGAAATTTTTGAAGAAACCACCAGGTTCCGCTTCAGCATATTTTACTGTAGTTGTAAAAGTAAGAGCGAGAATATTTTTGCATTAATTGCCGCCAACTCTACCTATTCAATTATGAAAGTTCCATTGTTCATCAAACTCCTGGGCCTGCTGCATGCATGCCTCTGCCCTCTTGGGTACCTGAAAAACAACAAAAAGTATTATTACTTATCTTTACAAACAATTAGAAAATGCCAAGTGACGATAACCACACTATGGTTTCCATGACACATCAAATTTTCTAAACACTAGTTGAGGCACTGCCCTTTACTGAATGAAATTTTCAATTCATTCAGTATACTTCAAACTATTATCCATATTTGATTTCCACTATTTTTTTCTTTCTTCTGCAGATACAGACTTTAACTTTTGAACAATCTCCTGCACAAAATATTCTCACTTATCATCATTCTCTACTGCTCCTCCTTCATCAGAGAGAAAGAAACTACCTTTAAAATATTCTACATAGAAACTAGTTGATCTAACTACTGTATTTCAAAAGCCTTGAAAGAGAATCGGAAATAGCAGCCACGAGTATCAAACTAAGAAAATTGCCTCCATTTCAAAGATGTTTTGTAGAAAAAATATTTTAGCACCTTGTTTCAAGCACAACTGGTCACATTAAAAAGGAAAGCTGGGATTTTAATACCATCGCAATCTCTGTTGCCCTGTAATATCGTAGCGGGGATCGTAGTTATATTCCATGAAACCCGTTCACGACAGCTCTACAACATGTGTATGTTTAGTGTATAAGTTCTAGCAGTTGTCACAGTTTTTACGGCACATTACACATTTTAAGATAGATTTACCGTGATTGATGGAGTTTCAGCTTGATACAATGAGAATGTATTTACCTGCCACTTCACACTAAACATTGGCAAAACATCACTCGTACCATTTTAAAGATAACGTGTATACATTGAAGAAAAGAAAAAAATGTAAAAATTACATACTTTTGTTGCACAGAAATACGTTTGAGACATAGCGTAGATGTGCAGAATGTTCTGAATATAAATTCATATATTTTACATTTTACAATGCTAGAATTCGGCAACGACTTACGCTAGCGAGTAGAAGAGCTTGCGGGCATGGCGTTGTGTCACTACGTGGGCTGACGGCGCACGGTGGTCTGAACGGGGTCGATACGCGCGCATAGGATATTAAGTTAAATAACTATTTAATTAGAGACTTTAAAACTGTTTTGGGGATGCGAAACTAAAGAAGCATGTTCTAGGAACAAAATAATAATACCCTATTTAATTTTTATTGTTTATTTATTTATTTATATTACTAACAATTCTGGTCTATCTTATATTAATAAAGGTGAATAAAAGCTTTATTTACTTGTTCATAAACAAAGCAAAGGATCGTATAAGCACCTTGTCAGTTTACTAGGTTAACTAGTGGTGCTACAACAGCACATACTTTCTCGCATCATTTTAATTTTTTTATTTTTTTCGAAAATTCAGCAAGCTCAATGAAAGTGAGGTCTGTGCCATTTTTTGTAGAATTACTATCATTGAAAAGAAACTTAAAAACAAGATTTTGAGAATATTGTTTAATAAATTGCATAAATGTTAAGCGCAAATTGAGCAAAACTTACTTTAAAAAAGTGCATGACCTATTTTAAAGAGCTGATTTCTTAGAAAAGACTTTGTTTAAGGGAAATATATTCATCTTCAATTCAGAATTTTTTAAGTGTTAAAATTTTGATATTTTCGACAACACAGAGTTCGTCGAAAATGAGACTAGCCCCCAAGGCTATATAGGTAGATGGTTCACTAATGCATATCAATATTTTGAAAAAATACCCACTGCCCATTACCCATTACTACCCAGAATGATTCTGTTCGCATAGCGCTCGCCCATTGTTGCGTGTTCGTGCCGGCACAGGAGCCGTTGCAGACCTCTGGTAGCAACGTTTTTTTAGTACTTTTAGTGCTATTCAATTGTTATGTTGCTAAATTATACTATTAGAGCGCTCCTAAAGCGCCACGCAAGTGTGATTAGTTGTATTTTTATAAATACCAATCAAAAATGGCGCGTTCTTTCCAACTCGCCATTGAAAATATAAACGCTTGCCGTATTAAAATAGGCCATTGGGGCGGATGATTCAAACAAAACACTATTTATACACCTCCACTTAATGAAATATATTAAGTTCACGGAGTGATTGTTAGTTGTTATTTCTTATTGCTCCTGAACATCACTTAGCTCATGGAAATGGATTTTTCTCGCCCACAACATGTACACTTTAAACGTTCTAAAAATAGAAAGAGACCACTTGGGGCAGATGATGGATACGAAACACTACTTAGAAATGTTTATTCAATAACATATTTTAATTTCACGCAAGTGTGATTAGTTGTATTTTTGTAAATACCAATAAAAAATGGCGCGTTCTTTCCAACTCGCCATTGAGAATATAAAAGCTTGCCGTATTGAAATAGGCCATTGGGGGCGGATGATTCAAACAAAAGACTATTTATCCACCTCCACTTAATGAAGTATATTAATTTCACGGAGTGATTGTTAGTTGTTAGTAGGTATTGCTTCCGATTATCACGTAGCTCACGGAAATGGCAGGTTCTTTCTGTTTCTTTCACCGTGTTTACTTGGAGCGATCGCCTTTGGAAATATTCGGTCCGAGGCGGATGTTGTCAACGAAGAATTGTTAAAAAATGTTTACTTAATAAAAAGCATTGATTTTACAGATGTATGATTATTTGTTTTTTAATTTTATCGCTTGTTAAAGATTACTTAATGCAAGTTTCAATTCTGCAAATCGCCATTTTATATCTATGAATTTTCTGATAAACAATTGAATATGACATAAAGAATCATAAATATCATTTATAATAATATTAAAAGTTATATGCAATGAACTATAATTGCAAATGTTAAGCAGATAACACGTTTTCTACGAATAAACCTGCTAGGTGTTGAGTCGCCTGGTAAGGTACTCTCTTTTCAAACCATCTTTGTAACTTTAAACGGTCACCATTTTGAAAGGGGCGGGCAGGGGCGGCTGATCTCAACGGGACAACGATTAATAATGTTCATTTTATAACATATATCAATATTGAGGATGTGTTTTTTGGTGTTTTTTTGTAATCTCTATTGAAAGTTTACGTAGTTTAAACAATATTAAGTTTTTGCATACTTTCATTCAATATGGCGTAATTACGTGAAAAAGAAAAAGAAGTGACATTTCAAAACGTGTAATATATTTAGAAAGGTGTTTGTAATCACATATAATTTACGGAATTTGAAAAGTTAATTAGGAAAGAAGTTATTGGCAATGAAATGTGGGAATATTTTCACTGCAAAAGTGAATGAATTTTTCCTCGGCTGAGTCGCTGGACTTTGAGGATGTCTTATGGATGCAGTAATTGTTATAAAGTAATAATTCTTTTATTTTCTAGTAATTTGAAGTATTTGGAATTCATATCGATCAATAAAAAATTGTTTTTCACAAATTTTCTTTTTTTGCTTATGCGCGCGTTTCGGCCCTGTTCAGACCACCGTGCGGCGCTGCACTTTGAGAAGAGTATTAGGAAGTAATGATCGATTTATTCTGAATGTCAACTGCTAGCACCCATACTAAAGATTGGCCAATTTGTCAAGGACGCTAGGTATATCTTATCCAATGCGACAAACTTCAAAGGCAGTGCATTTCTAATACTCTTCAGACAGAAGAGTTGACCGAAGTCATTTGAAAATCCTCCCTACCTTATATACGGCTATTATGCAAGCACAATCATGGAAATCTCCGTCCGTTTCACCCTCGTGCATTGCTTTTTTGTCTTACTTATCGACGTATGTCTTACAGTTTCGTAGGAGTCTGATAACTGTTCGTAATTTTATAAGTTCATCCTAACCCATCTAATTGTTTGGTTTGTCAGTTTCTTGATATTCACTAGCAAATGTTACAAAAAAAACATAGTTCATATCATGAAAGTAGATTTCTTGATACCAATCGACCCAATAAAATATTCTCTCAACTTGCATTTCATTTCTCGTAGCCATTTATTTTGGATTTTTTTCCCTCCTTTTGGATAAAGTATTATATCTTTCCAGACTAAGTATTGAAACTTTCATTGGCGCAACTGCGCAGGTAGGTCGGTGATGTATACAGTGTGCGTGTTGGCCTCGCAATTGCTATACGATTAACCAGTGCTTCAAGTAGTGATTTCACAACTTGTTGCATTAAATGTGCAATTGCCTCTAATGTGACTTCAGTTATAATGATAAAATAACAATGCCTTATTCTGCTTTAAATCGGCCCTCATGATGTGCCGAGATGAGTTTCGGAAACTATCTATATGCAAGCATTGCATGCACGTTGAAGCTCTGTTTTGACATTTCTTGCATCAAACTGCATAATGTTGACGTTCATTCAAAAGATATTCAACTGTCTGCAGTTTCATTATTACTACGTACGTATTAAATCTAGCAGCTTGCAGGAAGGTGAAGTCATCAAGCATTGTGGTATCGCTGTACTGCTTTCAGTACTGTGATAAACAATGTGTGTACGTCTATTTATAATTGTGTATCTGTATTTTCAGTAATTCAATGTTTTTTACAAGGAGGATCTTTTACAATCACTAAACAAATTGGTATTAAATTAGTGTTTAATCATCAAATCATTATTTGCCTCTTTCTGGCGATCAGAACTGTGTAAACTGTCAACCTTGTGCCATACCAAGCTGACAAGCTATTCTCAATGCTTACACTTAGCAGGTTATTATCTGACACCAGCTTTGTGAACAGTGTTCTCACAACTGTGAGCTGACGTGCAAACATCTGGAGTGACACTAGATGTTCTGGATTCTATATATACCACGCTCGGTGGTTCTTGTTGACGTTGGCAGTAGATCTTTTAGTGAAACGAGCCAGCCTAATCAACCATCATTGGCAGCTTGCATGTTTTCTTGAATACCGCCAACTCCGTACACGCCGTGACGCCCTCCAAGTAACAACGCATGTTCTCAGACTATGGCTTATTAAAAAGTATCTCCATAATTTTGTCGATACTTGTCATTGCCTTGTTTGCCGTCTTTAGTCGACATGTCCGTCTCCCTAGCGACTTTCGGCGCAAACGCAAGGTTGGACATCGGAAGATGAGGAAAAATGTGGAAAGGAAAAACAGGATTGGTGAGACAGAGAGACCATAGCAGGAGTGTAGGGGGAAAAGTGAGCTACACAATTCACCCACTCTCTCCTGGTCATAAGAAAGGACGGCTTACGAAAAGTATGAAAAGCAAAAACTGATCTTCAAACTAAAATTAAATAAAGTTGATAGAATGTACTAACAAGTGGTTATACAGAATGGCACTGACTTTCTCGTACCTATTAGTTTCCTTCTTTCTTTATTATCGGCAAAGTTTTCGGTTTGGTCCCAACTTCTCAGGTGCAATCTATTGACGCCTAAAGAACATTAAAAGTTGTTCAGTTTTTTTTTCTTTCAATTTTTAGGCCCCTCTAATGGTAAAATTTAAATATGACTTCAAGAATATAAAGTAAGACCCGGTTGTATATGCAAAGTTTCGTTGAACATTTTGGATCAATTCTTGAAAACGCGCATTTTGACGATCATTTTCATGTTAAACTTGATTTTTTTGACAAATTTCATGGTATTTAAATCTTATACAGTCTATTTAGTTATATCCATAGAAAAAAAATTGGAGCTGTTTTCAAGAAAAGAGGTTTTGAGTATTTCTGAAAATACAATTCAATCAAATATCAAACAGTTACAATTGTGTTTAATTAAAAAACAACAACAAAGAATACAGAAAATGACGTTTCTGTAGCAGTGCGTTTAGCACTGTCTTCAAACAAAGTTTCCCAACATCAACACAACCCAACTTTTTGAGGTAATTTTAAAATGTTGAGTCTTCATGTAAATAACTCCCAACAATTAAAATATTTGTTTCTAATTCAAGGACAGTGACATCAGAGATATTGACTGGGAAATATCAATTTTGATGAAATTAATTTTTACAATTTAGCTGTTAGAATTTTTCACAGTCGGACATTTTGCCATCAATCAATTTTTCGGAATCAGGGATCTACCTAACGTGAATTCCGAGTACAAAGCCTGTTCGATGAAGTAATTTACTACACGTAAAAACAAGATTTATCCACATTTTCGTTACCAGGCCCTGAAATAAGATTTTTGCTGCCGAAAATTCAGTTTTTTTTGCAGAAGTACGGCACTGTCTTTATTACGCGTAAGTAGTAGACGAGAAAATAAAAATATTTTAAAAAGACAGAAAACTTGAATTAATTGGAAGTACTTACATTTTACTTTTATCGAAGTTTCCACGTATCAGCAATGGCCTCTCACTTTTTTGGTTTCAACCACGATTTACCATTCGAAAGCCGACGTCCCTTCTTCTTTGACGTATGGTTTATTCTCAAATTCCAGATTTTGATAGCCCTTCGTCCTTAATTCTTCCTGAAGAAGACCGTTCGAAGACATTCTTAGGCCATCATGTTTCAGTAATTCTCCTCAGATGGCCATACCACTGTAGCGTCTTACACACTCCTCTAACCACAACAGATCCCATTTGTTTCATCCGTTCCCGAATCTCTATATTACTAAAACTGTATGAATTCTAGGAATTTGACTACTCCTTAATCAATGTAACACAGGTTGAGAGTTATGCGTATGGGCCAGTAACCGTGCCTTGGAAAATGGAAATGCTACATTACCTAGAATAAATGCTGCCAAGAAGATAATAAATTAACAAATCTAAAATTAAAATTAAAATGCACAAAACTGGTGAGCAGTTGTCTACAAAATTCATTAATATAGTTTCTTTAAAAAATTCACAAAGTTCAGGAAAATTGTTTTACACTTTTGAAATAAATTTGTGAAACTCAATAGGCACTTAACATATCTCTTTTTTAATAGATCGCTTGCTTACAAATGCCCTTTTTATTTGACATATTTTTGTTATCTTATTTCCAAATCCTATTTGTTCCAACCATGACTAGTTAAAAACTGCAAAAGCTAAATTGGTCGACTCGGTAATGAATGACCAATGGATATTCTAGCCCAAGAAGAAAAACCATAAAAAAAACTCGTGTTACAATGTGGCAATACCAATACGAATAAAATTTCTCAGCGTGTTATTCCAACACAAATTAAGGGTGGGAATATCTTACCTTCGTTTTAATCGTCACCATTAAAAGACGTAAGCTCCATGTCTTGCGAATTTGAAGCAAGCGGGACTAATTCTTACCTAATTGTTCATCTAATTCTTGTTTTTGGAGTCTTGTGCTTGAAGTGGCCACTACAGGTTTCGTTTCCCTGCTTTCTACCATTCCGATAAAACAAAACTTTTTTTTTACTATTTCGAAAGCGTAAGTATGTGTTTTCAAAACGTACCAACCTGCTCGTGGTATTCCTAGTTACAGGTGTTGTGCTGTGAACATCTGTTTCGGTCCTCTGCATAACAATGCAATACTGTGTGGGCTCTCACGTCGCTTGCGCTTGCAAGTTTTGAAACTACAAAAAAACGAGACCAACACAGGGATATGAATTTATAAAGTGTTATTGCGACTCATCAATATGGTTGTACTTTTTCTTTACATTACCGGGAAAGTCATTTAAGGTGAAATAATGCCAACATTACCTTCTCTTCAATTTGAAGAACGAATAATTATGTCATTTTGCTGAGAAAACTTGTTAGGCTTTTTCTTCTGTTCAGAAAGTTGTGCTTAAAATAAGTCGAAGCTTAGAGGATATTTCTACTTATTGCCGAAGAATAAATATACATTTTTTCCAACAGAAATGACAAACCAAACTTTGTGAATTGTGTGAATTCGGATGCAAATTAAGACAGACAAGTATTGCTTGCGACCCTGTGCACGTGCCCAGTCTTAGACCAACAGTATTGTAGTCCAATCGCCATTCGCAAATGCCTTCCCGAGACTAAAACAGCGATTCAAGTCTTGTATAAAGAACAAATTTCTGATGTCATCCAACTGCGATTAAATTGAAAAATAAAAAATGACTTCCTGAGGGAATTCTGCATGCTTCTGAAGAAAGAACGATATATGTATGTATCTGACATTTTAAATCCACTGTCCAATTTTGCCGGCTAGCGAACGCTGTCCTCCACGTCTGGGCCTAGTTTAATTCCCGTGCTTCCGGAGGGAGGTGTAAGAGAAATGTGGCAAACATGACGTATTCCTTTCACCGTAAGTAGCAAACTTCGCCTTCCTGAAGGTTTTATTCATCTCACAGCCGATTTGAAAGGAAAGCTACAACTCTGTTTTTGTCTCGACTAGAAATCGAAGCAACAACGGTAATGACTAATTTTATGAAGCATACGGTGGTGTGTGTTTTTTACCTGAAACAATTCAGCTTGCAGGTTTATCCACCAGGTACCTCCCTCAGAGACACTGCCGTGTCCGACACAAAATCTAAGATCACGAATGGTTTCCCTATATAGCGTAGTGCATGTGTACGGGAAGAGCTGCAGAAACAGTAATGGAGGGAAGATCGTCTGCGGTCCGGGAATTTCCCTCAAAATGCGACAGTAACCGATCGCAATTTTTTTTTCTCGGTGCTCGATTTTGATCTACCGTATCTCTCTGCAGATAAGACGAGGTACACATTTTCGTTAAGGTTTTGTAGTTTCGGCATATATTTGTTCAGAACACGACCCCCGAACTTTCAACAGTGGAAACAGTGATCAAGTTTTCAAAACGGGTGAGATTTTTTAATACTGTGGATGTCACTAAGGATGGTTTGTTCAAGGATACTGATAACAAAGAAAATTGCCTCACCAAACACAGAATTGAAATCATATGACGAACTTTTCAATAACGAAAGTGAGGATGCACTCGTAGTTCAGGAACTATTTGCCTCAGAGGAATGTGAGATTTTTTTGTATCTGTCGTACAAGATACTCCGTATTTATGGTGTCTGTTTCGTGAATCATCTATCATCCTATGAGCCGAAATATACGGTATAAATACAGCTACCATATAATCCATTACTGGGAGTTCTCCAACCCTAGAACGACGCAGCTTAGGCAACGAATGTTGTGTCTCAGCCATCGCAACTGGTGCCATGATTTGCATGCAGCGAAGATTCTACGAGATTGACGTGACATTCACGCTTGGTAACTTTAACTTGATAATAAACGTCAGTAGAAATTTAAATGACCTCATGCTTTGTTTTATAAATGGAATTATTGATAATTAAAAGAATCAAGAGCCCAATATCTTATGCAGATGCGAAACATGGTTAAAGTAATATTCAATATACATTAACTCCAATATGTGTCCGTCCACCATTGAATATTTGCTATTTACAGGTTGCATTATGGGACAGTAACTTTTTGGTTTCTTGTTTTGCAAAAAACGCATTGCAGTTTTTGTGACGATTGTTTCATTCAAATAGTATTTCATTTATCGTTGTTATATGAGCGAATTTTATTTCTTTTCCATGAACAGTGAGGTTTACGTTTTGGAAAACATTGTGTGTGTGTTTCACAGCAGCATTTTTGCTGCTGCAGGCTACTAGTCTGATAACTAAACTGATACTTTGTAGTAATGTTGCTCCCCAAAACAATACCACCTGCTAATACGGTAGAATCTAGATTTACTACAATATTAACTCAAGCCCTGTCACAATTTCTTTCCAATGGACGCGCACCATATCCATGTCAGAAGTTTATCAGTTGTCAATGATGATAATGGAGCAAGGGTAGAATGACAGGTAGCGGAAATCGGAAGAACTCAGAGTAAACCACCGCAAACTGGATTTTGTTCACGACAAATTCCAAGTCCATCAGTCCGAATTTGATTCCTGGTCCCCAGAGACGTAAAGCCAGCGGTTTGACCACTACACCACGGACTGTCTCCCGTACTGATATCCCGACCCTTCTCGTACATCTAGAACACTATTCCCGAAAGTGTCATCATCTTGAAGTTCGCCACGCAAAACACCACAGCGGGAGCAGCACTGGAGGGAGTTTGTAGAGACTTAGAAGTGCGGCGAATAAATAAAGGAAATATTTTAAATATCGCTTCTCTCGGATGTTCTGACGCATCGACCTCTTTCTGGCTCCCACGCCACCCCACCCACCCCCGCTCGCTCCCCTCGCGGCAGCGGGGCTTCGCGGCGCTCGCCACCTTTATTACGTTCTTCCGCCTTCCGCCCCGCATCCGCCGCCCTCGATCCCACCACGCGCTCGTTCAGGCAGCCCTTCTTCCCGGAACTGTGATTTATAGAAGGAACGGTTTATGCAGTTGCGAGTTGCGACCTTCATACTACTTCAATTGCCTTTCACAACAGCCGTTCATTCCTTCCCACGTAGATTTCCTCTCCGAAACTAAAAATACTGCAGTTATTCGTTTCGTTGCATATCCCTATTGCTACACGTGTACGGACTTTTCTGTTCTATTTTTGTTACTGACATATGTTCTACGCTTTAAATAGTTTGGGAATGACGTTTTGTGGGTCACATCTTTTTCGTAATATTGTTGCCGGTAAAATATTTCTATAGCTCGTTTTGAACACTTGTGTGAAAGCTGCAAGGGTATTACTTCAAAACCCTAGCCATATAGAGATTCCTAAGTAAGGAAGTGAAAATATTCAGCGTGATACATATTTGCCTCTCAATAGGAAACTTATGCAATCTTTCAGGTGTTTTCATCTGTGCATTCATGTGTAAAACACAGAATTCATTTTACCAGTATAACTCCCTTATGAAATGATTTCAGGATGTGATGATATTGAAATATTCATCGAGAACTGGTAAGAGAAAATACCTTTTACCTCTTATTTGCTGATTTTGTAATTTTATTCAAGTTTATTAGTGTATTTATTCAATAAATATTAAATGCAACCCAGAGAGAAAAAACGAGGAAACAATGAAATTGGTTCTAATTTTAATAAACATAATATTTCTTTGATTATACAATATTCTGCTGGCTATCTATTTCAGGCATTCTGCTAAACTGTTAAGAGATGATCTTGATTCAAACACGAGTATAAAATAGTAATTATGCCCGGACTAATTTTTTATCTGACCCCATACTGACAATTGATGATGATGTTTTTTTCCTGTTCATCGTTTCGAGAAGGTTATTATAATATTTTTGGATGGTACTTAACATTAAGCTACAGTGACATTTTAAAAAAGGCTCCTAATATTTCCGCTTTTATCTTTTCCCTGGAATACAGTAAATATACTTAAAACTATTGGTGAATCAAACGCTCATACTTTCCCACATTGTTTTAAATTTTGGGAATTTTTCAAAATTCAGAAAGTTCAACGAAAATGATTCTTATAGGATTCAGTGTTTAATATTACGTATTACGTATATATTTCGTATTAACATTTACGTATTAACGCGAAAACAACTAGTTTTACTCAAACAATTGAACATGGCCTTTTTCAAAGATTTAATTTTTTCTAACAGATTTTATTTGAGAAACTAGTGGGAATACAGCAGTACATTCTTTCTCGCCCTTAGTGAGGGTTATGTATTATTATAATAACGCAATTTCTGCCCATAATAACATCACTTGTAAGAACGTATTACAAATCGTAGAACATTAGGTGCAAAAACTGATTCTTCTAAAGCTAATAAATCAATACAAATTCGACAATTACAACTCCGTTTTATACAGCTTCTAGCTGAAGTACCCGGCTTTTCCCGGGCATTTATTACAACAAATTTTTAGCCAGGAAGAGGAATTCCGTTTACTAATGCCTGCGGTGGGGCCTTCTTCCCTCCCATTGTATCCCTGCCCCGCCAATTTCAAACTGCTGTGTCGCGGCGCACCATGGCATTTAACAAATTCGAAAATTCCCTAATTAGGCTAAACCATTAATACTTTTTAAATATTATCGCAATATTTGTTTAAAAATCTGTTTTTTTCAACAGATTTTATTGACCAAAAAATATATCATCAATATTGTACTTTTACAATGTTTTGAATTACTCTTCACGAATACACACTATTTTCATTTCTGAAAATCTCTATCCTATCCGATTGATCATTTCAACCCTCACCAGCATTTGAAAGTTATGATTAACTGGTATAATAAGCATATTAATTGCATACTGCTTGGGTGTCTATTGGGAATTATTTGGTGGGAATTTTTAATGAATAGTCATTTGAATTACTTAACAAATCAATGAGAGGGATTGGCAGTGCATCCCAATGCCATTCCAGAAACCGGGGAACCATTTGAAGTAGGGGCGCTCAACAGAAAAATTGAAAATTAATATCCAAGAGCATTCATAGAAAGGACTTTTTCTGCTTTATAGTTATTTATGGATACTATATCATTACAGCTTGTTTATGAATCTTAAACGAAACACATTATGGAATGGAAACACCTCATACTCTTCCACGCCTTTCAGATTCTTTATGCCAGCGCGGATCTTATGAATAATTTCTCTCCGCTCCGCCGCCAATAACAACAACAATAAGAAGAAGAATATTAATAATAATAATAATTATTATTATTGTTATTATTTTGATCAATTATATGTATTAACCATTGAGAAACGGAAAATTCAATAAAAAAATGACATAATGCTCAAATAACAAAAAATAACTTGAAATGAATAATATTTTATTGGATTAATATGAATTTTGCAACTTTGGAATGTGCCCTTAAGTTAAAAATTCCCATTTGTCACTCTTGAGTCGTCCATTTGCGAAACGTGTGAAATGAATTTTAGAGGGAACCGAGAAAATTGGCGAAAACATTTTACGGCTGAATTCCACTTTGTCCAACCATGAAGTTTTGGCAAAAAGGCCAAAAAATCCCCGAGTTAACTGTTAAAGTCTGTATAATCTTACTCTAACAGTTTATTTTATATTTAAAATTGTAGTGTACGCTAGGTTTTGCAAGTGTAAAGCAGTTAAGTCGGGTTCGCTTTTTGACGTTTGGCCATCTGCTACATTTATATGCTCACAATAACAAATTACGAGATAAAGCTTGAACGTATTGTTCGAGCACGCAAGATATTACAATATTACACTAATTTATGCGCATCTCATTACAATAAGCTATTTGTACAAACTTTCATTTTATATATTCAATTACGAAAGTACGTTTGGCAACGGCTTGCGATTACATTCTCAGAAACATTGTCCGTTGCACCGCTTCCGCTGCCCACATCACCTCATTCCGAGAGCTGCTAGCAGCGAACCTCAATTGTGCGCAGTATTTCATTCTCTATAAACTTTGCCGCATAAGGCACACTGCAAATTCTAACATTTAATAACTTACGTTTCTATGTAATGTGTCTAACTAATAATTCAAGTTACAACTGTCTCATTACAAGAACAAGTTCGCCCATTGGTCACCGACACTGGCACCAAAATGCTGTTGCCTGCAGCCTGCGCGTGCAAAGACAAAGACAGTGTTCTGCCAGCCGTCACAAGGTTCAGACGTGTCTGCGCTGCTCGCTCAAATTTCGCTTCACTCGTAACATGTTCCACATACGTAGTACACATCTAGTTTTTCTTTATATTTCAATGTCATACGACGAACTACAGTGAAGTATACGCCGTCACAATATTCAGATGTGTGTCGCTCGCTCAGTTTATCTTCACACAGAACATGTTATACAAACGTGTGTGCAAGACTCTTCTGTTATTCTTTGTAGATCAATGTCATAAGACGAACTAATCAGTGTTATCAATTACATGGTATGAAAGTTAACATTTCTCACGTGAACACAAGTGAATGTGTGAGCCACGAACTGCATCTCCAGTGTCATGTACTCCATGTTCTCGCATTGCTATTCGCAACAGCAAACTTGTACTTATACTGTGTCTAAACATTTCTACACAACACAGACGTTGATTTTCATGTGTTATGCAATAGTGCCATAGGCATCCAATCGTGCCTTGGCAGTATTTTTTGATGTGCATACGTTTGACAAAATAACTGTGTATAATCTAAGGTTTCAACACGTGCTATATGGCGCGACCCTTCTACTGTGGAATTCTAGTCGTGTACATTTAATTGAACATCTAATTCCCGGTGTGGTAACATTGTTACAGCATAGTAAGCGATGTGTGCATAGCAACAAAATGCTCATTCCGTTAGGAGTCTCCCGTATGCAAGATACGACATCTTATGTGCCATGCGAGACGCTTCAGCCGAGTGTCACCCAGCACCCCCACCGCATCCGCCCAGCCAGGGTAATCTTCTATTACCGCCAGCGCAAACAGCTGAAGTACGTTACTTGAAGTTTTTGCCCCGACTTTGCTTTAACTCTGATTGGAAGTTCCTTATAATTGTATGAATTGAAAAAGAAATCTTGGAACCCTTAGGACAGAGAATTTTTTTACGAAAGTCATTCAAAAACAGGACTTCTCAATTACTGCAATGATGCGACAGGAACTTTGCAAATCTACGCAAATGCGTATAGATGGAAACCAGACCGCCCAGCCACAGAAAAACGGCGATATACTCACCTGCTCCGATACCTTATGACTGGTTGCCGAACTCCAGTTACGGCGTTCTGATTTAATCTCGCACGACGGCAAATGCAGAGACTTCCTTCATGGTAGGGCTACTCTGGGGCAAACTAAAGGATATCTAGATTTATTTTTATATAGGACAGTGGTATCCACAAGAAATTTAAAGGCAATCGATACACTTGTACATTTTAAATCAGAAATATTTTTATTAACCTCAAATACTAAAAATCAGAACGTTTCGCGACAGAGTGTGGTCGCGTCATCAGGCAGTCTGAAATCAAAATGTTATAACAATTAAATTTTTTCAATCATAAAAATGTGGAATACGAAATAAAAATTCAACAGGAAAATAAGATTAAAAGTTAGAAATAAAAATTAAAAGTTAAACACAATAGTATCTAAAACAAGGAACATAAATTTTTTCTTGTATGGTAATTTCAACATCGTGTACAGCACGTCAAACACCATGAGCATTTGTAGCATTGGAAAGGCAAGGAATTGTTACATCTCGTGGCTATATTATGCTGCGTCGTCGACGCAACGCGTCTCTTTAACCCTTGTTGGGCGTGGAGCGCTTTCAATGGAGTAATCCTCCGTTGCTAAGAGTAATTAATTACTATCTTTGTCAAGTTTCGACACGTCGCAGTCAGTCAATGCCTTTTATCTCTTCGGCCAGGGGCTCGGTGCCGTTAGATCCTGGGGTTCCTAGCCGGTCTCCCAATCAGGAACATGCGAGTCTCGAATTCACTTAACTCCGTGACTTCACGGAGCCTACTAAACGAATTGGCTACCGATGCCGGCTATATTATGTTGATGAAAAATCTATTATACGAGGTTCGGGACAGGAGTCATGGCAACTATTTTTTTGTGAGAATATGAGTGGGGGTGGAAAACTTCAAATATAAACATGAAAGAACGAGGTATAAATTTAAGTGCTTGGACATTTATCAACACACAATATTGAATTTATCATATTTTTATGGTATTTGAAATGACCGTTCTCGTTTCATGTTTTCAAGGCTTTTTAGAGAATACGACTTAACAAATTTAAAAAGCATTACATGCCCGTTCTAAAGGCCTGATTAGGTAGATGCTCGATTACCGGACTCTCACAGGTTGTCACGTGCGTTGCTGATCATCTTTGCAGAAACTCTTCTGCGCATCTCGCGGCTGTCCTATATGGAAGGGCATAATTCCATGAGCTTCCACCAATTCTCTGTGTCATTCTCGGGCATTCATTTCATGGTGAACGGCTCTCTTGGAGTGAGAACGCTGCTGGAAAAATATTACATTTACCTCGTACGACAATGATTTCAAGTCGTTCTCTGTGCTAATAGAGACACTTGTGGAGCTATCTGTTGATGTAAACACACCCTACTGCAACGATTTTTTAAAAGATATAAATGAAATTTTGCGATCCGATAACATTTCTTTTAGAAAAAAAATAGTTGCCATAACTTCTGCCCCAACCCTCGTATCTATTGCGTTTGATAATTTTGCAAACTAGAAAATGACGTCAGAATATGTATAATAAAGGCGAGGAATATTAAAAAATCCCGATGTTGAGCATTAGAAAGGTAGATCTAATTTACAGTACTTTTCTTCAAATTCACTGTACGTTTTAGAACTGCCTACAAAAATGTACAACTATCATGCAAAGCGTGAATATTACACACATTTTAAGTATCGCCAGCTTTTTGTAAGAACACAAAAGGCTCATATCAAACCACAACAAAGAAGGTGCCTCGTGTATCTTGGGCTCTGCAAACGAAGTCGCTCCCTTCAATACTAAGAACAAACGCCTCTAACACAATGCAAGGATTACGCGCGTTAATTGTGTCCCTTTAAATATCACCATATTAAACCGATGCCAGCCGCCTTCTGGTAGGGATGTCTCTTATTAAATTCATGAAGAATGAATCATATGAAGAATGAAAACCAACGGGGGTCGTATTTTACTCACCATCGGACAACGAGATTGTCTTGCACGGCAATCTCACCAACCCGTTAACGAATGTCGCGAGTGTTCAGATTAAATTTTTTAAATTTCTCGCTTAAAATTCAGATGTGGGAGATATAACACGTAAACCGATGTTGCAAATAGGAAGTGACATTTCAAAGGGAAAATCGTTAACCAATGATTTGGAAATGTAAAAATTTGCGACAACGTAGTGACTTCGTCTTTCCAACATTTTTATCCTGTGAAACTCCAGAGTACCTAGCCCATAAATCCAGATGATATATTTGAAGCATTTAGGTTAAATTATTATTCACAACAGGAAA
This sequence comes from Acheta domesticus, assembly GCA_031308135.1. Taxonomy (NCBI): domain Eukaryota; kingdom Metazoa; phylum Arthropoda; class Insecta; order Orthoptera; family Gryllidae; genus Acheta; species Acheta domesticus. The sequence goes on from JAHLJT010002406.1 coordinate 83,845,484, forward strand.
TATGATTAAAAATATTTACACATTAAGCATTCAAATAGTGTTAAGAATTGCAAAACGGGCTCACATTACCCATTATACATGATTACCTAAGTAATACACATAGTTAAACGTGTATTTGAACATTTCTCTCAAGGGATCTGGTAAATTGGATGAAAAACTGGTTCGAGATGTTGGTTATTAATTCAGAAGCTGAGGTTTAATACTTGTAACAGTCATAATTAGTCTTTTAGAATATTATACAGTTCAAATGTTGAAAATTTCGAAGAATTGTCATTTCGAGACTTTGAGTTTAAAACAGATTATTTCCGTAGCCCCTACTTCTGTTTCAAATTCAAAATCAAGTAGAACCAAAAATCAATAACCATGGAAATGAAGACCTCGGGTCAATAACATGCAATGCCACAATACTTAAGTTTTGAGAAAACGGAGGTTAAAGGTGTAGGCATTGTATTCTACACATTAATGTACGATTATTGCCCATCTTGCAACAAATCTTTAAAATAAAAACCCAGCACATAGATACATCTACGGGGCGTCAAAATACACTAATATTTCAATTTCATCAGAAATGTTGCATAGCATGTTATTGTCCCAAGGTCTTCAAATATATTATCTATGAAGAAAAATCAACAATTCACATAACACATATGGATTCAAAAGACAGCAACTCTACCAGTATTATTCTTACTTGCCTTATCTTCTATAAACTGTTTTATGAATAATTTATTGGAAATAAAAATTTATTTCAAAATAATATTCTGAGTATTTCTTGTGATCGTTGCACAACCAAAGTTCCAAAAAGTTGATAAGGGCATAATAAATAGTATTAAAATTTAATGCGAGGAGTTCAAAAGAGTTTATTGATATATTCAAGGTTTACTTATTATTTATTCATCCCACAAACCGTCTTGCATAAAAAATATCGCAATACAGATAAACCCTTCGAAAATATCATGATAAAATATTTCACTTCCTTTTAAAATAAATGCTCGGGGACTATGAGTCTCGAAAACCGATGGCTCGTCAGTGCTATAATCAAATTATTGCAGAGTAAAATCTACGAGCGCGTTCCACAATTTCTCTGCAAATTAGCAGACAGAAAATTAAGTATACAAAAGCACGGAAACTACACTAATACGATAAAATCCTGAATACTGTCCCTTGTTTTAAAAATAATTCGGTACAGAATTTATTAGTTGTAAGGGTCCCTTTTCACACCAATTCATTGCAGTTAATTGAAAAACCGTACGTAAAATATTTACATATCAATAAACCATTTGTTAAAACATACACAAAATGTGTGAACGTTCGTAATAATATTTTAATTAAGCAATTTGAACTGTGAAAGCCGTATTTAATATATTTTATCTTGCATATCCTCCTCACAATTCACGCATTTTAACATCTTTGTTGGTTATTCAATTACGTTTGAAGGAAAAAAAACGCCATTGTTGGACGTTTGATATTTTCAGAATCGCCATAATATTTTCGCTTTTATATAATCAATATTATCAATACCAATTCCCATCTCTTCGTTTATGCCATTATCTTTGTAAATATCTATAGTATTATTGCTATAAATGTATGTTCAATACGAGCAAGTTTTGTTGGGCTCTCCTTTTGTAATTTGTAAACATTACTATATTTGTGAGTGTAAGTGCTACAAATGACTTCAAATGAAGTTTCATGAAAACTAGAAAATGTTCTGTTAAAAAGAGCTTGAAATTTCGCATTTTTAGTAGCGTTTAAACGCTTGATTTTTAAAAGCTGCTACAAATTTTTCAAAGAAAAGTGCAATTTTGGACGAGGTTTTAGTGTTCTTTAATATTCTAAAATTAATTAGGTAAACGGTACAGTAATTGGCCACCCTCCAGTGATTGGTCACTTCATCTATAATTAGAATTAACGCTTGTTCTAATATTTTGCTTGTAAATGGCATGAAGAGACACTTTTTGGTTATAATGTAATATTTACTTTGACCGCAAAAGTGCAACTGTTGCCAATACGGAGGATGTTTGTTAACAGTGCGGTGCATGTTCATTGTATGTAAAGATTTCTTAAGATTTTCTTTAGACACCTGATATCCAATAGCGCGGTTTGTTGATTACGGCTGTAAGTAAATCACCTTAATTTGTCGGAAAAACCAAACCTTATTGAGCGACAATGATATCGGCTGAAAATCAGAAGCCTAGCTTTGCATATTTAGTGACGTAGGGGGTGGCCAATGACTTTATCTTCGATAGTGTGTGAATTGTGTTATCGCACACAGGTATAAACTGCATGGGCCTGAAATAAGAGATCTTACAATGCCAAAGAAGCCGAAGCAGGAGTATGATGCAGAACCCATGGTAAATGCCATCAAATGTGTTAAAAATAACGGGACATCTGTGCGTTCTGCTGAAAAATCATTTAATGTTCCCAAAATAAGTTTGCAGTTTCGTTTTTACAATCCAGATCACAAAACACCACCAAGTGCTGATGCTGATCTAAAGAAGAAGACAGTCTTGTTAGGTGTATACTTGAAATAGCCAGGAAAGGTTTTCCGAGAAAGAAGGAAGATCTACAGAGTAACGTTCAACAATTTTTAGCTGCTAAGTTAAATGCCTAATCCATTTAACAACAACCGTCCATGAGAAGGCTGGGTCAAGGCATTTTTAAGACGACATCCCATAACCATTATACGGGCAAGTAAAGCAGTGACAGTCGCTAGTGCATGTGTCAGCGAACAAGGCATCAGAATGTGATTTGAAGAAGTTCTAGGGTACATCGAGGGAAGTAACTTGAGTGAGAAAATAATTGATCCTACAAGGGTCTCTCTTGGAGAAGAGTCAAATTTTGAAACATCCATTTACAGGGAATGTATTAGCTAAAAAGAGAAGTAAGAATGTTTATTCAGTAAAACAATGAGCTTCAAAAGACAATACGACAATCATGTTCTGCTTTGCAGCAAGTGGACTTGTCACTAGTCCATTATCTATTCATACAATGGATACCAGAAAAAATACTGAAACAGTCCCAGACCGCTGAGAGATTTGAAAAAGTGACAACGGTTGGATTACAAGCGAGGCATTCTATGAATATGTTTGAAGAATTTTCGTGCATTTCTATTACAAATTGCCATCGCACTCGCTATGACGGCCGTCCAGAAGACACATTTGATATAAGAATCGAGTCGAATATGCTCAGATTAGAAAATCGAGGATTTGCCCAAACAGCGCTTAAATTTAACTTATATTAAATCGGTATCTTACAAATTGTGTGCTTTAATGGGTAATACAATAATTCATTGAATATATCGTTATACTAGTTGTTTCTGTTAGAAATAATTCAATGGCCAATCACTGTCATCATTGTGGCCAATCTCTGTAATTTATGGCCAATCACTGTACAAAATGACACGTTTTTATGAAAAAATTAATTGATGATGTAATGTTCATTTTCCGATAGAAATTACGTCTAGGATAAATAAAAGGGCCAATGAACAGTAGAAAGTGAGTATAAAATTTTCTCAAAAAGTATTTTTTAAATGTGTTAATACGGTCACAACTCTTAAGTGGCCAATCACTGTACCGTTTACCCTATTTCCGTTCTACCATTAGGAAAACGAAAAATTAAGAAAACGTCAAAAAACTGTAGTTTAGGCGGTTATAGATGGCAACTGGCACGAGAATGTGGCAATTCCGAATAGCTAGACCCAGACCCAAGGAAATAGAAAACTAATACGAGAAAGTCTGTGCCATTCTGTAGCACCACTAGCTATCACTGTATTATTTTACTGCTATTGTATGTGAGTGGTAGGGCTTTTATTTTTGAAACTTTATGGAACATTGATCAGATAAAATACCAAATACTTTCAATTCAACTCAGAGAGTTTCTCATTTCAGAGGTTAGTGTATCTTTATGAAAATAATATACTCTCCTAGTTAAATTTATTTCCACCTGGTTTTATTATTTAGTATCGTAAAGAAGGACCCACACCTCGTATTACGGTAGGAGCAGGCCACCTGCTGTATGCAAATTCTAGTGACATCCATCGATGCCACTGACTCTTCGGGTGGAAATAATCCGCTCGTTTCATTCGATCTGATAGTAAAAAGAGAAGTCAGTGACAGTAGGAAGACTCCCCCAAAAATTGCACTTTTGCAATTTTCAAAACATATGGGATTTCAACGAACAGGAGACTTAGTTCATTGGGTTAGGCGTCCTTTCCTCTACCCAAAGACAAAGTTTGATAAAAAAATTTTGAACTATTTTTTTAGAAAATTTTGAAAATATATTTGAGGTTTCATTTAAATTATCCTCAAAAATCAAAATATCCGTATGAAACACTCAAAACTTGAAGTTCATTTAGATCGATCGGGGAATATCAATTTTGAAGAAAATCATCTGACCAGTGATCTCAACATTATAGCAGGATGCACAACTGCAATGCTTTGAAGTACTGAAAATCGTGACGATCGTTTTCCGTTGGGTTGGCTGCGACGAGTTAAATGCGTCTTGTGCGTATTATTCGGTTGTAAAGAACGCAAACAAACTGTGAACTACATGTGAATGCTACTTTAATTGCTATAAAAATAGATGCGATTATTTAGTTGTCATTACTTCAATAATATTTTTTTAGGTTTCCGACGACTATTATTTGCTATAAGTCGATTTAAAGAAATTATTAAACATACAGTACTCAAACCAAGAACATTCCCTTGCGTAATGATAAAAAATCTCCATGAAATAAAAGACTGCATTTTGTTTAAGTATTGTAGATAAATTGCAATTTCAAAGTATTAAATATTGGTTTCTTCTAAATTTTTATTACGTTTTAGTGAAAGAAAAGAGAATAAATGTTTAAAATTGGAATGAGACGCTTATTCCTTCTATTTGGTTCTGGGATAACCAGGACAGAAAAGACGTTCTTCGTCATGGCGGACCGTCACGATTTCTGAGTACAGAGTGTTGCTCCAGTCTTCACTAGAGCTCACTGCATCTGACGGACAGACACGTTTTACCGTCAATCGATATTTCAGTATCAAGGACCTACAAAACATGATTTATGGCTACATGACGTGTAAGAGGATTTTTTCTATATTTATCAAAAGGATTTATCCACTTTTTCGTTACCAGGACCCGGCAATAAGAGTTTTTCTGCTGAAAATTACGGCACACAATTCATGTTACAAAATTCATGTAATAGGAACAATTTGAGTTGATAGAACTAGACATGCACCTCTCAAAGACTTCCAAAGCAAGCATCCAAGAGGTTCTTTTCACGTTTTTCAAGCAAAAGACGAGAAGTCAACGCTCATCAAATGGCAAAAGTTAAGTGACCATGGGCACCAACGTGCAAAATGAAAATCTTTTGTCATGTATCGTAGTGCAGTGGTAATCTCGGACGGAAGGATCGCGGGTTCGGTTCCCGCCTCGGGCAAGGATGTGTTTGTGATTGTACGTGTGTGTCATCATTTCACCCCCTTATTATCATTATTTCATCTTCCATACCCCCAGGGCTAACAACCCTGAGGGATAAGAATAGGATCCAGCTAAATGCTGACCCGTTAATAAAAACTACATGCACGTGCTACCGAGGTAATAAGATTGAGTTCCAGCAAATGCATGGTGCTTGCACGCGTGGTCCAAGGCAGTATATTCATGCGCAAAAAAATGAAGCATAGAAAGCGAATTTTATAGCTATCTGGTAGCTCATATTTAGGCGGATACATGTTTTCCAGTTTGAAAACTAATAAATACAAACATCTCCCAAGACTTCGTAATAAATATCTCTAGCCTATTCTTAAAATAACTACCACAAATATGACGCCCAACATCAGTAAGATCGTCAAAAATAAAAGAAGTCAGGTCTCCGTATCCTCAAGATAATTCTATACAAATTATTTGATTAGAATCGTATCATTACGTTGATGAAGTCAATAAGTAGTTTCTAAAAATCCCTTTTATTGTTTCGTTTTGCTTGTATTTATTTTGAGTGTGGCTATCTAGTATACCCTTCATTTTGTAAATGGTCACACAGAAAATCGAGTTTGACACTCCTGCCTTACGGTTTGAACAGCTCATTTCATGTAGATACTTCATTGCACTTCACTATGAATGCACGAAACGTCAGTTATCGTTAAACACGTTTGAATGCCTCAATTGAAATTGCAACAATATAAATTTACATCGCTATTTACATTTATGTAAATTGATTACAGGTTAGGCGGAAGACCACGCCTGATGGTCTGCGACTAGCCAAAAATAAAGAAATTATAATAAGGTATGAGACCCAAATTAGGCCATGGCTCTTGTGAGGCCAGATGGGGATTTTAAAGAAAGGGCTTTAGTCAGGCGTAAGTTTCCAGCAACAATCAACACCTTGCGGCTAAGGAAGACGGCCGTAGTAGATCAATTTTTTTCCATTACTGCTTTCATACTGGTAGAGACAACAACTAGCTTTGAGGTGTATTGTGAAGTGCCTGTTGTAATAACAGCTATGTACAGATTTCGAAATTTATCAATGTATGTACATGTAAACCGCCAAGTGTTTTACGTTTCTCAATTCCACTAACTCTAATATCATAATGTAGTAGAATTATCAGTGTTATTTCCATTGGTAATATATATTATGTTAATGTAAATAGATCTCGGACCTTCATGCACTAAAAACGTTAAAAATATGCATGCAACCATGCACTTAAAATAGCCAATATATGCGCTAAGAGCTAAGAATATGCGTTAAACAAAAATATAGTTAGAAACAGTTAACATTTATTTATAGGTAATCTTCATTTTACAATGTAGTACAAAACGTGCAAAGTAAAAATTGATTTTAAACCTTTATAATAAACATATTAAGTGAGAGAACCAATAACATTACAAGACGCCTAAATATTCAGCCCAGTTTACTAAGTTCATGGCCACGAATGATGTTGGAAGTAAATCGATTCAAGCGAAAATATTGGCATTGTTTTATTGGCACTTTTCTTTTGAAAGAGAAATAGATGAAAATTTCTGACTTCGACTCACTTTTGCACAAAAACCTGTAACATTTGCACTTAAATATGTTGCTTTTATTAAAATAGGCAGTAAAAAACTCGCAGAAATATGAAATATTCAAAATAAAAATGTGCTAGATTTGTTTAATTTTTGGTGACAGGCAGTGGCGAAGCTGAAAGGTAATCTGGGAGCATTAGAATACACAAATTGTTTTTTGGTAATAAATCTGTCCATAAGTGTGACGTTTTTCAATATTTTTTTTACTGAATCGTTCAAAAGAAAATTAAATGTTTTCTATTCCTTTCCCCCCGCTTACGCGCGAGGGAATTAGCAGGGCCGCAGAGATATACTCGTAGGGGCCGGTAGCTAAGCGAGGAGCCTGCCAGTGGATAGACACCGGTTGGCTCTATCGCGCACGCGCACAAGAGAGCGCGCGCTATCTCCCTCTCACTCACACTCACTGGGCAGAGAGCCAAGCAGGAGCCTAGGCTCTCGGCAGGCATGGACTTGAACCGCGTTGCTCGCTCACGTCTCAGCCAGGCAAATTCACCTCATTCCCTGACGATGTGTGAAAGTAATTTCTGTGCCGTTTGAGTGATTTTTATTGTTTTATTTATGACACAATTAATTAATCTAAAGATATAAGTGTTACAGAGAATACTCCACTGACTATGCGCCAGTCTCAACTTCTAAATGGTTGACGATATCGAAATGCAGTTTTTGCTCAACAATGTCAAATCATGAGGTAAGTAATACACCGTAGAGACAGAAATAGTATAAATACATAGTAATATCCTGTGTTAGATCTGAAGAGACTATTGAAATCTGCATCACAGCAGACTATGAATTAACTTTCAGAGTCAGAATTTTTGAAAGATAGAAAATTTTTTATTTTAAAATTATTGATAAAGAAATGTCTCAGATGGCCTATAGGCTTCAAGATTTTGAAAACTTTCATTTTATTGAATTTCTAGACGAAAAGCATTTTTCCACTCACAAAGCGTCCTTTCGTTTAGAAAAGTTTTCTTTCCAAATAAAATAGTATCCATTCTTTGACAGTGAGCAGCTTCGAAATGAACTGACAAATGTATACATTGACAAAATACATGCTTTTAATGCAAAATACATGCCAGAAGATTTGTTGCTGAAGTATTTGTTAGATAAATTGATCTAGAAAAAATTTTCAAGAGATGATTAGGTTGATACAACTCAGTCTAACTTTTCCTTTATCTACAGCATTATATGAAAGGAATATGATTACATTAAAGAGCAAGGGCTTTTATTCCATGGCAGCAAGGGAAGCATTGCTTCCCCTCTCGTTTTCTTTAAATACCACTTGACTGGCAATTTAGAATCATTTACTTGTATCCTTGTTTAAATTGGGAGCGACAATCTTATCTTTCCAAAATGAGCCTGTAATTATTGTTGTCACCAATAGCTGGGGTAGAGATCGCCTGTAAAGCTCTTTGGAGGCAGGGGGGCATGGTTGAACATGAATGAATGTAGACACATTTTTGGCCAAGCATTCAAAATACAAAACAACAACAACAACAAAAAACAAACGTGTAGTACATTTTCAGCACGTTTTTAAAGTCAAAGTAATATTTGTTGTATTGTACACTTTTGAAAGATCTTCAGTCATTGAAGATAAATATTGAGCCACCGGAATTAAACCAAAAATTGGTGTCACGAGAACCTTCCCTCAGGAGCTCAACATCGTATAAAATCCCCCGGCTTGCCAGGCGGAAAAAAACACTTGAAGATAAGAAAAGAGATAACAGTGTGGTTGTGCAGAAAAAACCAAAGATCAGACCATAGGCAGATGGAATATAAGTCCTGAAGAATACTCCGATAAAAGTGTTGGTCCATTTGGAATTTGGGTAAAAAGTAAAAATGGCTCGTCAAATAGTTTCTGCATTTATAAAATCGGTAAAATTGCAATGGAAAAATATCGTTCTATTCACGAAATAAGAAAAGAAGGCCGTGGTAAAGGAGCAATGATATTCGAAAATAGAGAAGAAGCTAATCAGACTTTAAGTGATAACGTGTTCGAAGAGCGAGTTTTCACCACTTTCATTCCTGAATTTAAAAAGGCAAGGCAAGGTGCATTGAGGGGTATACCACTGGATATACGTAAGTTCAGAAACTTTAATGAAAGATGTATCTTTAGCTGAAACAGAGTTAACTTAACGAAAGAGATCCACATACCAAAGGAAAGAAATGGATTGTTACTTCATCAGTAATAATTCATTTTGAAGGGGAAGTATTGCCAAAGGAGAAATCTCTTTATTTAGTAAAAATCAGAGAAGACCCATTTTTTAAGAGACCATTGCAATGCTTCAATTGTTTTAGATTTGGGCACATGATCAAAGGTTGTCGAGATAAGAAGCATTGTAGAGTTTGCGGAGAAACAAATCATGATTAATGTAAATTGGAAATAACCAAATGTTCCAATTGCAAAGGAACGCATCAATCTATTGATAGAGCTTGCCCAATATACGAGAAATTCAATCTCGTCTATGAAAAGACGGCGTTTGAAAACATCTGCTATGCTGAAGCTAGAAAAAAGGTGTGAAAGTGGGAAAGTACCAAGGAGAGTAAAAGATGCTTTTCCTACTATATGGAGGAAACACGAAGAAAATGATTTGTCGAAACCTTCAGCAATACAGTGAGAACAAATGAAGACACTACGCCAAAATTTCAAATTGCTACTAAGAATACAATTGCATCAGGAGATACAAGGAGTCAAGCTAAAAAGAAGAATGTAAATGAAGATAAAATTTCAAATAATACGGGAAGTTTCGTACAATCTCCAATGCAGGAAAGTTCTTCGAAGGAAGAAAGTAGCAAGTTGAAGAATGGCAACGGTGATTTCACCAACAACACCTAGATTTGGCGTGGCGCTGGAGGCCGTCTTTGTGTATGACGTCACGCTTAGAAGGCTTAGATTCCCATCTTATAGTCGTGTTTTCTGGTTAACACCGTGTATTGTGCCGACCGACGAGGTTTATTTCTGGTTTTGCATCGTTATATCAATATTAGCTCTCGGAACAACAGCATGGATATTAACTGTTACTTCATATCCATGAAGATTGTTTCATACACATATAGTGCAACACTATATTGAATATTTTGCAATGGTTTACAAGTGCTGTGTTCTCTAAATTGTAGACGGAATTATTATGGAAACGAACAATGTGCTCCCATGCATAAGTTTCCCAAAGGCAACACACTGAGAAAGAAATGGATCTCTGCTATTTTTCAGCATTATTTCGTTCCGACGCAAAACACAGAAGTAAGTATTGACAACATCTCTTCTTTGTCTAAGTATTGACAACATTTTTTGCGGCATAACCTAAATCACTCCTGCATTTGGTAGTATATTATTTGTATTTCTCAGAATATATTTATGTCTGTTCTTTGTCGCTCACCACTCAAATTTTAAACTGTTCTAATTTAATATGCATTCATGGGAAGTTATGGGGGAAAATTAATTTGTTTAAAAATATAAATTAAATAAAATTTGATAAACGAGTAGGCCTCTATTTATTTTATAATATTGATTAATTTATTTATTCTGGTGTGGTTGATTTTAAAGACCTATCATAAGCCATTTAAAAGAAATAATTGTTTTACCTTGTTTATTTGATTTCTCACGTTTCTTTGAAGGTAATGTACACATTCTGCACTTTTATGAAAGGCAAATTCACTGGCCAACCACATACTATGATGAAAAGTGTGGAAAGAAGTTGCAATATACTTTGGAACGTGTATCATGTGAATCAAAATGAATGTGTATCAATGAAATCATCACGAATGTGAATCACAATTTATTGCACAAAATTATGATGGTGCGGCGGTGATAGCTGTTCATTTAAATGGGCTACAGGTTAAAGTGAAACAGATATATCCTAATGCACTGTTTTGCTCATAAATTAAATCTGGTATTATCTCAGTTATCAGAATTAAAGAATATAAAATAATTTTCAAAATTTTAACTGGTTTATCAACATTTTCTCGCAGTGTCCTAAACGTTACCGTGAACTAGACAATTAAAAAAAGGCTTCCAAAAGCAACTTCCGACAGATGGAATTACAATAATAAATTAGTTCAAACTGTGTATGAGTATCGAGAACCTCTTACGAATTTGTTTGAAAATATTGTAGAAGGCGACAGTGCAGAAATTCTTACGACATTAAAAGGAATTTTAGAGTTACTGAAAAGAGAATTTTAATTACATTTACCAGTATTGTCTTTACAAGTGGTTTATATTCTCGATTTGCCGTCAGATCCATGTAAAAAATTAAAATCCTTCCATCTGAAATGTAGTTGCTTCCCTCGAAATAAATTTCACCATTCGCCACAGTTAAAGAGACTAACTACACTCCTGAGAAATGTAAGAATCCGTAATTTCTGTGCACTGGCTATCGAGAATTGTCTAAAAAAAACTGTGCAGAAACGACATCTTTAAAGAACAAATTAATGTCGTTTTTGCTGAATGAAAAAAAGGTTGATGGAGCTAATTAACAAAGAAAAAAACAGAATATCCAACTGCATGAATCTACTTTCGCCACTGGTGACAGGTATAAACATTTCCTTTCGATATGTGCAATTAATAAAAATATGCAATTGCATGAAGTTCCGCGGTCTACTCAAAACTGTAAACAAAGGTGTGCTAATAAAGCCAACCCTGGCCTAGTTGCGGAATATTAAAAACATTCTACAACTAAAGACGACTAAAACATATTGTTTGCCCTTACACGTGCAACTTATGGTGATCCATATTATTTACTGGCTAAAGATAATGAAAAACTTCATGATAAAAAGATCATACTTCATACTTTTCCCATCAATATACAATTCAGTTTAAGAAGTTAATTAAAAATGTTTATTTTGAGGTTTTAAATGATGATTAATGACAAAAATGTACAGAAAAAAATTTGCTGTATCGATTCTACCCAAGAATTTACTCAAAATAAGATTTATTTTGGTGTTGGCTCTACGGTCCTAATAAGCCAATTTGCGTGAAAAATTAAAATATCATAAAAAGTACTTTTCTTAAGTATTTTACTGAAATGTACGGGAGGTGATAATAAACAACATTACAAATGATTTAATAAGTTTGTTTAGGGAAAAAAAGATTAAAATAGTTTTTTTTCACCCCCAAACGCTAACATGGCCTTATTTGGGTCACCTACCTTAGTAATAATAATATTATTGGTATTATTAAGTTGTGCCGATTTGTATAATCGAGATCGCTAAGTTAGTACTGACGTGGTGATATCGGATGGAAGGATCGTGGGTGAGAACACCGCTTCGGGCATGGGTTGTGTTTGTGTATGTCTGTATGTGTCGTTCATGTATCCTTCATTATCATCATCTTTCTATTTTCCATACCCCCAAGACTAACAACCCTGGGGAATAAAAATCGTATTTAGCTAACGCTGATCCCCTGACGAATCACATGCACCTGCCACGAGATAAAAATTGTACTAAGCCCCGATAAGAACAGGTGCATGTCTGTGTAGTCCGAGACAGCCAATTCGCGAACTAAAAGAAAATGAAGTTGCATGAGACCACAGGTTGACACTTTCCCAGCTTTCCGCGTGCCTGGGAGGCGTCGCGACGACGTCATGGTCGTCGGCGAACGCCGTAACCGTACGCTTCGCGGCGCCACGGCGACAGTTTTCCCATTTCTCGTGACGTCCACGAAAGGATAACGAGATCCTCTTGTTTTTCGCGGTCCGGTCCCGACGGGCCGGGGACCGCGGGCTCTCCAGTTGCGTTGCGGGGGAGGCCGCGAAAGGAACTCAAGAAACAAAGGGAACTCCGTTAGTTCAGTCAAATGGTGCTCCAAAAATGGGCAAATACCGTAAAGTTTTGGCGTAGTTGTGTCATTTGGTTTCTATATGTCTTTTGGGTCGACAAACACGAAGGCTTGCCAATAAAAATTTTGCCCATACACACGTTTTTGAAGCAAAAATGTGTGTGGGAGAAGAACTCATAATGATATTGAATGTAGGTAATTTTATCTTACTTTATTTTACATAGGTTTACTATTTACGAAAAATGGATGGTTTTTGAGTTACTTTAAACAACTAGAAAAAGACGTACTTTTTACATTTCTTGCTTCAAGTTATGTTTCCGGAAAAAAATGTTGGCACACCTAATATTCGTGTTCAGAGATACAAAAAAATATAGGAACCACATTTGAAGATTATATCAAAACTTCCCCTTATTTTCTACCCTTTGACTGGACTACGTGTTCGGACGGACGCACGGTAAAAGGGTTGCAGGAAGAGGTGGCATGACAGTTTATTACACATGACCTCAAGAATGCAGTTTGTTATTATTAAAAGTTATGATTGTCTATTGTAGGTGAGTAAAATCGTCGGGCTCCTTTTGTATTAAAAACAAGTGTAATTAAAATTATAGATTTCATTTCTTGGCAAGTTTCAGGACAAGTTTAAACATCAGGTAGCCTCAGCCTTTAACCCCACTTTGTTTTGCATATTGCTTGACTGGCAAAACCCTTTCAGTTATGCTGCCACCACTGACATGCCAACAGTTTTACTTATTAATCTATTTAAGTCAAAAACAGTTTAAAACTGTGTGTGACGAGCTATGGCGAGAAGTGAAATTTGTGCACGTTTTCATAATTCTGTGATCTCTATCCTAAACTAATATTCTAGTCGCATTTTGAATACAGAAAATTGGCGTTTTTGTTCAAGTTTTTGACAAAATATTCGCTCCTATATAATAAAATATATTTTCAAAGGTAAATTAGCTATAAATTTGTGTTCTTCATGAAAGAATAATACTTTTTGCCGCGACAATATGGTAAACGATAATTTGAATAACTATATTCATACTGAAATTCAGAAGACATGCACAAATAATGAAGATACATTTATGTCCAGAAGCAAAACAAGGGACCATCTCAGCATTTGCTCAAGGATCAGGGAAACTGGACAAGAAACCTGATCGAGATGGGGGCCATCAACCCAGAAACTGTGGTACAATACTGTGATATACCAGAATATGACAAATTTTATTTAACAATATTAGCTGTACATGGGGTGGATAAATGGGTATGCAATATGGCGGTATGCGGCCTTAGCAACGACAGCGCAGAGGTTGGCAAGGTCAACAAACTACACAGGCCTTGAAGATGTCCGGATGCGGGCTAGATAGCTAAAGAAGATAAGATGTGGTTGGTTCAGAAACGAATGACTGACGGAGGTCGCGGCTACTTGAGTTCGTAAGAGACGCACGGATTGGCTAATGAAGATTAGACAGTCTAATTTTGCCGCTGTGTTTTGAAAAAATAGAATGAGAGACGCTTACCGAACCATAAAGGGTTAAAGAACGCATTAAACAGAACATTCTGACTCTGGGTGTCGTAGTGTAAAGATCGTTCGCAGACAATATAGTGGGAAAGTGAGACTTGTATATTTTTCTTGTGAGAGAAGTAATAGTTTTTTTTGGACTCTGAAAATTATTTACCAGAAGTGAATTCGCGGAGGACTTGTACAGATTTTCGGACATTGCAGTTGAACTTCAATATTTTACGTAACCAGTGGGAAAGATTAGGAACCGAGAGCGTCGGATAAGAACTGACAAATAGTTTAGGCAGTGTGGACTGGACGTGTCAGCAGCAGCGCAAGACCGGAAGAAAGAAGCGGAACTTGGGAGCAACAACGGTCAAGTGAGAAGCGACTACGGAGCGTTGGCATGCAAAACGGTAAAGAAATACTGCAGTATAAAAGAGATAATTTATTCAAAAAAAAAAGGTCATGACCATCAAATTAATTGTTTTAACTTAAAGATAAATAAATTATTGAATTTTGTTCTTTGGAAATGAAAGGAGTTTTCATTTGTCAATCATAATCTTTAATTAGTTGGAAGCATATAATTATTACATTTCAGATTCCACGCCATACTGTATAGTTGGCAGATCAGGTAATCAGCTATCGAGGCGATAGCCAGTATTTGTATCCGGACCCATCGACCCAAGCTAGCTGGATGTTTATATAATTTTGTTTAAATCAGATGAAAAAACTTTGGTAGTAATATATGTAACCTGTTTCTGGCGCCCAAATCTTAATAAATGTGGAACAGGACATAATTACAGCCACACTCTTGATGAGACGTTGAGAAAGGTATATTTCAATACGTACTACAGGTTCTTTAGAATTATACAGTCCAAATGATAATTACTTTACCTATCATCGCTAAAATTAATGTTACTTTCCTTTCGATGCTCCGTATAGTCTCGAATTGTATAGAAACAGTTATGCAGCAGAAAAGATTTTACTTGGGGCTTAAACTTTTCTATGGAATTTAATCGTTTAATGTCATCTGGCAAAGTGTTGTAGAGTAATGTACATGAATTGTATGTGAATTTTTTGTAGTGAGCTGTCGATACTGCCACTTGATAAACAAGATTACTATGTCGTGTGTTATACTTATAGCATCATCCGCAAAGAGAACTGTTCTTCCGTTTCGAATCTCTTAGGGCATGTCGTTTACGTATAATAGAAAGAGAATAGGGCCTAAAATCGATCCTTGCGGGACTCCACGTGCAATTGGCAAAGAACCGGAAAGGTGTGTACATAAAGTTCTATCATTCCACTATGGTATTTCTACTCTCTGAGATCGTTATTTAAGGTACGAACATAGCCAATCTAGAGCAATATCACGGATTGCATATGAATGTAATTTTAAAAGTAAAATGTTATGATCAATGACGTCAAAAGCTTTTGAAAGATCAAAAAATATTCCAATAGTTGCTTCGTTTTGATCCAATGATGAGGCAACATCTTTAAGAAAAGAAAAAATGGCTGTTTCCGTAGATTTTGATTTGACGTAGGTTATAGCCCAACAATATTTTGAACATATGTTGATGGTTTCTGACTTCATTAAGGGTAAGACTTCAATATAATATTTTTTATTACTAATTAGTAATTTTCGCAAGTTTTGTGTTTTTAGCAATTTTCATCAAATGAATTTAATTTATACAGGGAGTCCCATCAACTATGGGCCACCCCTATAACTTCTAAACGGTTCCCGATATCGAAATAGTTTTCGCTCAACAATGCGGAATTATGCGACAAGTGATATGGTTTAAAGATATTGTTTGAAATATTTTTAGTTTTTGAGAAATTTAATCTTTGATTTTGCAATGGAAACATATTTTTCACTAGCAATAGATTGATCATAAGAAAGTAATGCAATAAGGTAACACATATTAATATTCTGATAGTATTCTATATATAAAATTCTTCTTTCTGACATGAGATTTTAAGTGAAACGTGTATTGTTTCTGTAGCAGCCGTCGCAACTGTCGCTTTTCGGGAAGGACAGTTCTACGGGGATAATATTGTAATCGTACATGTTGTAATCTTGTAATGGCGGCTGGCCACACAAGAAATTAAATAAATAATTTTCATTATAATTGAATGTCAATAAAATGAACTACGCAATTCTACGTTTGTTTGCACGATGATTCAAGATTTTCTGTTAAGAAGAACGAATATGAACCTATCTACATTGCAGAACGTGTAATGTGTTAGACTATAGACAGAGTCGAAAACACAAGGTAAAAATGTATTTACATTCTACAACGTAAAAATGTATTTACATTCTACATCACTGACTTTACTATACTTACAGTATAAAACAAGTCCAGTTGTATGATTCAAACTTTTAATGCGTGTACAGGCCAAAGTTTTCAAGCACATTTGGTAGAATATTACTCTTTCGTTTGATCAACACCTGTCCTGTATTCTGCTGCATAGTTCACGACTATATTTTTTTCTCTTTCCTCTAGGTTTTCAATACTTCCCCCAATATTTCCATTTAATGAAGAGATTCCTAATTGACCTACACCTTTTTTGTGACAATTACAACAATATTTCTCACAAGTCACAATTGTTTGCAGCTTCCATTCGGTTTGTATACAATAAACTATGTAAATTCATCGAGTTTGAAAGGAAAATGCCGGTATTTCAGTTCTATTCATCTGACATATTACGCCTACAGTTTGTAAATGTATCTCTTCATACTAAAAAAATATTTTTCAAATAAAATCGTAAAATTATCTTTCATTTCTTCTCAAACTTGTGTTATTTATTCGAAAATCATGATTCATGAAACAAGAGTGAATGAAAAACGAAGTATATCTGACCACACCATCACCATCTGAGTCCAAATTGCCCTCCGCTTTACTAAAAATCTCTTCTAAACTAGGAGTATTTTGCTTTATGAAAATTATAATAAGAAGAAATACTTTGTCGTTGAACGATCATATGATAACAATCCTCTTCTTTCAAGTGACAATAATTTGATTTTTAAAACCATGTTTTTGCTGTACCGTGACGAAGCAACTCATGATGCGGAATTTTACATGTGTTCAACAAGAAGCCCTTAAAACTAAGAAAGCGGAAGGAATGCTTGCATATTTCTTAAGAAGTATCTGAAGTACTAGGAGACACATTAAACATTTTTCAGCGTTGAAATATATGAAACAGAACCTACAATAACGGGCCAGTATCCAAGGGGTCGAAATGACGCTTCGCGGGCTTTCTAGGTAAATTCGATATTTTTTCACGAAATAAGTTTATTACACGATTCGGTTTTCAACATACTATAAATAATTGAAATTGATGAAAATTCACGAAAACACAAAATTCTCTCTTTAAAAACAAAGAAGTTACAAGGACAAAAAGTGCTTGGAATCAGAATGACGCTTCTGGGTATTCTAGTGTTAAACCAGGAAACGTAGATCATAAGTGCTTGAAACCTTCAAACTCATTTGATAAGCCCTAACTTTATGCGTAGAGGGGGTAGCATAATTCTGTCAGAATGAACCAAACTTTCCCTAATTAGATTTATTCGCCTGGCAACTGAGCTTCTCGTGTTGGCCAGTGTTTTTTGTTGGAATTTATGTCGCGGGTATCCCATCAGCATTAAAAAGGAACGAAACTTTGTGTACCCTAATTACTGACCTAAGAGCATGGTGAGGACTTCCAAGTCTCCACAAATCAACCACTTATGCTCATTACAACGAATTCGTTCGAGAAGTAAGACAAAATTGTCCTATGATTCCTTTAAATGTACTGAATGGCCAAAA
This sequence comes from Acheta domesticus, assembly GCA_031308135.1. Lineage (NCBI taxonomy): Eukaryota > Metazoa > Arthropoda > Insecta > Orthoptera > Gryllidae > Acheta > Acheta domesticus. The sequence continues at coordinate 83,863,602 of JAHLJT010002406.1, forward strand.
TTGCATTCCAATGTGTTGTGTGTGTGTGTATATATATATATATATATATATATATATATATATATATATATACACACACACATATGTATAGGCTTATCAGTATAGCAGTATAGGATGAAAATGATTTTATCAGAATCATAGATCTTTATTCTATCATTTTTTCCACTTACAATAAAACTGACTCGCAGATTGAGAGGAAATGAAGACCTAATTGCTAGAATGTTTGTTAGAATTTTGCGGTCCTACAAATCCAGGTTGAACATCCAAATCCAGATACCAAATGTTGGCACATGAGTGGCCAAAAATGATTCAATTTTGGCGTCATTCGAGTGAATCAATTATTTATAACAACCTTAGGTATTAATTACCAGCTCAAAACATACATTTTAAACGTCCCTCGCTGGAGATGGGATATTTTCCCCCAAATTCCGCGAGATAATTCTAAACAAAAGAGCAGAGTCGCTTCTTGCAACAATGTGCTTTGGGAGAAAAGTTCTTCGGCGCCAGATTTTCAACTGTTAAAATGCTTTCAAACACGACCGCAAGACAGAAGCACATACTGGTCATCTGGCAAGCCGAGACATCGTAGTATTAGGATTCCAGAAATTGCCAAAATTTGTTGAAGACGCGGCTAAATCATTGTTTAAACATTCATAACTACAATAGTAATTTTCAGCCGTCGTCCGGTCGTACTAGAAGAAAGTGTATGCGTGTGTATTTGCGTGCCATGGAGATTGGATTTAAACTCGTGAAGGTTGGCAACGAGCAGTAATTTCTAAGAGGTCACAGATGCTTCCCGCTAAAACATGCTCCAGGTTTGTGCCATGCCCCAGGGTCTGTTAATCAAATAAGTGCAAAACCTCTTTTCCCGGCGCCCAGAACAGGTAAAACTTAACAATCTATTCAATTTATCACCGATTCTTTCGTATTATATGCTAACAGTCGCAATTTCTTCCGTTTTCAGAGTTGTCTGCGAGAGAATTTAAAATTCTTGTATTCCAATCGCCCAGCCGCCGCTTCTGCTCTCCCAGCTATTTCCACCCGAAGTTATTCGCTGCTTGTACACCAAGTAAACCCATTCGAATAACCGGAGTTGTAATTTGAAACAATAGCTAACGAAAAGAATAGATAATGTATCTAGCCTAAAAATGACATAATTGCACCTTCTTTAATTGATTCGCCAATGAAGCAAGCTTGTAAGTAGCCAAAATATTTTTAAAATTTGGAAAGAGATTTATAAATGTATGACTTCTAATTTGTAGGCTGTGATGCTGGAATTTGCATTCTAAGTATTAAAAAATTAAATGATTTAACATTGTAAGCTCATAAAAAGTATTTATCCTTAATTTCAAGTGTCTGACAAAGCAGTGTCTGACAATACGATGCTCAATGATTAGGAAATACGGCCAACCAATTAACTTCACAGCTAATCTCTACTACTAAACATTATTGGCCTAAAAAATAATGTTTTCAAAATAATATAGTTTTCAGCAGAGCTATGATATAATTATTCTTGCAATAATTATTTAGTGACTATTACTCTTAAATTTCCTTTAGACTTGTGAATACTCGCAAATTATTAAGTATTAGACTACTGGGCCCTTCGCGTGTCTCAGTTTACTCACTACTAAGGCGTATCACTTTCTCTTCATCATAACCACCTTAACCTGTTGTAACTAGACTGTATACGTCTACCATCTTGCATGGCACCAAAACTAAAGTAATTCAAATACAGCAATTTCAGGTGTTATGAAATATCATATAAATATGAGGTAAGATGTATTCCCAAAATTATTTAAAAGCTAACACCGAATACACCCACCAACTGTGTATAGTTATGGTCAACATTTATTTTCAGACATTTCATCACATGAAAATAAATGATTTGAAAAAAAGTTGAATGTCATCTTTAGGAAATACTTGGATACCAAATTTAGAATTTGGGTAAACATTTTTCAAACGAACAAAACTTGGAGGAAAAAAGTCAGAATATAACAGCATGGGGGCAGTTAATGTGGATCACATCAGTAGCATGATCACAAACACAATGCTATGTCTGTACTCCAACAGAATCAAGTTAAAAGAAATAGTTAACACATAATGAAACTCATGGTACAAAAATGGCATTTTCTCGTACTGGTATTCCTATTCTCTTGACTCGCTGGCTGGTTTTTCGCGCTTCCCTCTTTCCAGCAACTATCGATGCCTAAAAGATGTACCAGAGCCTCTTGCGGTTCATACAGCTCTTCTGGGACCATTCCCAGAGAAGGGTACATTCGAAAATTAATATTTCCCCATGGATCACTTGTCTTCAACATGGTGCTTCTGCGATGTTTTGAATCCAGGGATTGAGTTCCTAAATCACACACACACACACACAGATTGATCACATAATCAAGTGTCAAGCTAAGAGATAAAGAAACAATTTATAACATATGTAATACATGAGTGACTCGGAATGCTCCCAACGGCACGAACACAATTTAAAATATTCATGCCCTAAGCAGATTTCGGACGCTACGTCTCCGCGTGCTAGGGCCCACTGGCCACTCTCCTTGCCTTAGGAAGCTGACTCTATGTGTTCACGCATGAACAGCGCAAAGTCATATTTGGCGCCTAATCTCAAATAGAAACGATTATAATCTTTCCTTGGTGTAAATTGGGAGCAAAGAAATACAATCTCCAAACAAATGGAACACCTAATTACATTCTACAAGTCATAAAAATCTTCATCACTGACAGAACATCCACAACAGTAGAAAACCCCATATGAAACCCGTAGAAAATAATACCAGAACTCCCCCAAGGATCACCCTTATCCCCTATTCTTTTCAATCTTTATACAGCAGACATACCCACTACAATAGACACATACACACATTCACTGATGACACAGTAATACATAAGTCCGCCTATTCAATTAGACTCACAAGAAAACAATTCCAACAGCACTTAAATGCAGTAGAAGACTGGTCCATTAAATGGAAATGAAAATAAAACTTAATCCGACAAAATCAGCATCATTTTTTTTCACTCAGGCCGTTTTCCGCCCCCGCACGACTTCACATAAACAATAACACAATTCAATAGGTCCTACAAAACCAAACTGTCAAATATCGTGGACTGAATTTCGTCACAAGATTAAATTAGATAACCAAATAACAATTCACTAAAATAAAGTTATTTCAATTAAAGCCCCTACTCAACAATTAAAGCAAAGTTTCTTTAAATAAGGTATTTGCCTCTCATAAAACAATAATTAGGTCACGTATGCTATATGCGTGCCCGACATTGATTAATGCCTCTCAATCAAATATAACTAAAATTCAAATTAACCCAAACAAATTCCTCCGAATAGGAACACGTGCCTTTTAGTTCATATCAAACAGACAACTCCATAAAGAATTAAACCTACCTCTTTATCTCCCACAACATACGCTTCCTCTCTAATAACTGCTATTCAAACAGGAAGTCAATAGCTCATGCCACCCACTATAATCTAGCATCAATCAATAATTTCTCAACCTGCTTCAAAGGCTCCCATTAGAAGCATTTCTAAAATATTTTTTCATACAATAATTAAAAAATAGGTGCTCTGTGAGACTTCTATGCCAATTTAGAGTTTCTATAGCTAAATATTAAGTTAGAATAAATATAGTTAAAAGTCGACAAAATACAGGTGTAAAATTTAAATAACTGAGCTAAGTAAATATCAACACTTAATAAACAAATTAATTTTAAAAAATTACTTCGAAAAAGGTCATCAGAGACCACCACTTCCCCTAGCCGCGGCGAAGCGAGCATTGCCATGATAATACGTAAAGCGACTCAAATGGCCACTTTTCCGAGAAGAATGGCTGTTTCTACTTGAGACACCGTCAGCACGCATCGTTACAATCATCAGGAGGACTCAGTGTTGCCAGACGTGCCAGAATCCTTGCATTTTTACCAAGATTCAATCCGTAACTGCAGACGTGAATTTTTATTACACTACAGACGTGGAGTCAAACTGACTCCGCATGCTTCCGCAAGGATTTATGTCTTACTAAATTACTTGTTAAATATTTTTTGTGTACATTATATACAAATTAATTTGATAATAATGAAAAATTGTTTTAACAGATTTTGAGATAATAATTATTAATTACTTGCTTTTTAATTGCATAATAGTCGAATTATTCAGATTAAAAATTTAATGCAAATGTAACGATTAAACAAAATTATCAATGTTATAAATAATTTTCATGTTTTATTGCTTTAACGATTAATTAATATTGTTGACAAATATTATCCCCACGTGCATGTTTACAAAAGCAAGAAATATTATTTTTTTTCATCATAAGTTTCTTTGGACAAATAGAGCAGTATTTTTTGTTGATAGTTTTTCCTCTTTTGCTGTTTCTTGAATTATCTACCTATACCTCGTTTTTTCTTTCTTTCTTGCATATAGTATAGTATTTTCTTAATTGAAATTCTGATGTCTTGTCGAACACGTGTGATGAATGATTCCCTTTTTAATGCTTTGGTAACCAGTTCTTAGCTAGCAAGCAGCAGTTTATAAAATCCAGCCTTGTTACTAAAGCCAAATGAGAAAAATATAAAAGATAATGCCAAAGAGTGCTTGAAAGATAGAAAATATTTACAATTTATTGTGTATGTATATATTTTGCAAAACAAAAAAAATTACATACATGCCTGCCTTTGGTATTGGCAATAAGGAATATTTTTCTTCTCATATATTTACAGATGTGGAGTCAAACTGATTCCGTCACGCAAAATGCTACTTTTCACAAGAAATAAATGTGATCAAAAGACATCGGATGTTTAGGAATATTGTATGCCTATTTCATTCCAATAAAAATATTTGAAGGCCATTAATATATGTATATGAATTATGAAAAATTAAACACTCTGAAGAATTTTTATATTGCCATTTTTTTGTCTTTTATGACGCAAATGCCTTTTTAGCCAAGTTGCGCCAAAAGTGATTCAAATTTGGCACCGTTCGTGTAATTCTATTATTTATAACAATCTTTGGCGCTAATTAACACAGCAGAACATACATTTCAAACGTCACGCGCCGAATATGGTCTAAATTTCCCCAAAATTGTTTGTGTATGTGCCAACATACACCAGATGAACATATACGAGATGTTCTTCTGAGAAGTGTGCAGGGTAGGGCGATCATTACGACCTACATATGTGCCAAGCATGAGGTGCGTCTTCATTCTACCCGTTTGTTAGATTGTTTTTGCTACCGACGTGGAGTCCCTGAGACTCCTCCGACTTCGCGAAACTTCGAATACGTGCATGTACGTTCTTTTATAACATCGATTCTCCTTGTACCTTTTCCTTCTGCAATGTTCAGTAATGGTTCGCTATCTCACTGTTGTAGAATGCTTTTAGGGGAAATTATCAGCCTTTGTCGGCGCGCAGGAGACCTAAAATAGGGACTTCACGTCAGTAGCAATCAGCTGCCAGATGTCCCGTTTTGGCGGGACGTCCCGCTTTTTAAGACTAAATGTCCCGCGCGGTACAGCCCAAATCACGCATTTGTAAAATCTTTCGATTTAAATTGCCCTATGAAAAAAATCCAGCAAATAAGAAAACAAGAAAAAAGCATGTAAAAGAAATCTCAGCGATAATAGCTAGTCGTCGAGCTAGGGGTGTGAACGCCATCGTAGATTACAACTCGTTGTTCATTTTTTAATCGCTTGCTTCGCACATTGGATACGTCAAACACCTTACTTGGAGAATAAACTGTACTTTACTTTTGTACTGCTTCACTCTTCGTTTGAAGATGATTAAAGAATATGGTAGTTCTTCGGACAGTTTGAATTTGTCGGCGCAAACACATCCATTATGACAATTAAAGTAGGAAAATGCCAACAAATACAACACTAAATGGGAACGTGATTATAATTGGCTGTGCGAGGCAAAGTCAAAAGAGTATAAAGCATGTTGTCGGCTCTGTAAGAAAGAATGGAACGTTTCTCACGATGGGGTAAATGATATCGTAAAGAACTCGAATACAAGCTCTCACGCTGAAGAAAAAAAAGAAAGAAAGAAAAAAAAATTAACTGACTATTTCGCAAAGTCAGGTACGTCTTCTCATAACAAAAATACCTATAACAAATTAAAATTTGAGAACCCACTGACTACGTTGTCAGTGACTGAAATCTGTATCAATGCATCTGTTTGAATACTTACAATTAAAATATTACTTATTATAAAATTTTTATTTTGTCCCGCTTTTGCCAAACAAATCACGTTGTTTTCAATAAGATATACTAAAAATCACGACTTGTACGAAAAATAATCTCGTAACGCTGGTAGCAATGTAACTTTCACTGAGTGCCCGACGCACTTTGCCAGTTAGTATATTTTGCTCTATTGCGCCTCTGAAGAAATTTCAAAGTACAGAAAAACATGTCTAGACTGTTAAGTGAGTGTGTAAATATTAGTGACCATGAATTGGAAGAAAATATTGCGCAATGGGTGGAGCAAAGGTACAGTAGTTTTGAGAATACCTTCGGATCATCAAATTGAAAATTACCATTATTGATCATATGGAAAATTTTGTTTAGCATCTGGTGAAGAAACGATAATGAATAGGAATTTATTGAGAATGAAGAACCTGAACAAGAAATAACTCAGAATTTAAAATATTATTATGGAAAGAACAAACAAGTGTGTAAGAGTTTTGCTGAAAAAGATGACTAAAGAAACGTGACTCAGAATTTTATTGTTTGCGTTAGTAAAATTTTTCTACTTGATTATCAGTTCTAAAGTTATAGTAGTTTTCATTAGTACATTTTTCAATGTTCAATATTTTTTTATTATATAGATAAATTTGTTAAATTAAAGGTCTGCATAATATTATTCTACCATCCCTAATCACATGATATTCTCTCATTAGACAACTTATTAACAAATATATCCTGATTAATGTTTTCTTTAGTCATCATTTATCATAAGTTTTAATGTTCTTCACTCGAAATACAAATCAATACTGTAATATTAGGAACATGAGTCCACGGTCCTCCATGTGGGTACCGATGTGACTGAATTCCCATGTCAGCAGCAAAGGGTTAACTTTAGGTGCAATTTAGTGCTTTTTCCTCCAATTTTAAGTTTTGATTACTTTTTTGGCTCCTTTTTAAAAACATTTTAGTGCCTCTTTAGGCGACTAAAACGCAAAAGGTTAGTCCGACAGCCTCCTTATCCTGTAAGCATGATTCATTAGATATTAACATTTGGTTAACTCATTAATTACTTAACAGTAATTTAAGCTATATACACGAAGCCTGGAGCCACGTCGTCTAAATCACTGTACCAAAAAAAAAAGGATCAGAGGGGAGATCTATTACCGCTGACACGAAATCTGAGGTGAGAATGATATATATTAATATCTCATTTCAATAAACCATTACAAAACGCAGAACATAGACAGGTTAATTGAGCACAACGAGATAAACGAAAAGGTGCTTGTGAGAAGAGCAAAAATCGTGGTTTCGAGTAGTATTGTGTCGTTTTTTCCATTTGAGAGTTCAAGGTGCCAAGGTCCGAAAGAAGAATGAACATACGAAAGCTACTACGTCTGCAATCATTAGTTCAGAAAATGTTTCCTATGTTAATTTGCACTCGTTTTCTTACTGCATATTTTTAACATCAGCAATTTATTCTTCAGCTTTTCCATACGATACTTTTCCACGGCTTTGATACGATGAAATTTCCATCTACAGTAGATATCTTGAGAAAATTTAACATTTCCTAGGATGTAGGTTTCGTAATGGCTTAAAAGTCTTGGAACACGCCACAAAATCCCAGTAAATGTAGTTTACATAAAATAAATATTTTACTGAAAACATTCGTAGTTAATTTTCTTAATAAAATATTACCAATTAATTAACAAAATACATTATTTCCTTTATAAAATTTATTGCTTTTTGTCGCAAATAAAAATTTTGTTTACGTCCGATTACGAGAATTTCATTAATCAAAAATAGCATGAAAAAATACCAGGTTAAGCCATCTTTCACTCTAAAATTAAGCTAGTAAATTTTCGTAAGACATCTTGCATCACCCTATGTCTCCATCAGGAATCGTCCCATCGACTCTTCGTCACCCCTCTCCCACAATGCACGTCGGCCCGCCGTCGTCGGCCTCCCGCCTAATCATCATGAAAGCTACGATAAAGTCGGACGCAGGCCATTACGTCTCTGCGGCCGAGCCGATTGGTTACGACGCTTTGATGGGCTTTTTGTGTTCCGGCGCTCGACGCCCGGGACGAGTGCGAGAACGTGTGGGCGCGTGCGGTTACGCAGCGGTGGTCATGTCCCACATACTCGCTCAGCAGAATGCGACTGCCGGTCATATGGTTACACTTCGTTTTTTCTTTCTTGGCGCACGGAGGCGTGTCATCAAAATGGAATATCTCACGGTATTTCGCGTCGTTCTCCGTTGTGCCGTCAGTAATCGCATGATCGCCAGCACTGCTCGATACAGTCGCGATCGTGCGACTCCTAGCGGCACAACCGATAACGACGCGAAATACCGTGAGACAGTCCATTTTATTGACACCCCCCCCCCGTGCGCCAAGAAAGAAAAACCGAAGTATAGATGCTGCCCTGGCCTATACGTATTTCAGTTGTCCAAAAATGCAAGAGAAATAAATGAAAACTATTCTCATTCGCTCTTGAAACATTCTATTGGAGACAAAACTATTCCCATTAGATCTTGAAACATTCTGCTAGATACAGAGCTGCTCCCATTAGCTCTTGAAACATTCTAGTGAATACATCCACAGCATATGGTGCAGTGACTCTGGCTAGGAGAGATCCTCAAGTTCGACTTCCGCTGTTGGAAGGATTTTCGACACTAGCTAGACAGGTAGGTCGAAATCAGCCAGTGTCTTGAACAGAATTCTAGCGCTGGCTGCTTTGATTGGTAGTCTTCCGCGGGTTCTCTGATCCATACATCAGTGCTGGAGCACTATCCCACCAAACTGGCCACGGACAGCGCTTAATCTTTCCTTCTGTTTCTTGTCCTCTCCTCTTACACAGACACACTTACATACAATACACTACCACATACGGCGGGAGACCATTCAGGAGCTTAGAGCGCTTCGGTTACAGCGATGCCCCACTGGTGGGAGATACTTGCATAGAGAAAACATGCCTAAGTATAGGTCGACGCCGGATCTCATCATCCAGCTGGGAGAGTACCCCGACCTCTCAAGCAATAAAAAACATTCACTACGACTAAGAGACCAATGACCATTGTTGATTTACCCGGAAACACGAAATGATCGGTCGTAGTACATGTTAGTTCTAAATGGGAACTAAGGGGGATCCTATCGCAACTCCATCAATCATCCTACAGTATGTAGATTTATATAATAAATTGCTTTCCTCACAACATAGGCTGAAAATTGAAAAAAATTCTGTCCTAGTTAATTTGGTGATTTCCTTAAGCTTATCCCAATTTTTGCAATAATAACTGTGTCCAACTTTAAGGGGATATTGGTAAAGAGTGAGAAACAAAAGAGAGTCCAAAGAAACTATATGACAACCTATTGGTATGGTGTGTTCCTTAATGACAGAATTTGCAGTATGTCCCATTGGTGTATAAAAATAGTGTCAAAATATCTTTTAATTTTTCCTTCAGCATTTGGAAAAACCACGTAGGGGAAAATAAATAAATGAGACTAATAATACAGATCTTTGTAAACAAGCTGTACTCACTAAGCTACTATAATTAATTATAGACCGGACGTTAGAATTTAGTCACAGCTAACAATTCTTTTCTCACCGTCAAACATTCAAGTAGTTGTAGTCTTGGTGTATGTTTGTGGGGTAAAGATATATGAATGTTTCTCACTGCCTGTGAGGTACCTTAGTATCCACATTATGTAACAGATTAATTAATTTTGTGTACACTTATTTGGTGATTGAAAGGTATGTAACTTGTTATTTATGTATATATAAAATTTAAATGTGTTCATCGTATCTAGACGGTGTATATTAATTGACATGTTTTTGGTAGCTAAATATAATAGTGTCTTCTCTTTCGATATTATGTAGCTCTAAGGATGGAAGTATATTTTCCGAAACGTTGGCAAACAACCATAGTTTAAATTTTGCCCCTACTGACCAAGCCCCGTTAACCCGACTCCAATATAATATGTTGGTCGATAAGCATTCTCCATATTTCAAAGAGTTTATTATAAAAAAATATGCTTAAAATTTTCTTAAGAGCCTGTTTTCGAAGTTTCGATGTTTCATTCCCGGTCAACCTGAATATTATTTTTTTTCTTGGAATTAACAGATTCTAAATAGTCATTTATGCCCGTGAGTAGTGAAAATGACGATGAGATGAATGTTGCTACCGAGAACACTTGGTGACCCAAAAACACACACACGAAAAGTTACGATCTACCCAGAAAATGTTTTGAAAGTATGCTTTGAAAGATTGGCGCGCCGATTAGATTATTTTGTCGCTCATTGTCACTTTTAAAATTTCGCAAACCAACTTCAATACGCCAGTCCAGTTTGGAAATCTGCACCGAAAACAAACACACTGAATGCAGACTTTCCACAATATCTGCCTCTGAAATTTTCTTAAAGACTTCATTTCTAACAAACAAATTCATCACTAGTTAGGTATGCTTCCTATTCAAATGTTTCTGAACATTTCGACGAAATTCTATTGCAAAGTAATAGTATTCCATTTGCAATGCATTTCAACTAGGCAAACACAATCGTCTCACGAAGGCGCCGATACTGCTCATCTGCTGCCAAGGGCATAACTGACCAATGGAAATGTATTTATTCAATGAATAAAAAACATTGTAACCAACCCAACACAGAATGGGCCCGAATATAAATTTTTAATTTCTCATTAATGACTTAGTATCATAGGCTTTCACAACCGGACTTAAGATGAGAGAAATTTTCCGGGTTGATAGGCCGTGGCATTGGAGCCAGTCGCCAGCCAGCAGCCGCTCCGGATACTGCACCCGTGACCCTGCCGTCACTAAAGATGTCCACCGCAGCTGTGAACGCAGCTTTTTTTTTTAAATTCTGGCCCTCAAGAAAATGTGCGCAGATAAATTTCTTGCCCCACACGTCATATATAGTTTTTACTGTTTTTTGACAAATAAATAAACGAAACGTTTGACCCTTCAATGCCAACTAGAGAACGGCCTATCACCCCGGAAAATTTCTCCCATCTCATTGTTCACGTTTTCATAAATTTCATTTTTTGTTCTACAAAATTTGTGCACAATTTTCAAAAACAACTTCAACTGTTGATATTTGTGTTGTCTCTGAAATCAATGAAATGTCTCAATTTACTTTCTTACGCTATTTAAATTAGAATTGTATACTTTGTCGTATACCACTTTCATTGTGTGGAAAAAGTACTGTGTTAGAGTGGCAAATGCTGGCGCTTTTTACTGTCACAAAAAAGTCAAAAATTCTTGCGCTTACATGTAGTAAATACGCGAGCATCGCTAACCCCCTGTGGAAAGATACTCACCAAAACTGATATTTCTCAAATAATCTGGCAGAAGGCGTGGAAAGTGAAACGGCTATTTTGATTTTTGACTGCATTTTAAATGAAGTCGCGATGAAATATTTAAAATGTCCTTAAAAATTTCTCAAACTTTTAAAAGTTTCTACATTTTCGTTGAAAACGCTTTTGCAAGTATTATAATATTACCTAATGCTTAAAAGTTATGTAAGAATGTACTAAGTGTTGTTGTAGCAATCCTAGTTTGTTATTTTTAATGAACTAGTCAATTGTGTTATTTAAAAGTACTAGCGTACCCGTGCGAGAACTCTCGCATGATATACCCCACCCTCTTATTAAACGAATTCTGACGTATGTTGCGGGTTGCATTTTACATAATATTTAGAGGCGTTTTTTAAAACAAATTCTTCATATTTTTAAAGTCAAAGTGCAATTAACCACGTCTTCGTGAAATTTTCTTTCTTTAAAAACCTCACTTATAAAGATTGGTTTCGTGTGAGAGCCGCAAAAGGAAGGTATACTACTGAAATAATACAGACGATACTTGCAGCACACTCAAGATCTCTAACGATTGGAATAGTCTATTTCTTACTAGAATCCGCAGTTTCGCGATAATTGGAAAGAACAATTCAAAATGTTTTAATAAACGATTAATATTATCAATAAGGCTGTCGAAAATGCAACCAGTCTCCTTAAAACGCTTCAAAATGAAACCTTAGAATTCAATAAAATCATTTATTTATTCATTTATTGAACACTCTTATCTAGACGAAAATCAATCATTGCATTCGACATCAAACGTTACCTGCGGATAAAATCGATCCCACACTTGAATTATCTGCACTGGAAGCCAACACTTGTCATAAAACAAAAATAAAATATTACATACTTTAATTGAACTTCGATCTTCACCCATCATTTAGTAAAACAATACCCTGACTTTTACTTTACGGACTACCCAGAGCCGAGTTTCTTTGAGCGAGGTCAGGTCTGGGCTTCAGTAAGAGAACTCAGCCACACTTCCCAAGACGTTTACACACACACAGACAAATCTCAATTAAATAAAATCATTTTATTTTATTATTAAACACTATTCTCGAGACGACCATCAATCATTGCAATCGACATAAAACGTTGCCTGGGGTCGATCATAAACTTGAACCTAAACGAAAGTCAACACTTTACAGAAGACAAAAACAAAATAATTCGTGCGAAGTTGCACTTGAACGTCGATCTTCACCTAATCCTTTACTTAAACAATACCCTGACTTCACGCACTAGAGCCCAGTTTCTATAAGCCAGGTCCGGTCCGGGCTTTGGTAGCAGAACGCATTTCTTCAGTAACTTCAGCCCGGGGCAGCAGGGGAAAGAAGCGGACGTTTCACTGAGCCCTGCACCTTTCGACAGCGAGTAAATCCAGCGGAAAGCGCGATAGACGGACGGCAGGCAGGCAGGGAACGTCGACGGCGCACCTGTGCCCTGCCGGGGCGTAGGGCATGGGTTGCGCGTGGCGGAAGATTGAATGCCGCGGTCGTCTCCCGCGAAATACGACCGGCGCGAGGTGGTGTCTCGACCGGGGGCGGAAGGCGAAGACGAAGGGGAAGGGAAGGGGGAGAGGAATCGAGGTCGAGCATATGGCGGGGGGAGGGGAAAGGGGAGAGGGAGAGTAAAGCTGGAGGGGTTATGAAGTCGAAACGAGAAAAGCGGGAGAGTTGGGGAATAGGTGTGTAAGGAATATTGGGAGTATAATGTCTCGGGGAAAATAGTTGAAGGTGGAGCGGGACAGTAGAGTTTTGTGAGTGGACGTAATAAGTTCAATGAGATAATACGGTTGTACTGTATTATCCGAGAAACGTAACGGAATTAACAATGTTAAATAAGGGAGGATGGTAAAGGTGGAAAATATACGTAAGATAATAATTTGGTGTCCGGAACTTAAACGCTACAGGTATTTAATTAAGACTTAGCAGGAAAACAATGTTGGTAGGAGAGATAGAAACTTGCCAATTCGAGATTGTAAAAGACTAGAAACGTAGAACAGCATGTAGGCGAATGAGTTTGTAATAAATTTGAGTTAAAACGACACTGACTCAAGCTGGAATATTTCTCGGATATGACAAACGTCTACGAACAAGAATAGCACAGTGATAGAGGAGGTATTGTTAGTAAACGAAGATGTAACCGAAGCAAACACGAGACCAAGCTGGTATAAAAATTGATACTGAAAAAAGAAAGAAAAGTGATGAAGATGGAGAGACAAATGTGAGTATGACAAAGTATTCCATTAAATAGTAGGTATGTAGACATGGAAAAAGGAAATACCATGAGCGGGGAGACTGAAGGCGTGAAGAAAGCAAAAACAGAACAGATGACTTTGGAAAGGATAGAGGCTACAGGAATGAGTGAAAAGACATGCTTATGCAGACGGGAATGTTAATGTGAGAGAAAGCGAGAATGTGATGAGCGTATTGAAGACGTGAACAAAGAAAAAAATAGAAACGGGACGGAAACATACATACAAGAGATCTCACAAAAAGTAGACAAATGCGGGAGACATCTTTTGTAGACAGTAACATCTGGATATGGGACAGAGACCAATACTACATCTCAACAATGATGAAACAGACCCCAGAGGAAATAATGATGACAGAAAACTGCAATAAAGCAGGCTAAAAATTGAAATGGAGAGACGAACAAATCTAGAACACAACAGGGTCAAAACGGACAATACACGGGTCCTAAACCTAGATTAAGGGAATGCAAGCAGCCAAATGAACATGCAAACGAAGTTCACATGCATCACATTCGTCATAGTTCATTATACACGGCAGAGGGTTCTCGCAGGTGCTGCGTGCTCTGCCGCGGCAGACTGCAACTGTGGTAAGATAGATGAACCACGAAATAGTATGCCAATAGGTGTTTGTTAGGTCAAAGAACATACCGCGCTCTGTAAGATTAAGGCGCCCATTTAGTATTTTTAAAATATCAATTTCATAGTCGTAGAGAATGTATAGTTTTCTACTTGCGTAGAATGACCATTATTCACTTATAGAAATTCCGACACTCGCTCCTATGTTGCTCGTGTCGTGAACATCACTTCGGGAATAATAGCCATCATTCTACACTCGTTGAAGAATACACTATTCACAGATATTAAATATGCAGATATAAAATTAGTGATATATATATATATATATATATATATATATATATATATATATATATATATAGTGACCGTACTTACCCTTGTTGGTTTCATGAGTACACATATCATAAATTTTGTGATGTTTATTTTGGGCACAGGGGTTCTTTGAGAGGGGTACTTTAATCATCATTATCTGAATCAAAGAATCTACCGTCACAGAAACAGAATTTATTAAGAAGAAAAAACAACAAAACATCTTCACATTACTAACATAATTTACATCATTGACCTGGTCGCAAATTCTTACTGAATACAAACTAAATGGTTTATCCTATACGTCTCCGAATATTCCTATCATTACATTTATCATTTCCATTTATACAACCTCCATTTCTCTGGAAACTGCATGCCATTCGTGAACCACTACAGACACCATTGCTCTCCTTACTACTCAGTGAGCACCCTGAACTGGCATTTTACTCGATTACCCCTCTATTTTGTTCATGATTATTGTTACTTATCTGCCCTCCACAACCGTCGTCTTCTACGCGACGCGATGCCGCGTGCCTCCGCTTGCTGCCGAGAGGTGACCTTGGCGCCAACGATGTTCTGCCTGCCCACGAGTCGCCGGCGGCCCGTTCCCATGCACCGGCATCGCCTCGCCACAGTTTCCTTCTTCACACGACGAATTTACTGTTCCAGCTCACACGGTTCCGCCATGTAATCCCGCATCCGCACAGCTACACCGACTATCACTGAACAGCATCGCCCACGTGTCCGTGCACTGTCCTCTTCTCTCGTCAAATTTCGTGATTATTCCTTCAAACTGAGTTTACCACAATCCTTACTCGCAATCATCATTAAGTCCATCACAATTATCCTTCCTTTAACACCCGCCGTCCCGATTACTCTCGATTTATCTGTCCGTTACCACATCGCTCTCTTGTCGCCATCCTGCCTCTCACCTCCCTCCTCGCTGCTCAACTCCCAACTGCCCTTTCGCGCGGTCCGACCGACCAATTCACCACCTTCCGGGCGCTCGTTCACGGCTCGGCCCGATTCGTTCCGCAACGATTCATCAACCTGCGCGCCACTTTTGAACGTTGTGGTGCGCCTATTATTTACGTTTTGACCAATACGGTCAAAAAAAAATATATATAGGTACTAATTTATATATATAAATTCAACATATATATGAATGTAAGAAAGAAATGTGAAAACAGAAACATTTAAAAATTGAGATAATCTCCAATTGATCGACAAGAGCAATTCTTACACCAAGCAAAATTACAACTATCCCTAGATAAATATTCTCTATCTATCGAACTCATCTATCTCTAAATCAAACGTCTTCATGTAAAGCTGTAGATGTTCCGCATTGGAAACGAAGACTCTTGGCTCTCGCCGGAAGAGTTCCTCACTCAGAGTTCTACAGCGCTGGCAAGCTCGCGTAGCTTCTTACGCCAATGTCACCGATATCCGCTAATGAACTCCCTATGCTTGTGACGAAATCATGTCTTAATGGTTTCACATTCACTATACAGGTGCCAAAAGGGTGTCGACAATAATAATGAACAACGTGAGAGAAGTGATAAGACGGCAGGCTTAAGGAAGGTACCAGAAGATTACAAATGTGAGAGATACAGTAGTTCTCGAGTGGCATGAAACCTGCCGCTGATACCAAACGTTTAGCAAAGTATCATAATGTAAGACTTTGCAATCTGTTTTTAAAACACTCAGCTGTCGAATGGAACATTTACTCAAGTAACGAATAGAGTACAGAAAAGAGATGGAGAATCGTGTTAAAATAGAATCCACGGCCACAGATTCTGAACACATGGCGAGAATCAAATTTTTAAAGCATATGCAGTACGAAATGTTCTTCACGCGGTTCTGCTACAGAATAATACATTAATGAAAGGGACGAAAAGACTACACACAAATAAGAGCAATCATATTTGAATTAAGAATCATCGATATTGAACGTGTGGCGATGTATCAAAATGTTAGAGCATGCACATCAGCATTGTATTATTTCACGCGTTTTATCTATGTAATGGATCTTTTGCCACAGGAACGAAGAGACTAGAGACCCGAGTAACACAATCCTCTACTAACTGCAACGATTGACACATATAATGATCGGGTGACTACACGTCAACATTTTAGCGCATCTGAATTGGAAATTTTTGTTCAAGCAATCGGCCCTTTGATTTGGAAATTTCCAACTAAGACTGAAGAGACTACATAATCTAAAGACGTAATCGTGCTCAAATAGCATCATTTTCATACGTTATTGAATGCGTGGTGACACACAAAAACTTAATCTCATACGCATATGAGTTTTTTGTACGTGTATCTGTTATGTGATGAAAATGTTTTCAAAGGATGAACAAAGCAAAAAACCGAGACACACAATCGTTCTTGAATAGAATCAACTGCCATTGACACCGAACGCACGACGACAAATGTAACATAAAATTCACAAAAAAATGTTTTCTAACCCGCGGGCTCAGCTATTAAGCAGAATTTTTACCAAAAAGACGAAGGAACCTAAGAGACTCAGATGTTCTCAAGTAACATAAAATCAGCTTAGGGGATTCAGAGTAACAACGGATGTCACACCACTGCCTATGACTGGGAGGTCCTAGGGTTCAAGTCCCGGCGATGGCAGGATTTTCAACACCAGCTATACAGCTACAACGAATTTAGCTGCTGTCTGGAGGAGAACTCTAGTAGCGGCTGTTCTGATCGGTAATATTACGTGGTGCCTCCGATCAAAGCCAGGCGAATTCAGGACCAGTAACCTAACAAGCAGGCCATGGACCATGCGCGATCATCCTATCCTTTCCTCACCCCTTACTTACACACACTTACACTTACATGCAATATCACACATGTCGGAAGCTTAGATCTTTCTGGGGCAGTGCCCGCATGTATAATATACCAGGTAGGGAAAAATATCTTTAGCAGACGTTTAGGTCGACGCCGGATGTCACCACCCAGCAGGGGAAGATTACCGCCTCTTCCTGAAGGAAACACGACTACTCTTCCGGGATTAATGACCATAGCAGTTGACGCGCCCGGAAACACCAAATAATCAATCAAATATCATCAACTTTTAACTTCTACCGAACGCTTAGCGATGCATCAAAACGTAACCGCGTGGGCAGAGGATTCACGCGATTCAGCTTCACAGAAGAACATTTACCGAACAAACAAACAGACCAAATAATAGAAAGACGCAATTACGTTTGATTGACCTTGAATATCGCCACTTGGACAATCGTCCGCGCTAAGACAAAATATCCGATCGCAAGGGATTTTACACGAAGTTCTTCTTGTAATCCGAGGACGAGAAATAATATCTAAAAATATCTATAAGAATGTTTTATGATATTTTGGAAATGTTAACTCAATTTTACACATACATGTCAATATCTTCTATTACGAAACACACACTTCGGCGGCTGTCTAGGACTGCCTTATAAAGCGCAAAATAAATAAATAAAAAGAAAACAAAATAAAATTAACACAACTTCGGCTTCATTGTTACAATCTATGTACGAAGAAGTTCAGCAGTTGCTCGTACATGCTACCTCGAAAACGTTCAACCTGAAATGTACGTCCATAAAATAAATCACTGTTATGCATTATAAAGATATCATATAAAATATTATCTTTGATTAATTCTTGTATATATTATGAACATTTAAATATACCATTTAGAGTCTTATCACCTGACCAATTACACCAGGCACGTCAAGGTTGCGGGAAGGTAAAGAGCTTGCGGGAACTGCGTCCAGAGAAATTGGCGCGAGATATTAAAGTAAGGTTTGTACCAATGCTAGAGAATGGCGGTACGTCACTGGATACCTGACCCATGACAGTCTTTTTGGAGAAGTTACTTGGCAGTTATTGTCAAAATTTTGCTAAATTAATTTCAATATTCTCTTCAAGGCAAAGAAATTATTCATTAAAATGATATAATACTCGCCCGATTTTAAATTTCTCAAATGGGAGTAAAATTTAAAAAAAAATTGAATGAAAAATATCTTGATTTTGTAATCCTGTTTATTTCAGAGCATGAGCTTTCTACGTTCAGGTTAGAAGGTTTAACAGATAAATATTCTTGTCCGTCTGCAAGCAAGAATTGTTAACTTATACAGACTTGCTAATCTATTTCACATTACTACTAAATACATCAAATAACTAAATAATTTAATAACAGAATACAACACGAAAACAAGGAAAGAATTCGCTAGTCAAACATATTCCTGTCACACAGCGAAGATGTTTGTACAAGGGAGAATTTAGTAAAAAATAAACATCAAATTGTAATAAGTAGTGAAGAATATAAACAACACAATTATCAGTTATTTGATAGAAAAATCTGGGAAACATATTTTCGTATGAAGCCACTATTAACTGCCTCGCACCGCTTCAACTTGCGAATGTACACCCCTTTCTGGATTTTAAGGGGAAATGAGTGCGGATTCAGGAGAGGTTGCCCGTGCCCATAGGAGACAGTCCTCTAATGTTATCACGTCGAAAATTAATTTCAAAAATTCATTTACTTTTTTCTATTTGAATTGTGCGCCTCTATTGGATGACAAATATGCCTTCAAATTCACATGTTTTTCTCCGTCACTGCAACTTTTTTTAGTCTGATGCAATAGAAGCTGAGAAAAAATAAGAAACGAAAAACACATTTTTCACTGTATCTCTGCAACACATTGCCTTAGGAGGCTGATTTTTTGGGAGTCTACGACATTTTTATTTTCTTTCATATGATTATCGATTACGTTTGGGGGCACTTTTCACCCCTTATTCGGCTGTACCCGTAGTGTCCATCATAACGAATGGTGATCTGGAATCAAGATTACAAAGAAAAGATATTTCTTTTCACGTAAAGTGCTACTGTAAATTTTTGTTCTTCATTTGTACAGTAATTCCTTTTAAATATGATTTTTCATTGTTCACATGCCGATTTGCACCCCCTACTTTACTTAGGATTAAAGCATTTTTTCATACTTATTTTGTAAAAATAAATGCCTTTTTTCTACTATTTTAGGTAAAATAATTGCCTGAACTTTCGGGCTCTAGTTATGAAGATATTGACGCCATAATTTGACACAAAAATGATGTTTTTTCATTAAATACAATGTTGATGTGAGAAATTCAATATTGTTTATTTTCAAAGACAGAAATTGAATGTCTCTTGTTTAAATTAATGCAGTTGTGTATAACCAGTTACATAGGTTTATTTATTTATCGTAATCTTCAAACAATTCCAACAAAATCACAATTTAAGCTGGTTGCTTCGGATCTCTCCTCCTCTCGGTATTGAACTGGTCTATTCGCACGAGTAGACCTTTTTAGGCTACGGTCACGGTGCAGTCGAATTCGTCCGATTCCCATGATTCCACAACTCATTATTTTAAACTTTTTCAAGGCGTTTTTCGTTCAAGATCATAAACGAACATTCCCGTTTAGGGATATGAGACCTTGAATGTATGGCTACGATGCATAAGATTGCTCTCCTGAACTTCGTTATTTGAAGTGAATTATTTTACTTCTGCTGTAAAGATATTGTATTGATTCGGATTGCCAGTAATAATCAAATAGACAAACCAATTAATATCAGTGCCTCGGTCATCTTTGTTGAAAGTATGTCTTTTCAAACAGCCAGCTCACCGAGTTTTGTTTCCATCGGCACAATTCAGTGTGGTGCATGCTTCCAAACAATTCTGAAATTAAAGATTCAACCATGACAACTGAAGAAATTGCTCAACATAAAGGAAATAATATAGTTATTAAATCTCCAAATAACATTTCGGCATTTCCTGGTTTAAATTATAATAACATCTATGGAATACATTCAACTACAATAACAAATGAATCTTCATCCCCACTACCTCAAGATCAAACTAGTAAATTTTCTGGTACTTTGACTCCTCTATCTCAAAACAGTGAATATACAGAATTACAAGCAGTTAACCCCAAATCTCGCACCATTCCTCCGGCATCTACTTCGTCAAATTGTCAAAGTGACATTCCTATGCAATCAGCAACGACTCAATCCAAAAGTGACTCCAGAAAAAGAGAAGGCTCTTCATTACTTCAACAATCAGGTAAAAGATCTACACTTTTCAACTGCACCACGACCACATATGGAATTCCACTACAAAATAAGTATGGACCACTAGCAGATCTACAAGATACCCATGAAGAACTTGCAACAATTTCCATTCCTCCAATAATAGTTTCAAATGTTTATAATTTTAATAATCTTCAAGCTATAAAAAATATTATTCAAAATTATTTCACAACAAAAACTATAAAGAATAATGTTAAAATTAACTTTCAATCAATTGAAGATTTTAGAAAATATAAAACTTTTTTCTGATAGAAATAATATACAATATTACTCGTACCGTGACCCTTTTATTAAAACTCTCACAGTTTTATTTGAAAATATACCTACTGCCTATTCAAACGAAAGTATTTTTAATGAATTAATCAAACTTAATTATCCAGTTCAAAAGGTATACAGATTATTTAATAAACACCGTGAACCTATAGACATTTGTTCAATAGAACTTACTAAAAGTGCTGAAGCTTCTAAAATCTTCAAATTGGAAAAAATTTTTCATAGTGTAATAAAAGTCCAAGCAAAAACATCAAATAATCAATCTATTGAATGTAAGAGATGCCAAAAATTTAATCATACACAATCCAATTGTAGGTTAATCCCACATTGTGTAAGCTGTACTGAAAACCACCATTATTCGAACTGCCCTCTTCCAAAAAATAACCCCTCCGGTTTGTGTTAATTGTTTCGGTATGCACACTACTAATTACAAAGGTTGCCCTGCATTTTTAAGAATTACTTAAACCAAATTATTCTAATAATTCAAATTCACACTTGTTAATAAATACAAATTTGAGTTCTCCTTCCGAAAATTAAATGCACAAAACTTTCCACACTTTCCCCAATCTCAAACCTTTCAACATAACAATATTATTCAAAATCCCCCTTTTAAAACAAATTATACTATATCAACATATAATCACAATCATCTAAATGCTCATACTCTGATATATTAAAACAAAACGCTCCTACTTCAAATTATACATATTTAATTACCAACATAGTTCAACAAATTATTTCTACACTTATCCCACAAATACAGACTTTATTACAAAACCTTCTTTCTCCACTTTTTAATGGCCATTAATAACAATATAAATATAACACTACTAAACTGGAACTCTAATGGACTAAAGCGACAACAAAATATTTTTAAACACTTTTTATTTATCACAATATTTACATAGCCTGTATTTCTGAAACTCATCTGACCCCCCAAAAAACTATTTAAAAGGTTATAAAATTTATAGAAATGATAGAATCTCTAATCATGCTTCTGGAGGAGTAGCAATAATAATCAAGAATTCTATATTTCATCAACAAACAATTTTTCCTATATCTGACATTTTAGAATGGATAACATTAGAAATTAAAATAAATAACATGATTTACTCTCTATATTCTATTTATAAATCCTTTCCTACTCAAAATTACAACCTCATTTTTCAATCTTCTAATCCAATTATACTCATGGGAGATTTCAACAGTAAAAATACTTCTTGGGGATGCAACTCATCAAATCCGCAGGGTGTACGTCTACAAGAATATATAATTTAAAATAATGTAGACATACATACTTCGAACCAACATACTATTCTAATCATAGCAATATAATACCCGATATTTTAGATATAATAATTACACAAAATGTTAATTTACAATTCTTTCAATCCCCACGTCCTGAATTACATTCCGATCATCCCCTTATTAAAGTTCGTTTTAATTCTTCACTATTAAAAATGAACTATCCCCTTCATAACATTCGAATAAATTGGAATACATATCGTTCATATACAAATTCAAATTTTAACTTACCAAAGAACTTAGATAATACACAAAAATTCACATAGAAATAGAGAGATTCACTAAAACACTTCTAGAAGCATATAAATATTCCAGTACACACATTAAACCGTACATTCATACACGATCTCTCCCTATAAATATCTTAAATCGTATTAAATCCAAACATAACCTAAGACGATTCTGACAACAAATACGTCTCCCTGACATTAAAAGAAAAATCAACAAGTTATCAAGCATTATCAAATTACGTATAGACCAACATGAATCAGACAAATTTCAAAATTATATCGCACAAATACATCCCAATAGCAGATCACAATGGTCAACAATTAAAAAATTAACAAATCTTTTCCTCCAATTCCAATATTAAACAACGGTTCTACATCTGCCTACACCGATTTTTAAAAATCAAATTTAATCGCTGATCAACTAGAAGTCTTTTACACCATACCCTATAATAAATCAAACATTTAATAGCGAAATTCAGTCTTAGATCTTATCTCCAAATTATGCAGTTCCTTCAAAAAATAAGTTTATTTCTCCTGTAGAAGTTCAAAAAATAACACAAAAGTTAAATATTTACAAAACTTCAGGAAATGATTCTATTTCAAACAAAATGATCAAAGAAATTAATTAAAAAATTTTATCGAAATTAACAAATATATACATTTCAATGCTTCGTATTTCTTATTTTCCACAATCATGGAAATAAGCTTACGTTATCCCCGTATGTAAACCAGGCAAGGATCCCCACATTCCCTAAAACCGCAGACCTATTAGTCTCTTATCTTCATTGTCTAAAATTTTTGAAAAACTACTACATTCTATATTATTATCCTATATTTCCTCGACACAAGCAATTCCAAATTATCAATTTGGTTTTCGAATTATTATTCGACATCTCACCAATTACTACGCGTTTCTGAATTAATAGCACAGAACTTTCATAAAAAGGAACATACAATTGGGATTTTCCTCGATATTGCTCAAGCGTTTGACAAAGTTTGGCATTCTGGATTACTGATTAAATTACATTCATAGGAATTCCTGTATATTTATTCGAAATAATAAAAAACTATCTATATAATCGTAAATTTTGTGTAAAAATTAATACTTATTCTACTTCTCGTGATAACTTCTCAGGAATTCCTCAAGGTTCGACACTTTCACTTTTACTTTTCAACATATACATGTCAGATATTCCACACCTTCCTTTTACCACCATAGCACTGTATGCCGATGATACTGCCCTTTTTTTTCATTTCAAAAA
This sequence comes from Acheta domesticus, assembly GCA_031308135.1. Lineage (NCBI taxonomy): Eukaryota > Metazoa > Arthropoda > Insecta > Orthoptera > Gryllidae > Acheta > Acheta domesticus. The sequence goes on from JAHLJT010002406.1 coordinate 83,887,512, forward strand.
AAATATACAATCTGCTCGAAACTCTCTACAAAATTCTTTATATATATATATATATATATATATATATATATATATATATTAAATGGACCTGACAATGGAGAATAATAATAAACCTATCTAAAACACACACAAAAATTTTCACACTTTGCAGACCTAGTAATCCCCCTTGTCTTAAAATAAATAATATACCTTGGATAGAAAATCACATTCCAATTAAATATTTAGGACAACATTTTGACCGTCGTTTAACCTGGAAATCCCACATTCCAAATATTGGGAATAAAACGTAAAATATCAAAATATCAAAATTATACCCGTTAACTAATAAATTTTCAAAATTAGAAATTGAATGATTTATTTCAATATTTAAAACAATAATAAGACCTTCACTTACACCTGCATGCCCAGTTTGGTGCAATGCATCTGCGTCAAACATGAAGAAAATACAAACCATTCAAAACAAATTTTTAAAGAGAATTCTAAAAGCTGAATAGTTCATCTCCAACAAGCAGATACATAAAGAATTACAAATAGAATCAATTAAGGCATTTATAATTACTCAATCTTCAAACTTCTTCAACTCTTTAGCAAATTTTCCTGGTCATCGACTTTTCGATTTAGGGCAAAATTATAACTTAAAACGTGTTCGTTCCCGCTTCCCCAAAGATATATTTCACCCTCCGTAAATAAATTTCTAAATTTTTTCCAAATAATTCTTTCTCTTAAAACTCAACGTTTATAATAATAAAAATTATTAAATTCGAATTCAAAATCGAGTTTTTATTTCATGTTTTATTGATACATAATCATAATTAGCAGTAAATATGATTTAAATTAATGGCATCTCCCAAAAAGTTATGTTATTGTAATGTTTTCAATCATCCTGAAAAAATTGCATAAAATTGAACCGGAAACAAATAATATTTAAAAATCATAAATATGTATTGCAGAAGGCCTTGACTAGATGATTTTAGGCGAATGGAACATACACAACCAAACGAAACAGATTTTCTGACAACCGATGTTTTGGACGTTGTCGAAAGAAGATGTTTGGCTTCACTACGACCATTTCCCATTTTTAGCACTATTTGAGCGAATCTGGTACATCGGACGAAAACATCGGACTACGATCGACCGAATTTTAGGCCCAAATTTTTTGGCTCCATTGTGTCCGCTGCCTACGGTAAATATCTTCGCTCACGAGTCAGATTTAGCATCTTATTCACGACGCCGCTCCACAGTTTCATCAGCAAATCTTGTAATAAGGATGCGTATGATACGCAGGGCACATTGCTGACGTGCAGCTGTTCAGAGTATAAACGCACTTGTGTCAGAATTGCACAATAAATCTGTAGTTAGTAAGTTGAGTCTTTTAAAATGGAAGGGAATTTCGCGTTGGGACGAACAGAGTCTTTTCATGGCCAAATATTTCAAATATTCACTAGAGTGCTTGCTTGGTCCCACTGCTCTCGACCGTTCTGACTAACACAGCCATGAGAGCTATCCATGAGCGCAGAATGGTTCCAAATCAACTGAAATTATCCAGCCGAAATTTGCCATTCAACAGAAGCAGAACAACTTGATGCTAGTTATGAGCGAGAAGCCCTGTGCAACATCCTCGATTCAATTTCCCCACATTATTGCAGGATATTTCAGAAGAATGGAATGGGTTACTGATAGTCTCTGCCAAATACGAACGTAACCTGAACACTAACCTGAACCATTAATGCAATTGAAATGTGGTTTTACAACTACCATTATCATGTTAAAACTAACACATGCTATATTTCTTCTTTATAACTTCTTTGAACTAATATGTTTTATTTTATTCGTTTCTATTCCTTTAAATGACGCCTACTGCTAATGAATGGTCATTGAATTCCCGGTGAAATCAAATTCAGTGCGGCCACTACCGTTCGGCAGAATCAGTCGGTCGTTTTTGCCCTAACAGGGTTGCCTGATGTGTTGCGAGCTCTTTCCCCAAAACTACTTCGGAATTTCCTCAATAAACCTCTTCAATGAAACAAAATTCCCCGAAATTGGAACGAAAAATATTCTCCAAAATATGGACCAATATGAGCTGTCCCTGACGATTCCATTGGCTCTCCCCCTAAGTTCAAATTATTCAGTTCAACCAGTCATCATTCTTTAAGACGCTGCATGTCCTAAACTATCTTCATTTTTGTCTTGTTTTCCTCTCTCTATGCCTGGCTATCTTTCTCCTTTTAATACATAAAAAAGAGAGAATAAAGAATATTGTTTATTTTCATTCACAATAATTGAGAGATTAATATTTCTATCTCGATTCCGGGTACAAATAATTTACCCAAAAATCCCTAATTATTTCCCATCGATTTATGTTCCACATTTTTTCCCCCACAACGAAGGAAAATCCCCATTTTGGGGACAAAATTCCTGAATCTCTCAACCCTGCACCTGAACTTCTCTTTGGCAGAACACTCATTCACTCTGAACGAATCCTACGGCGGCCGTGACTCAACAGGAACGAGATGCGCACGTCAGACGGCTATGCCAAGAGACGAGCGGCATGGAGCGGCGTTTCGCGGCGTTTCGCGGCGTTTACGGCCTCTGGTTGGCGGCGCGCGCTGCTTCTGCCGCTACGTCTTTTTTACTCGCGGCGCCCGACGGCAAAGCTATTTTCCTCTCGGGTGCTCGGTGTCCGGGGAATCGCCGCCACGCCGTTCAGCGCGAAATGGGGCGAGATGAGACTGCACCGTCCAGTAAGCCTTTGGAACCGGTGAATCACCAGCGAGTCGCAGGTGTGCCACGTGGAATGTTTAGACAGCCATTTCCACATCTATTATTTATAAATATTCGAAGTGTTTATTCCAAATATGTAACGAAGACACAGAGTAAATGGGCATGAAGTGTAATGATTCAAGATTTAGTGTATACTTCGAGAAGGCGTTTATATACATGACCTACTTGGGAATAAAATACAGGTTAGCAATGATTCAGATACTACGGAGACGGTGAAGGTACAAAGAACGAAAATAAACAACCAGATATGAGATAGACGTCTCAGAGTACGGACGAAAGTCTTGAAATATAGACGAAAGATATACGTGTTAAAGTACAGAAGAAAGTTAAATGTCTCGGAGTACTGACGAAGGTTTGACGTTTTGAAGTGTAGACGGATTGTGACGGTTGAAAAGATGTTGGTATTGTGTTCTTTAGTTACAAATTGTTATGTAAAGTTTCTGTAGTTATTATTGTTGTAAATGAATGTTTATTATTAAATTTGAAAATTAGAAGCTTTTTAAATTCAATAAATAAGCTGCCATATTTCAAATCTACGCTGAATGCCGTTGAATCATCAGCCCCTAACAATAAAATAAATGCATATTTCTATTTCCCCCCTCATGAATTTAATTCATTGAATGAAAAAAATAAGAACCATCTCATGAAAAGTCAAAGGTGATAACAAGGGAGAGGAATTTTATGCCCTAAAAATCTTGATATATGCTTTTAAAAATGTGCATTTATGACCGAACAATTCTGAAATATGCATTTATAACCTAAAAATCGAAACTATGCAATTAAAATTACAATATTTCATTTCCAGTTCATTCTAATCATGCTTCCCTGCTCCCCCTGCTGGGGAGAAGAAAGCAATGAAACACATGCAACGTTTGCCCCTGAGTGATAGGCAACTCATTGAGTACTGCTGTTGGCTGCACAAAATTTCGCATTTCTTCCAAATGTGTATCTTCCAACGCATCCTACTACACATACTGCCTTTTTTGCAGCGATATCATCTTTGCATCTGATCAGTATTTCAACACTACAAGAAACTTAATTCAGGGACACTTCACGACCATTGAAATACGGTGTAGAAAGTGGAAAAGATAAAACCAAATAATTTGACATCCAAAGTTTTCACTCTCCAATTTCCAACCTTCCCAATCCCACTAAACTTCGATATGACCGTACCGTGGGGTCCCACAACCAGCCCTGTCCGTTATCTAAGCGTTCTATTGGATACCAGATTGACATGGAAAGACCACGTCACCTCCAAGGCGAATGAAGCCAACAGACGCTTAGGTATTCTTCGACCAGTAATTAACCGTCACTCTACATAAAACCCTATTATGCTCTTATATATAAAGCCATTTTACGCCCGTTTCTCATGTACGCTTATCGAGTCTGGTGTAACACCGCCACTACAACAATTAACAAAATTCAAATATTCCAAAATGTCTGAGGACAGCAGTCAACACCCTTAGGTATATAAGCAACACATATTTTCAGAACGACATGGTCATGAACCCATCTTAACATGTATCACCAAATTTTCTCATGCGTTATTCCAATATCTACTCTCAATTACCGGTGCTTCGCATTTCAATTTATGTAAAGATCATCCCGTAGAAACTCGTCTAGGCAAACGACTCCTCTTTCACATTTTCTTCCGTAACATGGCTGACAAAAGATAATTAAATAAATATCCCTCCTCAACAACTAACAACATGCTTTGCCCCAAGTTAATACTCGCACTACTATTCATTTTAAAGGTAAAAGAGAGGTCACTATAGCCACCCACTTCGCATCATTTTCGTCTGAAAATGCTCGCTCCTAACAACTGAAAAGCCGTGTGGCTGAGCGTTGTATAATCGCCTCTTTCTACAATAAATTATTATTATTATTATTGCTGTTATTATTATTATTACTACTACTAATAATAATAAAAGAACGTGTGTATGACAAACTTTAGAGCAATATGAAGCCTACCAACAAGGGGAAAATGTGCATCTTTGGAGATTTCCCAAATGATTATTGACAATAAGTGATAATCTTCGTCCTTTCTGCGTAGTTTACAAATTTGTAACATTAATTCCGAGACACCGTGGATTTTACACACTTCTCGAAGGTGTTGGTTACAAGTGACGCATCTCAAAAACGTCATTTTTTAGTTAAGTAAAGGTATATTTTACCATTAAAAAATTTCAAAAGACCGCACTGTGACCAATCACGTGTTCAGGATGGTTTGCGAGTCCGTGTGATTGGGAACGGGGTAGTCAGCGATGCAGCTTTGTAGGTAACGGATGTCGGACCGTCCTCGTGCTCTCTGAAATGTAAAATGGCTGGTGGGAAAGCACACTAATTGGAGAAAACTATTAGTGGAACATCGTTGTTCCTAAACGCGTGAATGCTGAGGACAGTAAAACATTAAGGTATGTGCGACGCCATATAACTTGTAGATAATTCTGCACAGTTGGTCGAACTCTCGTGCCCGATGCCATGCAAGCGCGTGTGAAGTTACCCGTTGAAATAACTATCTTTACTAATGAAGAGATATTAGAGGTTGGAACCTGTCGCCGACCATGAATGCATTGTAATAAAGACAAAATTAAGTTCTTCTACGGAATAGAAAAATTGTCGGAGGTGGTTAGAACAACTTCAGGGAAGCATTAGTGATTAAAATCTGTGGTAATTCTCATTTTAGATGGAAGGAAAATGATAATTTATCAGGGACATGTCGAGTATTCTGGTGCTTTGGATTGTGTATGATATCTGAAAAAGTTTGTTAATGTACCTAAAGTTGAGGTCACCATATTCTTGTTTGTAGTGATGTACATAAGGACATTTAATGCACAATTCACCAAGAAATATAGAGAAAGATTTTGTTTACATCAAGGCCAAGTTAGCATTTAAAATTAGTGATCAAAAACTGAAATGCTTAACCAGTGTTATTTAGTTTTGGTGACTTTTGATAAGAAAGCATTGTAATATATGTTTTCATTACTCCTACGAAACTTTTCTAATGATGCTGTAACATTTAACAAACTAAGCATTGAGGATTAAGATACAAAGAGTGTCAATTTCAGAGTGTTTCAATTGTCGAAACATTACTGTTTTTATTTTGTGTAATAATTTTGCCTTATTAAATTGTTATTTTCTTATTGTATGTAGTACAGAAGACAAGGAAGTCCCAGAAGTATATGGAAGGAAGGAGTAGAGAAGGCAATGGACAGAAGAAGATTAACTGCAGAAGACTACAGTGACAGACTAAGATAGAAACTAGGATGCGAGAGTAGCCCAATGGTGTAAAATACTCGCTGTACTACTACTAGTAATGCCTTTTCATTGTGATTCCCCAAAATTTCACTGAAAGAGCCCCGAATCCATTCACTACTAGTAATAGAATACTGATATTAGAAATGAGAGGAAGGTCTCAGTACTCAAGACGCAGAGGAGTAGAAAAGTAATAGAGGTTAATAGATCGCTTTCAACAATATCTTCTAGAAAGGCACATATAGTTTAATATTATTTATCGTTACTACGAGTATTAAGTACAATAGTGGTATAACATGAATTAGAAAACAAATATCAGTGTTTTCCTTTAAATGTAAGTATTTTTAAGTAAATCTCATATTTATATTCTATTCAGAATTGTTTACTTTCTTTCATTTGAGAATATTTAATTAATTGTAACTGTCGGTTTACTCTCTCCTCAATGCAGTACACTTGACACAAAGTAATATCTTTGGGATCTTCGTTGTTGGATAGTAACATTTACTGATGTGTTTTCTTTTATTACTGGAAAACGAAATTCTCAGTAAAGTTCACTAAAAACTCCAGATATCTTCTCAGATTGACATTATACCTTAGGTTTTAAGAAAGTTCTCAGTGTACATTCTTTATATTCAGTAAACTTTGGTAGCAACCAAATTTGTAACACCTCTGCAACTCTTTTATAACGTTGTAAGTACATTATCATTCATTATGACTTAAATACCTTTATACTTAATATCTGCTTAGAGCTTCAATTTGATTTTCTTTCGCTTTTATGACTATTTATCAATTGAGTCGCATGACTAATAGCGTTTGGGATAGTTATTGTTCCTTGAAACAATGTAACTGAGAATATCTTAAAAAGGTATCAATTTGTCGTTGCTTCAATGTTTATGTTTAGTCTGAGGGAGTGACATTTAAGAACTTGCTGAAAGATAAACTTTAATGTCGAAGAAAACTTGGTAAGTTAGAAATAAAGGAATGTATTGCCATCAACCTGCATACGGTAACAAAGAAAAACGAAACATTTGAAGCAAAAACGGAACTGGTATTTTACTTTGGATTATCTGTGCTATGATATAATTATTTCTGCTAAAGGAATACTAACTAAACATACTGAATTAATTATTTGCATTTTCTCTGAAGAGATCGAAAAGAGTTCATACCCGCTCGCGTGATGGTGATCTGCCGCCCGTCCGCACATTGCCAAGTTAAGACGTGAACTAGGAAAATAGGCGGGAAGGAATCCAAATTATTGCCATATATTCGAGAGAGGAGAGAGAGAGAGAGATGTCCGTCATCTCAATCTTTAACGATATATAATGGGAAAAAAATTGGGAAGTTATTTACAAATTTATAAAGCTACTGAGATAAGTATTGTGGTGGAGTTTAAAAATTAAAATTGGTAAAATAATTAAAATAGAAGCAGTTATACGAGTAGATACATATAGCGCAGCAAGCAGCGAACGTTGTTGAGGCTCGCTAGGCAGCGGAAGAACCAACTCTAAAGTAAGGTTGAGAATAGCTAAGATGGTGATCTGCCGCCACAGAATAACATTCTACCATCACCCTCCTGCACAATGTTAATACTCAAAAAAGTAAAAAATACTTTGAATTATAATATTTTTTATACACGCAATATTATTACATTAACAACATCACTCATATTTAGATACAATCACTAATAACATCCTTATTAACTAATTTATTACCCATTAAATCCAAAACATCGTTCAAGCCCTCTCACTTTGTACACCTTAATTATTGTTTATAATAAAACCAAATCTTAAACTCTTAAATACTGTATTTAGATTGCGTTCCATACTAAAAAGAAGAAAATTCCAAAAATGAGAAGAAATTCTATGGATTTCAAAGTACAGTGTCGCGGCGTTGATACTTATATTCCGACCTATTATCTTACGCAAAAAGTGCCGGTAGTTCGAATTTGTAATTTTGAAGATTGCGAAATTTACGTGACACTACCCGTTAAAATGTGTACATGTCCTTATTTGAAGATTAATTTCGAAGATCAGATTCCATTAAGTACAAAATCTCCAACATCCACATTGCACTTTTGCAATATTTATAATATGTAACTTATTAGAGGAGGTTATTTACCACGAACGGAAACAAGAATTATTTTATCCGAATCAAAGATCAAAAATACGAGTTTTTCTGTAAAAAAAATGGTCATTTTTAATTGCATTACAATACTTGCTCTACAATTTCTAAGTAGTGTACGAGAACACAAAATTTAAATACTTATCTCTAGTTATAACGTAATATAGTATACATTAAAAATGTGTTTGATTTTCGCTCAGCAGAATAAGTCGTCGAATACCCACTCTTGAAATGCATGTATTGCTAAAAATTCTAATACTTACTAATACCATGCGTTTTTTTAGAATAAAGTGCGAGATGGTATGGGCGGATCACGAGATTTTAAGTTACATGTTTAGTGTGCCGTAGGTTGAAAAACTTCTGCTGTTCGCAACTTCAGCAGAGCGCTTTTCCTAGTCTAGCCATCTTCCGAGCCTTTTCTAAATTGGGCATTGTTTTCGTTCACTCATTGGTACTGTATAGTATAGTGTTCTTCATGAAAGATCTGTATTCCTTTGATCAATTTTCTTTAAAACAAGTTCTGAGAAACGATACCACGAAAGAAGACTCGTTTTGTTAGATTGTCACCCCAGCGGACACTCCAATTAGAAACAAACTAATGGGGCTACAACAGCTCATACTTCTCGTAACCATGTGTAATTGTTACGTAATTATACAATAGATCTTGCTTACTCTTCGGCTCTCACTTGCAAAACTCCGAAACAAAAGATGTAAAAATAGTAATTAAAAACGCAACAAAATTTAAATAAAAATTGATTCCTGGCATGAAATGCGTATTTGGAGGCGTTACTTTAATAGTGGCACAACTCCAATTTTTGAGATATTGCGTTAACTCCATTTTCACGCCCGGGCAAGATTTGTACATTTATTCTCAAAGTGATAGAACTCCAAGATCTTTCTGTGGACCATATAGCTCATCACAATAAAGGTTATTCACAGAAGATTGCAATCTATTTATTTTGATAGAGGTACAACTCCAGTGGTACGGCTGTATGGTTTTCTACAAGTCTCGTGATGAATGATTTTCGAGATATTTCTAGTGTCGGCAGCGTTATGATGATAAAGAGCTTGATCCAGATTTGGTAATAGGAACAACAAAAACAATAAAATTATATCGCACATTTTTATTTCACACAGAAACTAAACTTAATGGTCTGTGTGTTAAAAGACCTTCAAAAGTCTATAACAAGAAGCAAGAAAAATGAACAAAATGGTGTATGTAACTGGCTAAAAATTAGATGAATGTCGAACAGAAGTATTTAATAAATATGTACAATGTTAAATCAAGACATTGGTTTCTACACAGTAAACATTCAAACCTCCAGTAGATGAGAAAGAACTAAGATTTTCAAAAACTTAAATATCCTGCTTCTACAGCCACAGTAATGAAAGTTTTATGAGAAGAAATACGATATCCTTGAATTGTTTTCATTCATTTCAAGCATTAATCAAGCTTATTTCACTGATCTGCAGGTAGGAACCCGACGATTTCAAGTAGATGAAGAAAAATGAATGTGTCTCAACAGCAACATTAAATTAATATTTGATCTGTTTTAATAAATCGATATTGTCTTCATTTCCCACTTTTCTTAGAACTACATCTACCAATTTACCCCACCAACCTACCTTTTACAGTGGTATAATTCCTTTACACCCCCAATATTCCGCAAAGCACACAGTATGCTTTTTTATTTCATCATCAGACAAACAAGTCAATATATTATTCCAGAAAACACACACAATGTTTTGTCTAACTCCGTACCAAACTTTTTATCATCATTTAACTTCACAACTCAATATCCCGAAACTAGTATCAATGGAGTGATACCACTATTAAAATAACGGCTCCATATATTCAGTACATTCACCGACATGAAATACCGGGAGAGATGTGCATCAACTGATGTCACTGCAGTCCCTCGAGTCCCGACGGCGGGCGGCAGGATTTTTGACACTAACTTTTCACCTAGGTCGAATTCAGTCGCTTTCTGGAAGAAAATTCTAGCAGCCGGCTGCTCCGATCGGTAGTTTTCCGTGGTTTCTCCGATCAAACCCAGGCAAATGCAGGAGCAGTACCATAACAAAAGGACCACGGACCGCGCGCGATCTTTCCTTCCTCTTCCTATCCTCACCCCTTACACACACACACTAACATGCACTTCACTACCACACAAGCCGGGAGACCGGCCGGGAGCTTAGAGCATGCCCCGGCTGGGACGGTGCCCCGCTTGTAGGAGATACCTGGTTGAGGACGGTAGGTCGGCGCCGGATCTCGCCATCCAGCGGGGAAAAATTACCGCCACCTCCCGAGGAAAAAAACGCACTACACTTACGGGACTATCGATCTCTGTAGTTGACGCGCGGAATTACAAACAATCAATCCATTGATCACCAGCTTGAAATGATGACTATTAATGCTGTCAGATACGTATTTTGACCGTAAATTAACTTTGTAGACATCATACCGCGACCAACGCCAGAGCGAGATTGCCAAATCAACAATGTGATACCCGATCATCCTACCGTAGTGTGTCGTTTCAGCATTACATCAATTGTTTGAATTTGTGTGTTAAAATAATCGATATTCTTAGAAAAAGGTGTTTATCTGTCCATTGACCAATTCGTATATATAGTAGCCGTTACCGCAGCCAATGTCCGAAACACCATTCTACGATAAAGTCACCTACATAAATAATAACACCCGACAAAGTTTTCCTATTATGATTTTTAGAAAGGTAGTCATCCTTAATGTATCTATTGACCATACTTTATCACTCAAAATTCACGTTGAAATTCTAAATCAAAATACTGTACTTTAATAACTCACATTTATATATTTTTAGAAATAAATCCAAGTATTTTTCTCTCTACTTCCGGAGTTTTTAAATGTTACGTATTACCCTTCCACAACTTCGTCCTCTGTAAATGTTTGTTCACGTGCATTTCCTTCTTCCACGTATGCTAAAAATTTAAGTCTACAAGTAGGAAAATCATGGCTTGAAAATGAAAACACATGGTCGGTTCAAAGGAAATAAAACCCCGTTGCAGAAAGAAAGATCTTATATCACACCTGAGTATAAGGAATGGAGATACGCTCTCTTTTGTGGACGACGATGAGAGACGGTGAAATATACGAGATATTAAAAAAACGAAATTACAATGTAAACTATGTAGCCCCTTACAAAAATATTTGTAGATTTATTCACGATTTTTGATATCTTGTAATATCCGGAAAGAAAATCCTATCATTGAAACGGTACAGGATGAGTTTTCATTACAGTACAAATCACTGAAAACTTCAGTAATATCGTCTTGTACGAAACTTGAGGTTTGTGATGCGTTTAACTAAAACTTCTGAGAATAAAATGTGAAAATTTCGAGAAAAAAACACAAGAATATTAGGAATGCAATATTTCTACTTTATAAAAAACAACTTATATTTCGACTGTGAGTATATTATTAAGATTTTGTAAATGTTTTGCAAATACGCTTATTATATTTCTACATATTATTCATCAACTAATATATTTACATTCCCGCAACTAATATTTTTACATTCCCGTATACGTACGTATATACGGAGTAATATACGTAGTATAGGGAAAGTTATGTAATGCTGCGGAAAATCGATTTCGAGATTTCAACGGAAATACACGTTTTGGGGTCCCTGATGCCGAAAAAAGTGGGTCTTTTGAAAACGTCCGTCTGTCTATTTTCCTGTCTGTCCGTATGTGAACAACACTAGCACGTAAAGTATACGAAATCGATTTTCCACAGCATTACATAACTTTCCCTATACTACGTATATTACTCCGTATATACGTACGTATACGGGAAAGTAAGAATGTAGTTTGGGCGGAGATAGATGGCAGCTGTTACGAGTATTGGCAAGTCCGAATAGCTAGCCGAGACCAAACGAAACAGAAAACTAATACGGGAAAGTCTGTGCCATTCTGTAGTCTCACTAGTTTCATTGCTACATTAATTTCTCGTTTAACAGAGTATTATTTTCCATATTTTCTGAAATACATATCTTCATATTGACATAAAAACACAGAAGTGTATTACTTTGAATGAATTGCGTTTCAAATTCAGTTTATTGTAAAGATTGAAAGAAGAACAAGTAGTGGTATAACAGTAGATTCTTTCTCGCAATATTAAAATGTTATCGTTGTGTACGAGGGGTCGTCCAAGTGTTTCATTAATTTCAAACAGAATTACACGGAAACTACTAACTTTTACAAAAAATTGTACATGGCCTTTTTTAAGAGCTACTTTTGTACAACAGACTTTGTCTGACGAAAAAATTTTTAAATTGAATTTTGTAGTTTTTTAAATTGTTTTGCAACTAAAAAAACAACCGAAAAAGGGACCAGCACCATATTTTTTACCGGGTCTTATTACATATGTAAAGAAAATTGAAAGAAAAATTTTGGAGCAATTTTTGAGAAAAAAATTGGTAAATTTCAAGAGCGAATTACGCAAAATTGACGTGAGCTTTTATAAAGAGTTCATTTTTTTCAACAGACTATGTCTGAGGCAAAAATCTCTATCTTCAACTTTGTAGTTTTGTATTTATTGATTTTTTTGCAATTTCCAAAAAATAGGGTATTTTAAGCAAAATGAGACCTGCACTATTCTATTAAACCTCCTTCGCACTATTCAACAATAAAATTTAATCAAAAAATTTTGAATCATTTCTTTGAAAATTTTGAAGATGCCCAAGGAACTTCACGTAAAGTACCCCTCAAAATTAAAATATCAGTTTCGAATTCCAGGGACCGCTACATCAGTTAAAACGATTGAGGAATACCAATTTTGGAGAAAATCGGCTGAATGTTTTATGCGCTGGAAATTGTGAACACACGGACTGACGTTTTGCCATCAATCGACTTTCCGGTATGAAGGTAGCATTAAATATGGATACTGTCTACACTACTATTAAAGGAATTTCTTTCTATATTTATCAACAGAATTTATCCACTTTTCGTTCCCAGGGCCCGGCAATAAGAGTTTTTGTGGCGAAAATTCCGCGTTGCGCGGTGCACGGTGCACGATTACAATACTTTCTCTTCTTACGTTAGTAAGGGCGAGAAAGTAAAAAATATAATAGACTGTAATTGCACGCAAGTAGCAAACAATACAAGGCGAAACAATACCTAACCTTTTCTTCTCAGCACAGTTATTATGAGAGAACCTAAACTTTTTAATAAATAGCTATCCCACCCTAATGATTTGAACGCTAATGCTACTTAGAATCACAGCTCAGACAGTCGATAAAACTAGTGTCTACTCATGTGCAACCTTGCAGACAAAAGACAACAGACAAAGGAGCATACGTTGCTGAACAAACGCTTCCGATCATTTATAACGAGAATGCCTCAGGCTGTCTGCAAGAACGCAATCGACGCAGTTGTCGGCGTTGTGACAGGTGGGCTTCCAAGACAAGAAACGAGAAACCAAGATCGAAACATAAATTATCTCTTGTGATTCAGAATAATAGCTCTATTGATGTCCACACAATTAGAAGGATTTTGTTAGGGGAAGAGGAATGGTAAATTGGTAGTTTACCCACTGTTCTTATGTGCTACGAAAGGCAAAGGTGTACCTACCAAAACGATTATTTGTTACACAATTAATTCAACTTTGTAACCCTCAAATGTACTAAAATAAAACGTCGTAATATTTGAGAGTGCGATTCTGAGACGTAAAAACGTTGGACAGATAAAAGAAACAAAACTGGCGGGGCTTGTTTAGCGCTCACAAGTGATTCGGAAGAACACATTCGGATTCGAACAAGTATGTTTCAAAACAGTGAGAAATATCAATAGACGAAATTTGGTAAATTTAGAACAAAATAATACTACACAAGTAATTAAGAAATACAGGTAAAATGAGAACAAGCTATCAATAAAGTATTTGGTATTTTCGATTCGAAAATACTGAGGTAAAATTATCAAGTTTTCTTGCATTCTAAATATTCCACTCGCAAAAATCGAACGTGAGATATTTTTTTAAAATAATATCCTTCTATGGAGCAATAAAATCTATACGTTTCCGATTTCTGATTGTATTTAAATCAAACAACTTTTTAATCAGACCAAACATGATTTGATAAAAATACAAAAGCCATCAAATACCAAACTCTAAATACGGAATAGTGACGTTTTGTTAATCGTTCAATCTATCCGAGTAAACAGGATTGTCCAGGATCCTTTTACCCTCTTATAAACTAGTAGCTGAATATAGAGTCGCCGACGCTTTAAACTGTTTATTTTTCCCCCCCAAAAGCTCACGAGCACCTCCCACCTCTCATTACCCCACCTAACACCTCCCACCAACATGTTAGTCCTTTCACCCCTCATCACCCAATTCAATACTACTACTACTACTACTACTACTACTTCTACTACTACTACTAATAATAATAATAACAATATCCTATCACCTCCTAATTGATTATTCAAAGCTAACAACCTTGTCCTAACCAATGTATACAGCCGAAAGTATGATCCCCACAATTTCACACGTTGATCTCTCCATGATAGAATAAAACTGGGTTGCGGGGTCAGTTGTGGCCAATACGGGAATAATAATAATAATAATAATAATAATAATAATAATAATAATAATAATAATTATTATTATTATTATTTCTCTTACATCTAAATTTGATTTCATTTGTATTCTGACTGTTATGTAATACGTCTTGAATCCTAATTCCGATGTATTATATCATGTCCGGCGGCCTTTAGCCGCCATCCTGATTGAGGTTTTCTGGGTTTACTCAATCGCTTAAGGCGTATGCCGGGGTGGTCCCTAGCTTTGCTCTCCCAGATGTAAATGTACAGCTGGCCCTCCCCCTCTTAAAATATTATTTCTCTGTATTAATGTAGATTGAGTGGTTAGGCGGAAGAGCAGGCCCTACGGCCTGAGCCTCGCCATTAATAAAGGCATTTTTATTATTATTATTATTATGTCCAACATTGTTGAGAAAGCTAATAAATAATAATAATAAATAATAATTCAAAAAATGTGAAACGTAACTGTTCTTATCGGTTGTTGTTTCGGGCTAGGGGCTACTAACCACCCCAAAATAAGGGTTCGGATAACCTAATCCGAACGCTACCAGGAGAGGTGTTCTGATGAGTACATTCTTTCAGAGTATAATCAGTCGGCTTATTAAAGAAAATTTGTACATTTGGAAGTTCTTATTCAATAACACATCGTTTCATTCGTATATAGTTTTTTGAGAATAATATTCTGTGGTCTAAGTTATCGTACAAAAGGGAGTATCCCATCAGCAGTATTGCACATTACATGCTACACGTTTCAAAATTTTCTTATAAAACGATTACCTTAGGGATGGCAACCCTGATGTTGAACCAGTACCTAAACATCTCATGCTGTAAAACCAGCAGCGATACAATAATACTACAAAGATAACGACCTTTGTCATTTCATCTCCTCATAGGAGTCACATTTAGCTGTCATCACAGCAGACGTCTTCCGAGTCGATAGAGCTGGGGCAGGTGGTTCGCGCTGCTACCGCTAGAAAGCAGCGCTAAAAAGGCAAAATCACGTTTTTGGAAAGTTCTGAGAGACGTCTAGACGAATCCACTAATAAATCATCAGGTTCCCATCAGGAGCCCGAGAGGTGGCGAATGACACCTCATTTGTTTGGATTCGTGGGTGGGAAGAAGTCTAACTGTGAGTGACGAGCGCAGGTTACTCGAACCCAATACAACATTTGGCTTCACAGTGCCGCGCTTTCGCCTCAAACCGTCTTGCATACACAACGTTAAGTATAACAGACGTGCGAGAATCTAATTTAATGATAACTATTGAATATTATCACCTTCATCTTCAAGTTGAAGAAACACTAAAAAAAATCCGCCGCTTTCTCTCGCAGCATTACATAACTTTCCCTATAATGCGTATATGACTGTATATACTCATACGTATGTATAAGGGAAAGTAAAAATTGCTTAAATGATCAACTGACAGTGACAGTCGACGTTTGTGGGTGCCTTTGAGACGCAATGAAAACAAGAGACATTCACAAATGGATGTTTTGAGAACAAGTCTTTTAAATACATGTGACGGTCGAAGCTATAACCTGGACGAGACACACTTCGACGGATAAAAATCTGTGTGACGATAACCGCCTCTGAAAACACGAGGAAATAAAATTAATATTTATGCCCCTTACATGTGATGAAAGGGTTGGTTGTTTGTGAATACGGGCGCATCAACGGCTGAGGTCATTAGTCCCGTAAGTGTAGTTTATGTTTTCCATCGGGAAATGGCGGTGGTCTTCCCCTGCTGGCTGGCGAAATCCGGCGCCGACCTACCGTCGGCTAGCGGGCTTTCCGACAACTAGGTATCTCCCACTAGCAGGGCACCGCACCAGCCGGGCCAAGCTCGAAGCTCCGGACTGGTCTCTCGGCGTGTGTGGCAGTGCAGTGCATATTAGTGTGTGAGTAAGGGATGAGGATAGAACAAGGAATGGGAAGGAAAGATCGCGCGCGGTCCGTAGTCCGTCTGTAGGGTTCTGCTCTCATTCGCCTGGTGTTGATCGGAGAAAGCACGGAAAACTACCGATCAGAGCTGCCGGTCCCTAGAATTCTCTTGACCTAGCTGACAAGCTAGTGTGTAATATCTTGCCACTGTCGGGATTCGAAAACAAGGACTTCCCGGTTAGAGCCATTGCAGTGACATCATGTGAAGTATTGGGTAAAATAGTGTTTTTTTGGAGGGGAGGGGACAAGGTTAATCACGAGACGTCTTTAAACCGATAAAGAGCAAATAAAAGACGGGGTTGAATTTTTATAGATCGATGCTTTAGCCGAAGTCTCCAAGCCATCCCAGTCCGTTCTTCGTCGGCCGTGTCATTGAATACTTTTCCGTAATGTCATTGAATACTTTTCCGTAAATTTTAGCAGAAAAAATAATGTAAACCTTTTCATAGAATATGAGTCCTCATCTCGCAACTCATTTCTTTTAAATTTTCTCATGGCGGGAAGGGGGGGGGACTAAACGAACACCGATCGTTCAGAATGGCATTTTGTTCCTGTGTTTGCGTTCATATTGATAAAACGGCAATAATAACTGTAATAATAAACTAGTGCTGCTACCACATTATTTCTCGCATTATTTGTAATACTTGCGCAATAATTCGACGCTACATGAACCTACCAGGCTGTTTCATTCAGCAAAACATTTTTTTTCTCCGAGCTGGGATTTGAAATCAGATCTTAGAGTTAACTCGCCAATCATGTCTCCAGACATAGCTCCACAGCTAAAACCAACCCTCCCGACACTTAAAAATAGTTGAATTTTTGTATTTGCATTTTTAAAAAAGAGAGAGATTATTATTTATATTATTTCACTATTTGGTTTTACAGAAAATATCTCATTAGGGAAAAATGTCTTGTCACAAAGATTGTCGTTTTGCAATGTTAATGAAAAATTTTTCTTCAGTACATTGATCGAGAAATATCAATGTTCGAGAAAATCGTAGTACGGTTTAGGCAATAGCATAAATTTTTCAGTATCAAGGACCCACAACACGAGATTTATGAGTAACCAATGGGTTAGAAAAAATAATTTACTACATGTGGGAACAAGATTTAACCACTTTTTTTTTATATCAGAGCACCAGAATACGAGTTTTTCTGTTGTAAATTTGCCTATTTCTGCCGCAGCAATATGGCTGTTTTTCTATTTATATACCTAATATTAACACATAAACCAAACGCGAATATATCCCTTCATAACAGCCTCGATGTAGACATTAGTAACGACCCGCCGCGCCTCCTCGGCTCCCACAGCCTAGACAGCGCGAGTGGCGCGGCGGGCGGGCGTTGCGGGCGGGCAGTGCACGAGGCAGGGGCGGGCAGCGGAGCGCAGCTTTAGAGAACCCGACGCGCTTCAACGCCAAGATACCGGCTGCAGAGCGCAGGGCGCACCTGGAGAACAATGCACGCGCCCCGGGCACCGTCGCCTTTGTCCCGGCCGCCCCCACCTTCCCCTCATCACCCCCACCCCACCCCTCCGCCACGCCACGCGGCTATGCCGCGCCGTGCCGCGCCGCGTCGGTCAGGCAACTGCGATCATCCTCAGCCGCAGCCCTAACGCGACGAGCAGGGCCTGATTCGCCTTTTGTGAGAGGATGGCCGTCACTTACATTTAGGTGGGCCAGGCAACCCGATACATCAACCCCTTACGTATTAAATACGAAGTATTGATTGAATATGTATGAATGTAATGAACACTAAAACTCGTATATCGTCACACTAATTAGCAGAACTCTTAATTCCATTTTTGCTCCTCTATTTGCTTTCCTCATCACAATATGTAATTATGAAAGAATAATAATACAGAAAAATAATGAACTAAAGTAGCACCTTTCAGGTAATTTAAGGTTCCTAATACATACTATGTGTTGAAAGAGAAAGTACCCCGTTTCCTTTAACCGCAATTATTTTCCCTTCCTGTGAAAAACGGAACAAAATGAAAGTAGGAGATACGAAGTTACATGCAACATAATTTTAAGAAACGAAATCCCTCACACTAGAACTTATAACACCATGCGTAAGAGGAGCGTTTGTGCACGCGCCTCGCGCCTTCGCCGATGCCCGGCCGCCCCCACCTCCCCCTCATTCCACCTCATCGCCCGGCCCCTCCGCCACGACGCCCTCGCGTCCGGCGCCGCGCCGCGCCGCGCCACGCCACGTCACGCTGCATCGCGCCGCGCCGGTCATGCAACGGCGAGCATCTTTAGGTGCAGCGCTAGCGTGCTCGGTGGCGCCTGATTGGTCTTTTGTGTAAGGATGGCAGCTGCTTATGTTTAAACGGTCAAAATAACTGAACTATACAACATCCCATGTAATAAAAACAAGTGGTGTTGAAACAGCACGTGCTTTCTCCCCCGAATTTTCACGCAAAATAACGCAAAAACTAATATTTTCCAAAAATTGTACATGACATTTCAAAACCTATCTTTAAGAAACACATTTAATCAAGGGGTAAAATCTCTCTTTAATACTTTAGTTGTAAGAAGACGCCAAACAAATTTTGAACTTTTGCAATTTTTGAAAAAAGCAGAGTTTTCAACCAACATGACACCTGCACAATTATCTTAACGTCCTTCTTCATCAATTTAATCAAAATCGATGGAGTCATTTTGTAAAAAATGTCCCAGGGGCTTAATGTAAAGTATCCTCCCCCCCCCCCAAAAAAAATTGCAATATCAGTTTCAAATTCAAGGAACCGCAACATTATTTAGATCGATTGAGGAATATCAATTTTGGAGAAAATCGGTTGAACGGTTTATCGCTAGCATTGTTCATAGACGAAAAGATGTTTGCTGGCGTTCGATTTTTCGGTACCAAAGACCCACAAAACATGGATTCTGGCTACACCACGTGATAAAAGAATTTTTTTCTAAATTTAGCAACTCAATTTATTCACTTTTTTGTTACTACGGCCTTGTAATAAGAGTTTTTCTGCCGAAAATTCACAGTTTTTCCCGCAGCATTATATAACTTTCTCTCTACTCTGCAGGATGAAAGTAAAATAATACGCAAGTCATATAGAAATGTAACAACTTAAAAATGGGCGATTGTGAGTTAATACTACAAATGCTACAAAAACTGCAATCCAGGAGTGAGAGCAGGATGTGGATATGTAGAATAAATGTAAATCTGAAGTACAATGGTGAGTCTAAAAAGTACGCAAAATTGTAATACAGGCTAGTATGAGATAATTGTAAAATTAATTGTGCTTAGTTAACAAGAAAAACGCTTTATGTAATAGCCCTCACGAAGGCTTAATAAAAGCCGAAACGTTGGAAGTTTGAATGACTTTTATTCTTTTGATCTAAACTCAAGAAATTTCCTGGTATTTATGTAAAAACAACTAACAACATACTATTAAATTTAGGGGACGGTAATTAGAATATCATTATAGTTCTTGAACTGTACAGATAAGGGTGCAGTTCTTAGTTCTGTCATTTTTAGGTATGATGTGCAACTGTAATGATTAACTTGCGATATGACGGATATATCGACACTAGTTTCTAAACATTTCACAGACGGTATGTAATCAATCACTAATAATTTTAAGGGAAGAAACCCCTGACACAAATACAAAACCTTACCTTCATTAAAAAAGATAAGATATCTACACGTAATACTGCCGCCCGCTCTATCTTTTTTCCTTATTTCTCCTCCATAGTACCTACTGCGAAAGTGGCAAATTTTTAAAAGTAAATTGTATGCATTGTGCTGGTTCATTACGGCTTAAGCAGCTACAGGAGTGGGGGTGGAGTTCTTGATGACTACTAAAAACTAACTTAGTTTAGCTGAATCTAATTGTACAGTTGATGTGTATGCACTATGGCATACACAACTTAATTTTTTTCCTTAAAACGCAGTCACTTTTCTCCTTGGATAATTTTTTTTCACGAATCATTCATTTTTATTGCATCACAAGCATATATATTTATTGCATATATTACTAGCATCTATTACTTTAAGTTCAATCAGACTAAATGAATTGATGACAGCGCCCATCTTATCTCTGTCTCCACGTATCATCCATTTGCAGTCAGGCTGTTTATGCAA
Organism: Acheta domesticus; assembly: GCA_031308135.1. Classification (NCBI taxonomy): domain Eukaryota; kingdom Metazoa; phylum Arthropoda; class Insecta; order Orthoptera; family Gryllidae; genus Acheta; species Acheta domesticus. The sequence goes on from JAHLJT010002406.1 coordinate 83,908,298, forward strand.
TTAATGGTCACGTAACTGTGATCATTATTAGACTGAGTGATACAGAGCAGGACATGGACTTCATATTTACCATTACGAGTAATCTTTTAAGATGCATGTTGAGAAAATATTAATACACTAATTTAAAAATGTGTCACTATTTTCGACAGTTTTGATAAAACTTTGTCAATTTCTGTAATTTAAACGACAGGATAACAGGAAGGTTACATGAAAACAAATTTTGGAAAATGCTAGACGAATTTTAAAAAAATTGTTTGCTTTATTGCATCGCCGCCTTTTTGTATTTTGAGCATATTTAATATCGTTTGAATGTGTATGCTCTCATTATCCCGGGAATGAAATATTTAAATTCATATTAAACCTGCCATTGTAAATCAATGTCAGTTTTGAATACTCTATTGAAAATATCGGAAGATGTGTGAAAAAAATTCCATCACAAAAGTTATACAACGCAATTGGTTTGAAAACGGTAATTATTATCGAATTACAATGACTTATAAACCTTCAATACATTTTCTGCCAGTTTCTCCACGCAGAAATGCACTCATTCTCACAATGTTTGTTTAACATGGAACCGCGTTATGCAATTCCACATTGGTACTGCGGATTCGCACTTCAGCAACTCCCAGGAATTCTGTTACGGTCGTCTCCCATGAAATAGATTATGCAAGCAAGCAAGGCGCTACAACTGAATTAAAGCACATTGCACATGTGCCACGTTGTAACTCAATTTTGAACCTTTGCCCAGTAACCTACGTTTCCTCGTGTGCACACATGTTTGTGGAGAGCTAGATCACGTACAGTAAGCCGCATATGGCTATTCACTCGCTGTGAGACTCGTGTCGTCAAAGTGCCCAACGAGGAACAAACAATATTGAAACATTCACAGCCAATGTGAAATTCCCCCTTTAAAATGAGCAGCACTGAATACAAAAATATAAGTCAATCATTGCAGAGACAACGTATATTTCTACGTCTTATAGAGATTAAGTTATGTGAAAGACAATATATATTAATCTATTGGTTCCTATATATATAATTTCGTCAAAAATTATATTAATATAAAAAATGTACACTAAGCCCATTTATCTTCTTGGCTGAGAAACTGAGAAAATAGAATAAAATAAAAAATCATTTGTCATGAACTTCGTAGCTAACTAGTCTGTTATCATATGGGTCCAACAGGAATTCATGACGGAAAATACGAGAAAAGATTGTTTAAATCAAAGTCAGTAATACAGCAAAATTGGTTATAACCAAATAATCAATAATAGTCTTAAATATTGTGGATTGCTAGAAAATAGTCAATGTACAAACCTACTTTGATATTTTTACTCTCCCGAGTACGTAGTTTACACGGAGTGATATACGTAGTATAGGTAAAGTTATGTAATACTGCTTGAAAAAATGGCCTACTTTCGCCAGACGAAAAACGTTGCCTGGCGCTCATAATCAAAAAGTGGATAAAACCAGTTGCTAAATTAAGAAAAAAATCCGTGGTGTAGCCAGAAACCCTCTTTTGTCGTTCCTTGATACAGAAAAAACAATTGAAAGGAAAACATCCCTCTGTGAACACCGCTAGCACCTAAACCATTTGTACAATTTCTTCCAAAATGGATATTCACCGGTCGCTCTGGTTCTAGTCAAAACTTTGATATTTTGAAAAATATTCTGTAAAATTTGGCGGTATTTTACATGGAGCCCCCCGGGGATTTTCAAACTTTTCTCAAAAACGGCTCCTTATTTTTTCTTTAAATTTCTTGCATGAATAGAGTAAAATACACTTAAGGTGGCATAGGTCCGATTTTCACGCATAACTCTGAATTTTCGAAAATTGCAAAAGTTTAAATATTTTTCAGCGTCTTTCTGGAACTACAAAATCACAGATAGAGATTCTCTTTTTAAATAAAATTTGTGGTCCAAAGTGAGTTCTTTCATTGTCGTCTACATTTTTTTGAAACTTTTAGTTGGTTTTATGCAATATTGCAGTCAGTATTTGAAATTTAAAAAAATTACAAATAACTAATTTTCCCAAAACCGGATGAAAATATTTTCTTTCAACTTTTTTTAGGGATATTGGAAAATGTGCTCTGTGAGATGACTTAAAAGCAATATTGCTGTATTCTTTTGTTTGTTTTTCAAAAATTACAAAAATATAATTTTTTTGACTTCTCTCACATCGATAATATTTACATTAGCGGCGATTTTTTCACATTACTATATTTATGAGAACATGTACTTTAAATAATGTCATGTAAAAATTCTCGAAAACAACCGCTTTCTGTGAAAAGGAGCTCAAAATTCTGCATTTTCAGAAACGCTCAATCGCAATGTTCTCATATATGGCTGCAAATTTTTGCTTCAAACTTTTGTAACGGATAGAGCTAATTTCTCTCTTTAATATGACGTAAAGTTTATATTGAGTTATATTTTTGTTTTTTCAAAAATTAATAAACGTAACTTTTTGAAAGATCTCTCACATCTTTAATATGCACATTACCAGCAATTTGTAAAGATTATTATATTTGTGAGTGTATGTGCTTCAAATGAAGTATTTGAAAACTCAAAAATTTTCTGTGGAAATGTGCTCCAAATTTCGCATTTTTAGTAGCGCTAAAACGCCATTTATTTAAAACGACACAATTTTTTAAGACAAAATTGCCATTTAGGAGTAGGAGTTTGTGTTCTTTAACATTCTAAAATGAATATTTCCGTTTTACCATTAGAAAACCGAAATATTATGATAATGTCAAAAAAATGTACGTTTGGCGGTGATAGACGGCAGTTAACAAGAAAGAGTATGTGGCAATTCCCAAGAGCGAGCGAAGACCCAAGGAAATAAAAACTAATACGGGGAAGTCTGTGCCATTCTGTAGCACCGCTAGTTTGCATATTGTGCGGGCACTGATTACAAATTTGATATCCATTTTTACTTTCCATTATACGTACGTATACGCGGAGTGATATACGTAGTATAGGGGAAGTTATGTAATGCTGCGCGAAAAAATGGCCAATTTTCGGCGGAAAAAAATTAATTGTCGGTCCGTGAAAACGAAAAAGTGGATAAAACCAGTTGCTAAATTAAGAAAAAAAAATATCCTAACAAGTGGTGTAGGCAGAAACCCTTTTTTCTAGGTCCTTAATACCGAAAAACCAATTGAAAGGAAAACGTCCGTCTGTCTGTCCGTCTGTGAACACTGCTAGCGCCTAGAGAATATTGTAGAGTACTCTGAGTTTTTCGTTTATATCATTCAAGAATTAATTATAGTTATTTAATTTGTTTCTTTTGTACATTTTCTGGAATTACATGTAGGCTGTTGCATGTAAGTTTTTCTATAACAGTCATTAATAATTTTAAAGTTCAATATAAATATTTCAACAGCTGAATTTTGTTGTAATATTTTCAATTTTATTTCTTCAAGTAATTTTAATAAGAAAAATGACATTGCAGGTGGAAAAGTTTTCTCACACGGTTAAAATGCACATTTCCAGCCATTTGTAAACACTATTGAATTTGTGAATATAAGTGCTTTGAATGACTTCAAATGAAGTTTTTTGAAAACTCAAAACTTTTCTCTAAAAAAGAGCTTCAAATTTCGCATTAACAGTAGCGCTTAAACGCCATTTTCATGAACCGGCAAATTTTTCAACGAAAATTGCCATTTAGGGCAAGGTTAATTTTTTTTTATATTCTTAAAATAATAGTTTTGTTCTACTATTGGAAAACCCAAAACTTAAGAAAATGTCGAAAAAATGTAGTTTGGGCGGCGATAGATGGCAGGTGTGAAGGGTATTGGCAAGTCCGAAAAGCTAGCCGAGACCAAACGCAACAGAAAACTAATACGGGAAAGACTGTGCCAATCTGTAGCACCTCTAGTTTTTTACTTCCTCGCACAAAGTAATGTAATGCTGCGTGATCCTGACACGCTACTAATGTGTGACCCTGATATCAAAACGGCGAATAAATCTGATTCCTATTTGTAGTGAATTACTTCTTTTGACAAGTTGGATAGTCAGAATTCACGTTTGGTAGGTCCCTGGTAACGAGAAATTGATTTATGGGAAAAAGTCTGTTAGACTTATATTCGAAATATTTCTGCAAAATAACTCAAATTTCCCCCCCTCTTTTTACTTTTCCGTATACGTACAGTACGTATACGTATACAGGGAGTGATATACGTAGTATAGGGAAAGTTATGTAACACTGCGCGAAAAAATGGCGAATTTTCGTCAGAAAAAAATTTGTTGTCGGGCCGTGATAACGAAAAAGTGGATAAAACTGGTTGCTAAATTAAGAAAAAGGAATCTTTTAACACGTGGTATAGCAAGAACTCCTCTTTTGTGGGTCCTTGATACCGAACATACATACGATTTCTTCCAAAATGGATATTCCCCGATCGATCTGGTTCTAGTCAAAGCTTTGAGATTTTGAAAAAGATTTTATAAAATTGGGGGGTACTTTACATGAAGCTCCCCGGACATTTTCAAAATTTTCTCAAAAACGACTCCAATTTTTTTTCTTTAAATTTCTTGTAAGAACACAGTAAAATGTACTTATTAAGGTGACATAGGTCCGATTTTCACGGTTTACTCTGAATTTTCGAAAATTGCAAAAGTTTGAATTTTATTCGGCGTCTTCCTCCAACTACAAAATTGCCGATAGAGATTTTTCCTTCAAATAAAATTAGTTCTTCATAGTTCGTTTTTTCTTTAAGGGCATGTACATTTTTTTGAAAACTGTATTACTTTTCGCGCAATATTGCATTTAATTTATGTAATTTTGAAAAAAATACGAAAACAAGATTTTTTCTCGAAAAGGCTCTCAATTTTTTAAAACTTTTGATATGGATAGTGCTAAATGTACCCTATGAGATGACATAAACTCCATATTGCTCTATTCTTTCGTTTTTTCAAAAATTGCAAAAATGTAATTTTTTGACTTAGTCTCTCACGTCGGTTATATTTACATTAGTGGCGATTTGTTTACATTATCATATTTAATTATTCAAGTGCTTTAAATAATGTCAAGTAAAGTTTCCCAAAAACTCAACTGTTTTCTGTGAAAACTAGCTCAAAATGCCGCATTTTCAGAAACTCTGAAACTACATTTTCTCGTAAATGTCTCCAAATATTTTCTTCAAAGTTTTGGAACGGACAGTGCCAATACCACTCTTTAATATGACGTAAAGTTCATTTTGGGGTAATTTTTTTTATTTTGCTTTTTCAAAAATTACACAAATGTAATTTTTTTGAAAGATCTCTCGCATCTTTAATATGCACACTACCGACAATTTGTAAACACTATGTGCTTCAAATGACTTCAAATGAAGTTTTTTGAAAACTCAAATCATTCCTGTGAAAATGAACTTCAAATTTAGCATTTTAAGTAGCACTTAAACGCCATATTCTTAAGAACGGCTACAAATTTGTAAAGGAAAATTGCCATATAGGACGTGGTTTTTGTGTTGTTTAATATTCTAAAATTAATATTTCCGTTTTTCTATTAGGAAACTAAAAACTTCAGAAAATGTCGAAAAAATGTAATTTGGGCGGCTATAGATAACAGCTGGCCCGAGTATGTCGCAATTTCGAATAGCTAGCCCAGACAGAAGGAAATAGAAAACAATTGCGGGAAAGTCTGTGCCATTCTGTAGCACCACTAGTTCTGCGAAGTTAGAATAAAGAATGCTTGTATAAACGGCGCAGGTCTCATTTTTGTTGAACTTCTTGGATTTTTGAAATTTCAAGTTTGAACATTTTTCGGTGACTTCCTGCAAGCACAATATTGAAGACACAGATTTTTTACTTAAATCTCTTCTTCACGGACAGAACTTCCCACTTAAACTTCTCAAAAACAATTGGAGTTTTTGCGAAAATTTTCTTTTTGAATAGAGCAAACTTCCTTGTAAGAATGGCGCTGTACCATTTTCAAAACCTCTCTCGATTGTTTTGTATGTTTATAAGAATAAGGTGTTAGTTACGTGTAACGAGAGGAAGTTGTTAGTCACATTCATTTGAAAATCGGTATTTGCACGCTAAAGAACGTCAATGAGGGATTCAAATATACGAACGTAAGTGTGCTTTCATTCTCTAGCATAACTCACTGTTTGGTTTTCTCCGTCATCACTTGAAGTTCATCAAGTTTCAAGGCAATGTTGTTCGTAGGGTTTTGCAAATTTATTTTAAAAACATATATAGTAATACAGACGCAAATGAAATGAAATCTGCCGCGCGATACTTTTGTTTAATTTCGAGATACAACAATCAGTGTTGCCGTCTTCGTGAAAGAAAAGAATGGCGTTGTAGAGTGAAAATTGCCTCCGGGTGCAGGAGTTTAATCATCGCCACAGACGTAGATATATTTAGGTTGCTAAGTGAAGTCTTAGGCTTCCTCGGCCAGAGTTGAGATCTTGGTATTCAAGGTGACGCCGCGTACAAGGCTGTGTAGCCGAGGTTTCGATCATCTTTTTCGAGGTCTTGATCAGGGCTGGTCTGTGTCCGTGTAGTCAGCGCTCAAATAAGTGGGAGAGGGGACCGAGTATGATTGGCTAACCAGCCGGCCAATCAGAAGACCGCCAGTCAATCGCGGGAGGGGATCATGTCAGGTGGCGTGGTGTGTGACCGTAGATCTCTCTATTTAGGTGGCGTTTGTTTAATTTCCGATTATACACTAATATTGCAGCGCCAAAACACAAAAAACACGTTTTAAAAATTTCTTAGAATCTTCTGGTCGGATCTGAAGCCCGCTGGTGGGGGAGGGATCGCAGCCACATATATGGTCACGATCTCTGGTGAAGGGATGTAGATGACCATTCGGACCATTACTTCACGGCGCAACTCACATCGTTAGCTTTAAGGTAAAGGTAGTTAGATGGTACATGCTAAACCCCGTGTTGCTGTACTTGCGCGGTAACGCACCAGTTGGGTCAATGGCACCGACCCTTAGGCTGGTTTGGGCCAAGGAATGTTCGTATGAACGTTCCGGATCCCACAAATAGAAGTCCAGATGGGGAACATGGACCCCCCCCCCCGTCGGGTAGCCGAGGTCCAGGCGATACTCAAGTCAATAGCCTCAAGGTTGAGGCAGTGAGAAGACGATAAGGTGGGCCCAAAGCCTCCCGGATCTTAGAACGGTGGTCCCTTGTTGGGCTCCGAATAGCCGAAATAACGAAATCAAATATTTGCATTTTCTGTTAAAATCGAAACAGATGCATTGTCTTTATATTTTTTTATAGTTACTCGGTATTTAAGGAAGCCGTAGACATCTCCCACATGGCCGAAAACCACATCAATTCTAATTTCATATTTTAAAGTTGAGTTTTATTTGAGCAAAATGTATACAAATTTCTTCACATAATTATTACACAAGCATCTTGGATGTTAGGTGGCAACACATCAGTTCATAAAATGAGAATAATTTCCAATTACAAATAATTTTATATTTTAAATTATTAAAAACTCTTAGTGGATTATTAAAATAATGTGCAAGAAGTGAAAATAATTAAATATTATTTTATTCCTTAGTGCAATGGAAAAGAAAACAAAATCACTTCTTTACACCGATTAAGGCATGAAAATCGTATTAACTTTTTCTACAAACTTGAAAATATTGAGACTGCGAACGGGACATTTCAAATATTCTGCCCTGAATGCACACTATCAATCACTTTAAGTCCCATATTAATGTATAAAATGTTGACAATGTTCATAGTATTGTAAATAAACACATAGAATGCGTTTACTCACATGTTTCTTGCAATAGCACCATCCATGTATATATGTATTCAAACTTTGAAAAATAATTTACCTTTGAAAGTATACACAACAGTTTTCAACTTTAGAATATTAGATTGCTAACACTTTATTAGACAACTCCTTTGCAGGCTTAGGGTAACATAGGTGCTTGAAAACTGAATCGTAACTTTAGGAGAATTAAGAATTCTAATGGTTTTGGAACTCGCATTTCTCAACCATAGTACCGGAGTACACGAATATGACATTCACTTCAATTGTCACATAGTTGTGAGGGGATAACTACCTCATGCCAAAATTGTTCTCAATTTATGCTGAACCACAAATCAACAATATTGCTTGAAACCATAATGAAGTAACATTAATATATAATACATTAATGTTGGTTCAACATATATAATACATTATATTATTCACTGACTACAAATTACAAACAAAATTATAAACCAAAAATGTTAATTAGTATCTGTGCCTCCATGACATAACATCAGAAAACCAATTTTCCTCTTCGCATAAACAGAAACATCGTCAGGGATAAAATGATCTTTAAAATATTGTAAACAAAATAACTTACAATATTTAAATATACGATAAGTTATAAACAATTGTTCTTAATGAACGTATTATTGAATAAATTAAAAATATGCTAAAATAACGTTAATTAAATAAGGAACAAATGTTTTCGAACAATTTATAGAAATGAAAAAATAAATTATTAAAACAAAACCCCTTGATGAATGAGAATAACAATTTCACACTTATGAAGAGGCACGGTGTCTACACACGAACCTGGTTAAGAACCGACAAATCTGAGAAAAAATAGGAACAGTTGAATACATTGAATAAAATTATATTTGAAATTTAAAAAAAGGTACTCAATTTGATGGGACCTTTCAACGCATGTATACAAATAGTATGATACTTCGCAAATATCTACTTTATTAGTATCTAGTGCAGAAATATATTTTTATAATCCTTTGTTTAGGTTGATGGTGCGTTACTTCAAACGTTGGACAATAAATACAATATTTCTTTTCATGTTTCATTTTTCTTTATAGCTGCTGTAGATCCTGTGTCACAACTACGCAACGCAGGGAAATTGAAATAGATGAATATGAAACTGTTTTTAAAATTTGAAACCGTTTTTAAACTTTTTTAAAAAATTCTGGCCCTCAAGAAAATGTGCGCAGATAAATCTCTTTCCCCACACGTCATATACAGTTTTTACTGTTTTTGACAAATAAATAAATAAATAAATTGGTTTAGGGGTGCCACAAACCCCATAAACATCCCGTTTTTCGGCCTTTTTCACTACTTTTTAGAAAATAAGGAATAACTATTATTTAATGTAATTTTTATCAACGGATTTTGAGCTGAGGTGGTGCCCACGTTACCCCGCAACAATTTTATGAGTATCAAACAATACTTATTTGACCCAAACAGTGTGCCACATTTACTCGAATATGGCCAATTTTACGTTAAACCACAGAAATAGACACTTCTCCATTGACCGTACCTCGGTAAATTTGTATTCAAAATACTTTTAATTAGGATAAGATTAGAGCGCAAAATATCTACTTTAAGAACTTCGGTTCGCGCAATTTAACTATTTCACTGCAATCGGCTAAAATTGGGGCGCGCGCCATCTCTATTTACGTCCCACATTTGTGCCGCACTGATGTATATGATTTCTTTATTTGCTATTAGGCTTTATAGAAGATATTTGCAGAGGCTTGGCGAAATATAGTTAGTTTTCGACGCAAAAATAACATCAGCACCAATAATGCAGTTTTTAAAATAGGTTCAGGGGCATCACAAAACCCATAAACATAATATTTTTCGGCCTTTTTTGCTACTTTTTTTAAAAGAAAATAACGAATAAATAAAATTTAATGGTATTTAAACCCAAAAATAACATTAGCACCAATAATGCAGTTTTTAAAATAGGTTCAGGGGCATCACAAAACCCATAAACATAATATTTTTCGGCCTTTTTTGCTACTTTTTTTAAAAGAAAATAACGAATAAATAAAATTTAATGGTATTTAAACCCAAAAATAACATTAGCACCAATAATGCAGTTTTTAAAATAGGTTCAGGGGCATCACAAAACCCATAAACATAATATTTTTCGGCCTTTTTTGCTACTTTTTTTTAAAAGAAAATAACGAATAAATAAAATTTAATGGCATTTTTCGCTGAGGTGGAGCCCAGTTACTGCCAGCCGCACTGCTGTGACTGATTTATTTATTCACTATTAAGTCATATTGAACAAATTTGTGGAGAAATCAAGCGGGCTTGGAAGTTACTAGGCTTTCAAGAACAGTATACGGTATTTGGAAGTCTATGAGTTACTTTTTTCCTCTTCGTCTCGGTGCTTGCAACTGGTAAAGTGGGCACTACGTCATCCCAAAATCCGTTGACAAAAATACAGTAAATAATATATATTCATTTTCAAAAAAAGTAGCAAAAAAGCCTAAAAAGGAGTGTTTATGGGGTTTGTGGCAACCATAAACCTATTTTAAAAGCGGTTTTATTGGTGCTGATGTCGATCTTCCATCGAAAACCAACTTTTTTTCACAAAGTCATTGAATTTATTGTTTTTTCGATACTGACTAATATTATATATATGTATACACACACACACATATATTATATATATATATATATATATATATATATATATATATATATATATAAATGCATTTATATTTCATTAATGAAATCTGTTCCCAACCTATAAATTTAAAGTTCCATGAATCTAGTTGCCAACCGTGAGGCGATTGAGATGCACAGCACAGCGTACAATGACAATAGCCTGAGTGAGGTTAGTAGATATGAAGCAAGAAAGAAGTTTACAGGGATGTAATCAACAAATATGTGCGGCTGAAAATATCTAATGCACATTATGCGTGCTTGGGTATTTTATCCTTAATCCCGACGGCTAAAGGCCGAAGACTCGCTACGAACTTTGACATGTATAGCAAAGCTTTTTTTTATTTGTTGTGTCTTACGTCGACACAACGCGTCTCTGAACCGTTCTTGGGCACTGAACGCCTGGCATGGAGTATTTTGTCAAGTCTCATCACGTTGAGGGCCAGTCAGTACCTATTGTCCCTTCGGCCAGGAACTCGGCACCGTTAGTAAGTGGGGTTCCCATACTGTCACCCAACCTGGAACCATGAACTTAGTTAATTCGTCTAGCGACACAGACTTCTAAACTGCAAGAGTAACTTAGAAGTGTACGAAAAGAAATACTTTGGAATAAAATGAGTTGGTTACGAAGCTCTCAACAGACACAAGGTAATTTATGCTAATCGCGTAGGTCAATGTCCATAGCCTTGTCATGAAATTGGACACGCTTAGCGAAGTGTGTATTCTCCTGAAAAGATTGAGGCTCTAATTAATAATACGACGGCATTCCTCTAGCGGTTGTGTTGTGCCGATCGATCATCAATCTAAAAAAATATTAACAATGAGTTATAATAACCCTACGTGCTTACAAAAATACAATAGATCTGCTTTGTCAGCTAAGTCAATCCACACTTCACACCTCCAATCCATACAGAATGTACTGTGACACAAGAAGAGCAACAATTGCGTCGGGCCGCCATAGGTATTATAACCGAAACAATAAATTCAGGATATACTTTGTCCATTGTTTTGCGCTAGTTAGGAATGGTGGAGAGTTTATTCAGATGAACAATTCAAGCTAATGACATTTTCTGTAATTAGTTTTAAGACAAAGAGAAGTCATAAAATCCGCAGTCTTTTAAAAGTAACTCATAATGTATCACATTCGTAACTTAGTTCAGATGTAAAAAAGTGAATATAAAGGGTCATGAAAATAAATATGACCAGTATACAAAATTGTGTTTCTTTTATTTCTGTTGCGATAATATTAAATATAAGAATTAAAGCAAATCTTAATTGCAAAATTCCTTTCAATAAACAATGGGAAAGTCGTTGCAACTCTGACTCGCAAAAGAAGATTCATCAAATTGAGGTGAGAACGACGGAACAAGAAAACGACAAAACTTTGCGAGCTATTTTGTGAAAAGTTGGTTGCAATTTAATATGTATAGAGTATCAGAACGAAAGGATATATTTGTTAGAACAAAACCTGATATGTCCATGTAGTAAAACTCAATTCGGTCAGATGTCATAAAAGGAAGAAATTGCCTTGAATTTTCATTTTGTTCAATGAAAATAGAATTTAGAGAAAAAATTGTGGTTTAACGCTGAATTCTTGCGTTAAATCGAAGAGGAAGTATTTCTACAAGTCACATGTTAAGGAAGAAGAGAAATTACAAATGTAATGTTCAGAAAAAACCGACAGAAATTGTAATACAATTAAACACTACCAAAGAAATACGTAGATTTGTACCATTCAAACTACTCAATTATTGTGAAGCGTTTTGCAGGAATAAATAAGTATCGTGCAACATTGAACAAAATAATGAAAATACATCGCCAAATTGACAAAAGATAATATTTTACAATATAAACAAGCTGTCAGTTCAAGTAAAGTGTAAGAAATATATCTGAAATCTGACAAGACTGTACCGGATTTACGTTCAAGCAAAACAAACAGTTACTTTCATCCATGAAGGGCCTCGCGCTTCGGAAAAATATGCAGAACGTATTTTGTAAAATGAAATGTATTTAACCTTCCCTTACACGCGCGCGGACTAAGAGTCCGCACCCATCTATTTTTGGCTCTCATTATTAGATACTGTGAGGTATTGAGTTGCGGCTTCCTTTATCTTCCTCAGCAGTGATAACTCATTGATAGGTGCCGAAAACCCCTTTTTCAATCGTTGCAGACCATGCCTACAGTGTAATATTTAGCGATGCGAAACTTCATTCCCCGCGCGTGTGTTCGTGTTATAAGTTCTCTTCTCACGTGTCTTATTTTTGTTACTACTTAAACATTGCATTTTACTATTTTAACGAAATATTTATGCATTTTTCTAAAAATTCATCAATGTTTCACTATCAGAGGAGTGCAAAAATATTCTATTATAAAAATTGTATAAAATCAAAAATTATGTCCAAAATAACAACTCCAGAATTTTAGCAGGTCCATGGTTCAATTAACCCGGGAGTGGTAACGCGGGGGTCTGTGGGACCCCCACGATCCTTTCTTCCCGCTTGTTGTATTTCCCATGTTGGCTACCCTGACTATTGTTTTAGTACCTTTCTCTTTTTGTATCATGGTATTTAGTGTGCTCTCAGTTTGCCAGTTTAGTGAGTATTATCCGTGTAGCAAGCTATTTGTTTTGTTTGGGGTGCCCAGAGACCCCCGCGTTACCTTCTACGTTAGCAAAGGTGTCTTCAGTCTCGTACAGTCTATTAGTTTGGGAACGTATTGCATGCTGTATTTTTACGCTAGGATTCCCCTGAAAAATTTATACTGAAGTTCTATGAACATTTAGGTCACTTTATATGTTAAGAAAGGACTGGAAGAATACGCCAACTTTTGCTGAAAGCGGGAATAGAATATCGTTACTCACCACCCTGGAATTCCAAAAGACCGGGATAATGTTTTCTTTGTTTATTGATTTGGATGATTGAGGAAATTACAGAATAGACAAACATCAAAAATGAAACAGACTAAGGAATAAAAATGATCGCAACACGTATAAGGCTGACAAAGAGGAAATGAAGGCAGTAATTGTGCTACGTATTTTGGCTGAGTCTGTGAAATCAGAGCACCAAAATCATGCTGAATTGTGGAATGAGGATAATATGGGTATTGACATTTTCCATTGTACTTTGAATTTTAAAAGATTGCAATTTTTTGCTTCGAAACATGGGCGTGAATGTGACAACACGCGCAGACCGGTAGAAAAATTAACTCCAACTATTAGATGCTTTCCTGATACATTTTCAGAGTTATTTAGGAATTAAATTCTTAATAAATTGCTTAATTTCATGCAAAACGTTATTAATAATAGAAGAAGAATATTATATTAATTTATTTTTTAATAATTTAGCATATATCATGAAAAGAGTGTGGGGGTCTGGAGACACCCCACGTTACCACTTTTGTTTCAAAAAGTCACGTTACCACTGCAGGATTAATTATAAATATTTACGGTTATTCAACAAAATCTCCACTTCAAATATTTTCTATTCTAAACGGTTCAAGAAACTGAGATGAAATAATCACTTAATTCGCGTCATCAAAGCTCGCTGTTATGATCTTTTTCACTGCATCATTCCTTTTAAATATTTTGAACTTCATTTTTAAAAGCAACAATATTATTATTAGTATCGTCATGATTTTCTCTATTTTCTAGTGTTTTTGCGCTATCAGATTGTCTCAGAGAAATGTGTTATCACAAATCATCAAAAAATGCATTAATACATATTTATCTAACAATTGAGTAACATTATTGTAAGAAGTTTTATTTGATATTCACGAAAAATACTCTATTAAATTTGGAAGATGGGAGAGTATTCAGTTTGCTTACTCCCAGTCCGAGTGTCTGGACTAGTATTATAAACAGCGCGTGTAACGGAGGGTTAATGTTATAAATATACGAGTACATGTACAATTTTATATAAATATTATTAGTTTTCATTTGTATTTGTACAGAAACTACTTGTATTATGGTACGCTTTTTATTATATAGCTATTTTTACGGGGAGACAACACAATTTTGTGCTTAAGGGCCCCCCAAATTCTTAAGGTAGCTATCTACTCGAGAAAAAAAATTGTGCAATTATGAGTCTATTTTGTTTTCCTTTGTACATTTGATTTCTTTATGCTTTTAAAGATCAAATATTTTAAAAAAAGGATTTTCAAATTTTGTTTCTAAATAATTGGCAAAAATGTAGTTTTTTACTTCAAACGTCATAACTCTTCAAAAAATTATTATATATTAATAATTATTTTTTTAAATTAATCACCATTAAATTATCTAGTGAATCAACAAGAATGGTAAATATACTGTGCAAACTAAAGCGTCAAGACTTGTTTATTTGAGAAAAAAGTTTTATATATAAATTCTGTCTGGACATTTCAGTTCATAAAATTTAATATTTTAGTAACAAATTAACAATTTTATTTCACTCACTAGAGAATTTTATGGGTTACATGCTGCAAAAAGAATTATATTATTATCTTCAGTAGCTTTTGATTTATGACGTTTGAAGCGCACGAATGTGCTAAAAATTACGGGAAAATGCATCTGCAGTTCATTCACTTACGGCTAAACAGTTGATACACAATTCGAAAAAAAAAAAAACAAAATTTTCTCAAAAACGAAGAAACGTTGCAAGAAACGGTTTCAAGCATTTAAAAGAGAATAAACCAGTGCATACGACCCAATAAAAATTGAATAACACTAAATTTAACGATTTTTCATCACGCTCGGGTAGACAGCTACCTTAAATCCGGTCCTGCTGACAAAGGAAATAATGTAATGGTTTACAATATTTGTAGAAACAATGTAGTGTTCCAGTAGGAAGGAAGAAATTGTGACATACGTAATATTGCAGAACGATAAAGTTATAATATTCAAAGAAAGTAACACCTTTAATTTTCTCGTTTTGCAAAGTTTGCACGTTTGCTGGAGACCCTGATTAATTGAATAGTGTTCTTATTTACCGTAAAATATGAATGACCAGTAGCGCACGACTTAAAAATTACACCCTCATAAAAATTTAAAATTTCCACTTTTCTGTAATGTCTCTGGATACAGGATAAAATTTGAAATTTTCACACGTAAAAGATTACTACGATACCAAAAGACAGTATACATTTCAACTTTGATATTCAACTCAAACCAGCTTTAAACTAGTAGCACTAAAACAGCACGTACGTTCTCACCTTTAGTAATGGTTATGTAATACTATCTACACCACTATTTCTGTCCGAATTAACACATCTCAGACATAACTTTTTTGTAAAACTCAGTTGAATTCATAGAACATTTGATGCGACATTTGAAAAGTTTCAAGAAATAGATTGTTTATTCAAAAATTTAAATGAAAATATATTTTTTATAATAATTTCATTGTGTCAGGTGAGCAGTGTATGAGCTAAAATATCAGATGAGTTTTTAACCCTACAATACTCCGCTTAGGGAGTATGCGAGAAAGTAAAATAATTAAATGTTAATAAACTAGTACTGCTACAACAGCACATACTTTCCCACGTTTTTGGAAACAGCTACGTAGTATTGAAATATTGCACTTTTTGCGCGCTACAAACACCTTAGCTATTATTTGAAAATGTTGAATTCAACCTAGAAGCGAAAATTCATGTTTCCATCGCAGTGTTGCCAGAACTATGTGAATTCTACAACTGCATAAAAATATAATACAAAATGTTTGTAAACTTGTATTGGCAAAAGAAGCCTGATACTCCTGACAATATATAAATGCATTTTATAGGGCCAGATTTGAGATGAGTATTCTAAAACAAAGCAAAAATAATCTATTCACGACAAACGGTATAGTATTTGTTGGAAAAACTAATATTTTCATGCAAATATGAACATAAATTTGACAATTATAATTTTCATTCAGCTACATCAAGACACAACAATAATACATAAATCACAGAAATTCACGAGAGCAAAACGAAATTTCATTGTTGCATTCCCTGCATTGTCGCTATTCTCTGAGAACTAGTAATTATTATTTCAAATATTTCAAAATAAATAATATCTAATAGATTAATGTGAAAATGTACAACAAAAGGTCGAACGTAAGAAACAAACAAAGAAATAATATAAAAAATTACAAATTTTAATTTACGACGCATCCACCCATCTGAAACGCAGTAAATGTGCAGCGGGTTATTATGTTTGTCAGGAAATTAATAAAAACAGTACTCGCATTTAAAAAAATTAAGCATCACCTTATTTGAAGGTGTAGTTTTGATAAATACATTTCAATGAGACATCCGGCTGCCATCTATCGCCACCCAAAGTACATTTTTTGGGCATTTTCTCAATTTTTCGGTTTCCCAATGGTAGAACGGAAATAATAATTTTAGAATATTAAAGAACACAAAAAACACCTTAATGGCAATATTCTTCAAAAAATTTGAAGGCGTTTTTAAGAAAATGGCGATTAAGCGCTACTAAAAATCCAAGAAAGAAGCTCTTTTTCACAGAAAATTGTCGAGTTTTCGAAAAACATTATTTGCTCTCATTTGAAGCACTTACATTCACAAATACAATAGTGTTTACAAATTGCTGGTAATGTGCATATTAAAGATGTGAGAGATCTTTCAAAATATTACTTTTTTGTAATTTGTGGAAAAACTTAAAGATAATGACCTTATTTCAAGACCTGTTTTTTATGAACACATTTCATTAACAAAAAAATTGTACCTTCATAGTTAGTTGTAGGAAGATGCGGAAAATAATTTTAATTTTTTTAATTGTCGAAAAATCACATTTCAACAAACATGAAACCTACGCCATTCTCTTAAATGACCTTCAGACTACCCGTCATCAAATTTAGTCAAAATTGTTGGTGCTTTTTTTTAATTTTAAAAATATCCTAGGGGATTCGTGTAAAGGAACCTCCAAAATTAACAATATATCGGTTGCAAATCCGAGGAGCCACGAGATAAGTCAGATCGATCGGGGAATATAAATTTTGGATAAAATCGGCTGAACGGTTTAGTCGCCAGCGTTGTTGACAGACGGACAGACGTTTTGCTTTCAATTGGTTTTTCGGTATCAAGGACCCACAAAACAGAGATTCTGTCTGCACCACTTGTTAGGAGTTTTCCCCCCTTAATTTAGCAACAGGATTTATCAACTTCTTCGTTACCAGGGCCCTGTAATCATAGTTTTTTTGCAGAAAATTCGGTCGCGCAGCATTACATAACTTTTCCTATACTATACGTACGTATAGTGTACGGGAAAGTAAAAATATACAATACAAAAGTAAAGAAACGCATTATATACAATTCTTTTGTTAAAATAAAAATATTTTTTCTTTTCATCTTCAGTATAGTCTCCAATTGAATGGAAACTGTTATGCAAGCAGAAAGGTTTTTCTTTTAACTTAAATTTGTATATCAATATTAATTCTTTAACCCTGAAGTGGAAGCGCGGCGTACTGAGTATGCCAGGCTACATTTCTGAGCATTTTCGTCCTAGAATTTCGATAAGCCCGGTAATGCTGATATCTAATACCCTACCGCCAGTTCTTGCTCTACCGATTGTGAGTCTACGTATTGTTCTTTATGTCACGTTAGCTGTGTACTCAGCACGCCGCTCGCCAAGTTACGTAAGTAATTTGAACTTTTTCATTTTCACCATTTAACGCGCACCACTAGTTGTGATCTTCTAGATACAAAGTTTGGAATGGAATGACATTTGAAATTTGTCCAAACATCGTGTAATATTTTGTAATTTCACCTAGGTTTCATGAAAAACTGAATGAAGCAGGTATATTTCAAGTTCAAGATCTCAGGAAGAACAGATCAATGACCACATGTCGGATAGTGAATTGGAAAGTATACAAATGTTCGATCACGACAATAAATCTGAAGACATACGCACATTACGATACAATAGTGATAGTTATAGCGATAGTGATGAGTTTTCTGAAAACAGTAGAGAATACTTTTCTAATATCATTTTCAAACACAATAGATCGTTCGGCAAGAAACAAATAAAAGAAATTGAAAAGCGGAAAATGACGCCCTTGAAAAGTAAATTTTCTAGAACACTCAAAAAAAGATTTTAAAGAAAATTCTTCCTGCCTTAAAAACAAAAACGCGTAATGAAAGGTGAAGACTCTGCATTTATCACTTTCATAAATATTTAAGATGAATTGATTGATGTTTTGAATGACGGTTTGATTTATTGGTGATTCCGGGAACGTAAATTTCTAATATTCCCGTAAGTGTAGTGTATGATTTTGTTAAGTATGTGGTGGTGATCTTCCCCCGTTGGATAGTAAGATCATGCGCCGACCTACCATCGGCTATCGGGGGTTTTTGGGGCTTTTACGGTACCTTCCACATTCGGTTGATCTCGGTTTCCAAACACTTCTATTTAAGACGTTTCTCTGCCTCCTCTGACATTTCCATCGCAAAGCACAGCAACATCTACAAGTATACTTTTTTCCCCCAAATCCCGGATAACAATACCCGGTTTGTTTACCGCTGCGTGCGATCCTTTTGAATTTGTTGGTCATACAGTATTGTGTACAGTCCAACAGACATCACAGATTTTGGTGAGTTTTTGTATCACTTGAGGCATGAGTTTGGAATTTTGAGGGCGGTACAGATCTGCGAGTGGAGGACACTACACACCCTGTTGTGTCTTTTCAAGTATTCGGTCTTTGCAAGAATTGGGCAAGGTGAGACGATATGATCAATGGTTTCTACTTGTTCCTGATAAATGGTATTTATTATCTTGGGAAATTTTGAGCACCGCTTTATCATTATGTGATCTCAAAGCCTGATTTTTGGTAGCTATTAAAACTGCTTCAGATTCTGGCTTCATTCTTTCCCTTTTAAGTGACATAAATTATTGATCTTTATTGATCTGCACCTTGTCCATTCTTTTTAGATACTGTCCATGGAGTGGTTTGTCCTTCCACAATATTTTATTATATTATTACCTGCTATTATTATAATTATTATTATTATTTAAAACAATGCAATTGTTTCCACTGGAAAATGTAATTATTGTATATTAAAACCTATTAATAATTAAAAAGGACGAATTCGAACACATCGGATACCTTGCCATGTCACTATGTCACTTGTAAAAAGGTATTATAAAAAGGTATCCTATCCAATCAGTGATGAGCGTAAGGTTTTTAGACAAAAGCAGACTCTGAGGGAAGTAAATAAGGAAACTGCGTCGTCCGGAGATCGAGTCGCGCATGGCGGCACCGAGACGAAGACGCCACCTTGCTCCGTCTCCAGACCGACGGACGCCGGCGCGCCCTCCGCCAAGTACGCTCCAGGGAAATCTGCGCCGTGGCGACACAGTTGCCCTCGCGACCTCCGGAAATAATATTCTATCTTCACCGCCGGTGGAAACACCGGCTTTGCTCACGGGCTCCCATCTAGGAGATTTTTATTTGAAGGTGAGAATGTTTACCGAAGTCGAGAAGAGAAATCGTAAATTATTTTCATTGAGTGCGCAAATCAGCAGGCACTTAAACCGACGCAGAATATTGGTCAGTAAAAAAAACTCGATCTGTTTGAGTCTTACATGTCAATAATTATAACCTCCTTGATAAAATCAACTGTAATCAGTTCATTGAATTATTAAATTTTAAGTTGTTAGGTACAGTGTCATTGCACTCGAATAATACAATGAAATCATGTGTCCAACGAAACCGTTGATATCTCTTACATAGCCACCTTATTAACACACATCAATACAAATCATAACAAACAAAAACAAATAAAGGCGCAAGCTGCAAGGAACACAACAAAATTGCCTATCAATACCAGAAGATAAACTTCTGGTGCTAGAGAATGGCACAGACTTTCCTACATTAGTTTTCTATTTCTTCTAGTCTCGGCTAGCTATTCGGACATGACACATATTCTTGTCAAGCTGCATTCTTGCTAGCTACATTTTTTAGACATTTTATTAATTTTTCGATTTCCTGATATTGATATTGAATTTTTCGATTTCCTGAATGGAAATATTTTAAGAACATTAAAGCACACCAAAACCTTGCCCTAAAGGCCAATTTATTAAAATAAATTTGGAGCCGTTTTAAAGAAAATGGCGGTTTAGTGCTACTAATGAAGTGCTTCGAAATATCAAAAACATTCTGCGAAAAAGAGCTTCAAATTTTGCATTTCTAGTAGTGCTTAAACGCCATTTCCTTAAAAAGTCTCGAAATTTTTCAAAGTAAATTGCCATTTAGGAGGAGGTTTTTGTTTTCTATAATATTCTCAAATTAATATTTCCCTCCTACCATTAGGAAAACGAAAATTTGAGAAAAAATCAAAAAATGTTCTTCGGCTGGCGATAGATGGCAGTTGGCACGAGTAGGTGGCAATTCCAAATAGCCAGCCCAGACCCAAAGAAATGGAAAACTAATACGGGAAAGTCTGTGCCATTCTCTAGCACCAGTAGTATTCTGTGAAAGTGTGTGCCTGCAGCACCACCAGTTTCTTTCCAGTATACATACGTATATACGGAGCAGGGTTACCACAGAGGTCACCGCTCTCACCAACCCTTTTTACTTTCCCGTATACATACGTAAATACGGAGTAATATACGTAGTTTAGGGAAAGTTATGTCATGATGCGCGAAAAAAACGGCCAATTTTCGGCAGAAAAAAATTCATGTGCCCTGATGACGAAAAAGTGGATAAAACTAGTTACTAAATTAAGGGAAAAATCCCCTAACACGTGGTAAAGCCAGAATATCTGTTTTGTTGATCCTTAATACCGAAAAACCAATTGAAAGCAAAACGTCTGTATTTGTGTATTTCACACCATTTTACAAGAAATGTAAAGAAAAAACTTGGAGCCGTTTTTGATAAAATTTTGAACATGTCCGGGGCGGGGGCTTCATATAAAGTACTCCCAAATTTTGAAGAAAGTTTTTCAAAATCACGGCACTTCGTGAGGAAGCACATCGACAGGGGAATGTCAATTTTGAAAGAAATCGTACGAATAGTTTACGTGCTAGTGTTGCTCACACAC
This sequence comes from Acheta domesticus, assembly GCA_031308135.1. Lineage (NCBI taxonomy): Eukaryota > Metazoa > Arthropoda > Insecta > Orthoptera > Gryllidae > Acheta > Acheta domesticus. The sequence goes on from JAHLJT010002406.1 coordinate 83,929,716, forward strand.
TGACAGACGGACGGACGGACGGAACGACAGACAGACGGACGGACGTTTTGAAAAGAAAAAAGAACAACACTTTTTCAGTATCAAGGGCCCCAAAAATACTCCGTATACGGAAAAGTAAAATATTATTTAATAGAAGGTAAGGTTCATATAACTTAAATTGTGTAATGTTTATTTTCTTTGTTGTCTAGATTCTATCTTGTGTTGCAATGTATTCTGGTTCTTATAACTGTATTATTAATGTAATTTAAGCTAATTGTCCATTGTTACCTTAAAATTATTTTTTTTCTTGCCTAATGATGAGTAAACGATTATCATTGAAACTGTCGTGGTATGAAACAAATAGACAATTTACATGTAGTGAATTATTTGTTTAAATAGTTGTTAACTTCAATAGTTAAAGAAGGTCTGTTCCAAATACAAGAGCCTACTTATGAAAGTAAATGAAGGTTTATTTGTAACGTAGAAAGGGGCTTACAAATGTTACTACAGCGATCATTTTGTATGAAAGGAATAACCCAGCAACTTCTAAACGATTCCTGGGGGCATATGGTGTTCATATGAGACAATGTCAATAGCGGCTTACAATTTCGGCAATATGACCTCTTTCTGCTAGTCTACGTACAAATAGATGTTATCCTCTTCAACCTTCCTCGTCGTGTGTAGATTCCAATTCTCTAGCTTCCGCCTCTAGCAACAATAGATACTAACCAGTCGACAAAGGCAACACGCGTTTCCTTTCTTGTGATTCCACGGGCTTGGATAATTAATAATGGTTCCCACAATTCACCAATATTCACGTATGACGTAAAGGGTGGGATAGTAAATTCTTAACTGGAAAAGTAATTTTAAATACACTACATACGTAAACGAATTTGTTAATTAAACCGCTCTTGTATTCTCGAGCGCATTCTGAGGCTGTTAAGCGATTAATTAAGAGTCGCACGTGGTCGGAGTTCTTACATTTTGACACTTTTCTCACTTACAACAACCAGTGTCATCCACCTATTTTCCCTCTCAAACCTGAACAAAGACCGTCCGCGTACTGTTCGGTGAGTTCCTCTCGGTGCAACGATTCACTGAACTTGCGGCAGATCAGTGATTTGGCTCACTGAATTAACACTGCATGACGATGACTCTTTAAAACGTGAACTCCCGGAAGAGTTTCTTCTCAAGAATAATTGAATTTTTAACTCGAGAAGAAGTACACAACATATGTAAACGAATTCGTAAATTAAACAGCTCTATTCTCGAACATATTCGAAAGATATGAAGCAACTAATTAAGAGTGAAATGGTCGGAACTTTTACCACTTGGCACTTTTCTCCCTTGGCAGGATAGTTTCCCATCACCAATTTTGCCCATCAAACCTGAGCAGTGACCGTTCGCGAACTTTTTGGTGAATGCCAGTCGGCGCAAAGATCCATCGATCTTTCGACGTATTAGTGAATTGGCTATCTGAATAAACACAGCATGAGTGGACTCTTTTAAACTTGGACGCCTGAAAAGGTTGTTTCACTTCAAAAATGAATTTTTAATTAACTACATACGTACACATGTTTGTAAATTAAAACAACTCTATTCTCAAGCGTATTCGTAAGATGTGAAGCGGCAAGTTAAGAGACGCACGTTTCCGGGGTTCTTGCCTCTTGGCACTTTTCTCTTAACAGAGTAGCGGTGAGTGCCAGTCGACGCAACGATCCATCGATCTTGTGACACATCAGTGCGTTGACTCTCTGAATTAACACTGTACGACGCGGGCTCTTTAAAACTTGGACGCCTGAAAAGTTTTACCTGAAGAGAGGTGAGCGGTCACAATGTGTATACATGAAGATTTCCATCTGATTAATCATATTGAAGTAACATACGTGTATTATTTGTCTGTAAGTTCCGTAGGTATGTATACAAGTTGTGTATATCATACGTGTATTAAGTAAGTTTGTGTGTTGTTATAAATGTAATTTTAAATTATTAATGTTCTTGTTAATATTTATATGCTCTACCAAAATGTGTGTGTCTGACAGTTGGACCTGAGAAGAAGTAGCGTAACCGCACTTTACTAACTTTGCCATGTACACGCTTCACGATCTTTCACGAACAATTTAAACCGAATACCAGATTTGTTCTATACTTTTGTTAGTTTTTGGTTCGTATACTGTCTGATATGTTTGAGGTGAAATTTCGATTTTGGGCATCATAAAAGCGTGGCAGAGCCCTTATGCTATTATGATGCTCTATCCATATCATTTATTACTTCCGAGCTGGAGGGGACGAGGGAAGATTACGACACTGAAAACGTTGTTGCTATTAGGTGTCACTCTGATACAACTGTCGACGTCATTACGTAACTCTCAAACATGAAGCACAAAGAAGTCTAGTACAACGTACAGGGTTGTATATGTTTATGAAAATAGCTCTTCCGTTGAACCTTCTTTTTTGTGAAAGTTAATGTATTGCATTGTATTATAAATCTATGGACGTATGGTTAACAATTAGTTCAGTCAAGTTTAACCACATAAAAGTTGTTGTTGTTATTATTATTATTATTATTATTATTATGAGCTCCATTTTCCGTTCAATGGTCCTAAAATGTGGCACAAACATTGAGGTACTTACTGGCGATTACGTTTATCTACTAATTGTATTGCAACTAGTAATCTCATATTATTTCAGCCATTTATTTCAAAGCATATTTTATTACGTTGACAATAGCAACATACCATGTCTATTTTGGCGATAGCAACGTACCACACATCTAACAAGACCTCCAGAAAAAAGAAACTGACATTATACCAAAATCTGTTTACAATAACACGTTTATCAAATCTGTATCTCTCAGCAGCTGATTTCCAGGTGGATTATCCATAAATTTCACTTACTAAAATACAACCTCCAACCAATATATATTGGACCTCAATACTTTTTAAACAATATAACAATTATTTCTTTCTTGAAATACAATTAGTGATATTGGAAATAAATAAGTTGACAGCGACGAACATCATTATTTGCATGTTCACTGAATTAATTCTTCATTTATTCATGTTGGTATTTTATTTTCCGTAGATAGGCAGGCAATGATACTAATTGTATTGTCAGGCAATGATAGAAGCGGTAGCAACTATAATGATCTTCGCACACTCGTGCCTGGTATTGGGTAAAAGTGTTTTTCAAGCGTACTGCAAACCCCATTGGTTTCTTTCAACAAGTGTAGAGACGCTACGAAGCTAGGGGATTGAACAAAAAAGGTATAAGAATTCGACCTGCAGCTTTATTTGCAGGAACCCGTTCTGGCCATTAGAACACTGTTTACTCGAATAAAAAGTCGTTGCCAAAGTAACAATGATTAGGGGCTTATTATGCGGTTAGTACACTAGGTCCAAAATTAATATTTTCTATAATATTCTCAAATCTCTCACAAAATTATATACCTAACAGAATTCAGAAAATTTATATTTTCATTCAATGCGATTGATGTCCAAGAAAGATCATTTTCACTGTCTTTTTGTACTTAAGACCTCCTAATAATTCGATTAAAATGAGATTTTTTAAAATATCTCTGAAGAGATAACTTGTTCCAATACTAAAATTTTCCAGAAAAAACACAGAATTTTTGGTGAAAATTTCGTCTCAAATCTTTTGCAAATCAGTCATTTTAGAAAGCGATTGAATCAAAACTTTGAAGGATTTCAAAAAACTTTATCTGAGATTACTTAAAGCTTCTGTGTTAATATATAATTCCATGAAATATATGTACAATGTAAACATAGAGAGAGGTTCGAAAAATAACTGAAAATATTTCTGATAGAGTCAATGTCACTCAAAAAATCTAGACGTTTTTTGAAAAAAAAAATGTTCACGAATTTGTAAAAATTGTCATTTCACTGGAAATTACGCAAAAACAACTGGAATTGTGAAATTTTTGAAGATCTACTAGACAATTTAAGTAAATATACTTCAATTTTTTTCCAAACCGTTGCAATGTTTGAAATTTCAGAGGCTTTCATGAATACCGGACCTGAGGATATTCAAAAGTGCGTTTCATACAGGACTAGAGCACAAAAATATTTTATAAGTTCTCGAGAAAATCTTATTCACTTACTTGAATATTTCAAAATTGTCATATTTGCAGGTAGTTGGTAGCTACTTGTACGGTAGTTGAAAGCTACTTGTATTTTGGGAAAATGACAAAGACTTCATGCCACTCGAATACATACTAATTTTTAAAAACAAATTCTTAAGAAAAAATATCGCTTATCTTTAAAAGCCTCGCAAAATTGCTAATAACCAATGCAGTTGGTACCACCAAAAACTATATATTACATTTACAAAATCTCTATTTTTATATTGTAGTTAAACATAAGAATTGAAACGTGTTACACTTCTGCAATTTGTGAAATTCAAGGTAGAAATGGGGCCTAGGCCATTTTTATAAATGCATTTCGTTCGATTGAAATAAAAAATATACCTAAAAATAGAGGTATGAAACTTTTGTAAAAAGTAATTTAATATATTGGGAGCGTATTAAAACTAATTCTAAAAATAAACAAAAATTTAAATTTTCAGGGTTCTGAAAGATAGCACATTGTTCCATTTTGTAGAAAATTTCGTGTGCTAGAGATATTCACACACGTTTTTGAAAAAAAATAGACTTTTCTTGCAGTTTTAGAATGCTTCTACACGCTCAATATAAGAAAAATAGAAGTTGCATGTAAAACAAAACAGGTATTTACCAAACAAAAAAGTTATTTACAATGAATTATAAAAAGAATAGACTTACGCTGGCTAAAAGACAGAAATTACCCATTTCCTTCACGGCAACATCAGTTGTTGGAACTCGTGGCTCATTATTTCGCTGGATAAGAATAATACAAGATACTGCAATCATCTAAATAAAGGTATATTAATACAAGCATTAGTTCAGTTTCATGATTTAGAACATCTTCATTTAATACATTAAGTCGTATTAACGGTTCACAAAATTATGATTACAGAATTTTGGTTCAATTAGGTTTAGTTTTGATTCATTGGGTTTCACATCAATTTTATGTCCCGGACATAATCATTTTCCTTAATAGAGACTTATAGAGTTGATATTAATTTTTTTTTTAAATTCTGGCCCTCAAGAAAATGTGCGCAGATAAATTTCTTTCCCCACACGTCATATACAGTTTTTACTGTTTTTTGACAAATAAATAAATACACTATAATCATCCGTAAAGTAAATATTTTGTTGTACTGTGAGTGTAAGAAAGAAACTAAGAACTAGAACCGAACAAAAGTGCAATTTTCTTTCAATATATCTTCCACTGCTACGCTCTCCAACAGATCATTCGGTTAAATAGTCTAATTGAAATTTGTAGCAGAAATAAATCCTACTTTTTGATTGTGTTAGTCTTGTGTAATATTGTGTAATGAATCCAATACTGAAATCTTGAGCTCACATCACAAAATCGAAAAAGCTAGAAAAAATCTATCAATACGAGCAACAATTTTTCTATATATACAATTGAACATTAAATATTCTTTTTAAATGTCAACTTCATAATTTTATAGCTCTAATACATTTTAGAGAATCATGCTTGGAAAATGGCATAATTTTCAAAGTTTTCTTCAATTTGTTTTCAATAGAAATAAGTGTACGTCGTGTACGTGCCACGTAGGGTAAAAATGTCACTACTGAATAACATTTTTACGTTCAGATAATTTTTGGAAGTGAAATTGGCCCGTTAAATAGCTACAGGTGCAAAGAATACAGAGTAACGATTTTATAAGTGTGCCGATAGTGGAGTATTGCCAGCGAGTGGGGCCCCACGGGTGCATAAGGAAATCGAGAAGCGGCGGTCAATAGAATTGTAGAACATTGTAGAAATGAGTTTATATAGGAACGTTTAGAACGTGCTCACGTTGTACCAGATTTTGAAACTATTCTACATTAGTTCCAATGCATTCCAAACATCTGTTAAATTCATATTTACTCGGAATACGTTGTGGTATTACAGACATTGTACTTGTGTTTTGTCCCTAAATCCTAGGATGAAATATATAATTTACCTTGTAATCTTTATAAGGTTAAATGAAGTCATCTTTGTCAACTTACATTTATTAAGAGGCAGATTTGACGGGCGATTGATTATTTCATGATTCCCAGGCGCGTCACCTGTTAAGATCATTAGCCCCGTACGTGTAGCCTAGTTTCTCCTCGAAAAGTGATGGCGTTCCTCCCCCACTGGATGGTGAGATCTGACGCCGACCTACAGGTCGACTTTCGACGGCTTTGCCGTTATAATCAGTCTAGCTATATGTGGCGAAGGTCGAGAGACAGTGCCGGACATAATCATTTTTGCGTATAGTACGCGTACAGTAAGAAGGTAATAAGGGATAGGTACACGGGTACTGCAGGATCCGAAGATCTTTTTATTTTCTTGCGCTTAAGGAACAACTTTTTAAGAAGAGAATCTTAGGTAATGCTGCACGAAAAAAACGGCAAATTTTCGGCAGAAAACTCTTATTACAAGGCCCTGGTAACGAAAGAGTGGATAAATCCAGTTGATAAATTTAGAAAAAAAAATCCTCTAACACGTAGTGAAGCCAAAATACATGTTTTATGGGTCCTTGATACCGAAAAATCTATTGACGGCAAAACGTCTGTTCGTCCGTCTATCTATGTACAACGCTAGCAGCTGAACCTCCAAAATTGACATTTAGGAGGACGTTTAAGGGAATGGTGCATGTCTCATGTTCGATTGAAATGAAACAATTCAAAAATTTGTCGGCCTCTTCCTACAACTACAATTATTAAGATACAATTTTTTTCTTAACGAATGTCTTTATCAAAAACAGATCTTGAAAGAAGTTCATGTTGAATTTTTCGAAAATATGAGCATTTGTGGAGAAATTGGGCGTCAAAGTTAGTCGCCTGCTCTGAAAATCCCACGCTTAGTGATCGTAATTTTAAAGGTTTCGTGAGGCCGTTGGATGTTTCATAAGTTAACATGTGTACGTTATTTCATATTTTTGTTTGTTTGTTTCTTACATTGAAGCTTTTGGTGTACGTTTACAAATTAATGTTTGAGAAATTATTTAAAACTTATTTGAAGTAAATTTGAATGGCTAGCCTTCAGGCACCCGCTCCAAATTTAAGCAGTTGGATGCTATGTAAGTTAGAATTTGTGTTTTATTTCATATTTCATTTTACATTGCGTCCCTTATATGTATTAAATGTGAAAATGAATAGATGACCGTAGTGTTTAATAATTACTGTTATATTTGTTTCGATCAATTGCTGTCAGTTTGTTTGTCAATGCTTTGCCAATGCTATCAGTATCGTATTATTTATAATCATTTAATTATTTTACTTTCTTGCTTACCGCTTATTTTTCGCACCAAATGTTCTGCGATTTCAAATGAGCTTTACAAAATATGACTGAGATGTGTTAATCTTGAGAGAAATTGTAGTATAAATAGTATTACATAAACATTACTAATGGCAAGAAAATACGTGCTGTTTTAGCACCACTAATTTATCGATGTTTTGAAGGAAAATCGTAAATTGCTTCTCTTCCATCACACGATTCGGGTGAAAACAGAAGGAGATTCCATAAATTATAGTATAAGAATGACCAATATTTTAAACAAATACATTATCAACGAATAATATTCACTGAAAATAATCGCTGCTGAAACGTGGGTTGGCACATAAACAGTGAGTCAACATATTAAGAATCGAAATTCTGTGACACTTATGTATCATGATTCAGGTTGGGAGAAATTTTTCTTCCGGATCAATTATTTCTTTAATCATACGTAAGCATATAAATTATTTATTAGGCAACTATCTATTAAGAACCAAATTGTTTTTTTATAAAACGCACAACTAGATTTCAACGTTCGTAAGTTAGAGAGAGAACTTTCATAATCGGATTATTGTATTTTGTGTCAATAGCAAATTACTAAAGCTACGAATTGTGAGGGTGTAATAAAAAGTTTAGAAAACCATGTACGTATTTTGGGTAGTATCGTGAAATGAATTTCATCCTTATGTAATGTATCTAGATATTCCTTTGAGTCTCACATTGTAATATTATTACTTTCTCACTAGCGCTACCGCCGTAGAGAGAAAGTTATGTAATGCTGCGCGAAGAAACGGCGGATTTTCGGCAGAAACTCATTTTACAGGGGCCGTGGTAAGGAAAAAGTGGATAAATCCAGTAGCGAAATTTAGAAAACAAAGTATTCGTAAGGCAAGAAAGTAAAAATCCTCTAACAAGCGGTGCAGCCAGAATCCCTGGTTTATGGATCCTTGATACCGAAAAGTCGATTGACGGGAAAACGTCTGTCCGTCTCTGTCTGTGATCAACGCTAGCGGCTAAACCATTCTGCCGATGTTCTCCAAAATTGATATTCCCCAATCGATCTGGCTGATGTCGTGGCCTCTTGAATTTGAAACCGATATTTTAATTTTGGGGGTACTTTACATAAATCTGCCGGGACGTTTTCAAAATTTTTGAATATATGACACCATGAATTCTGATTAAATTTTGTTGGATAGTGTGCAGGACGTTTAAGATAATGGTGCAAGTCTCACATTCGTTGAATGTTCTGAATTTTCGAAAATTGAAACCATTAAAAAATTGTGCAGCCTCTTCCTTCAATTACCAGTATGTCGGGACCGGTGCCGAGATCGCTAAGACAGTAGTGCCGTGGCGATCTCGAGTGGCCGAGTCGTGGGTCCGAGTCCTGCCTCAGACATGGGTGTACGAATTTTACGAAAATATGAGTATTTTTTGAGTACTTTAACGACAAAAATTGTGGACCACTCCCAATGTGCTGCGCTTCCTGAACGTAAAATGAATAGCGTTGCTAAGCAGATGAATGCTACGTAAGTTAGAATGTATATTTTTTTCATATTTCTTTGTTTGTATCCTTCTTCGAGGTTTTGTCACACGTTTAAAAATTATTCTTTTAGAAATTATTTAAAACGTATTTTAAATTGCGTCCTTTAATTGAGTTAAATGTGACAAGGATTAGATGATTTATCTTTCCTTAATAAGGGCGTGGGAATAAAAAGTAATGCATGTAAAAACCTAGTAATTTTGATATACATAAAACATTACATTTAATTATTGTATTTTTCTATTTTCTTGCTAGGGGTCTAAACAATGGCAAAATGTGTATCCCATACGAATTAGCTGTCACAGTTGATTGTAACACATTGTTGTAACGCTGCTCTGATAAGAGAAGGCCATAATGACTGCTGCCTTTTCTTTCGGATTAATATAAACTAATGTTTCTATTTAGAGCTGAAATATCCACCGTGCTTCTTTGGTATATTTTATTCTAAATTACTCACTGTAATTGGCTCCCCTATTTTCAACCTTGGCAAATCCACAAATTCAAGAATGAAAATTCGTTTGATTCGTTTCCCTAAAGGCGACTTTTGTCCTCAGGTTTATAGACAAAAATTAAAGGATATCAAACTCTCTCTCTCTCTCTCTCTCTCTCTCTCTCTCTCTATATATATATATATATATATATATATATATATATATATATATATATATAAAGGATATCAAAAAATATCAAAGCCTTTAAGAGAAAATCGCGTTAAACATGTAAAATAATTTTAAAAATACGTAGAATCGCCATCAGACAAAGGTTACAGTTAGCTAATAGAAAAACAGCAACAGTTCGGGTAAACATCCAAATGTTCACATCATGTACCAGATCAACTCCCTGAAAAGTATGATCTGCTGAACAGGAAAAAATAAATTAATTTAAAAAAGCGATATCGTGTGTTATCAATAATGACAGGGTCAGAACTATTATGCTCGGACACAGCGGACTGGGCACGCTGATATTGTTGCCGAGAACGATGGGAACGGGCTGTCTGCTTGTCCGACTAATTTAAACAGCGATTTTAAAAGGGAGATAAGTCCCTTTTAAAGTCGTCCACTATTTCGTAAAACAAGCTCAGATATATATATATATATATATATATATATATATATATATATATATATATATATATTTATTATTTGTTTTTCTTCAAGCTATAGGTCTAGATCTCGGTTATCCGGGTGACACCGCGTGCCAGGCTGTGCAGCTGACGTTTCGACCGTCATTTCGCGATCTCCTTCAGGGCTGATCTTCCACGAAATGACGGTCGAAACATCGGCTACACAGCCTGGCACGCGGTGTCATCCGGTCAACAGAGATCTAAACTCTGTCCGCGGAAGCCTAAGACTTCAAGCTATAGGTCAGTCTAAAAAGAAACTAAACCAAATTTAATGAGGACTGCCAGGCCGAGCAAGAGGTCAACTAAAAATTCCAATGACTGTGCAAGAAGTCTAGGACTAGTTTCTGATCCTCACACAGAGGAGATCGTATTATCAGCTAGGAAACGCCTAAATGTTTCCTGACAACAGTAATAGACACAGTGGAAATCATAGATTTCAAAACCTGGTGATCGAACGTTTTTTAGAACACAATGAAGCCTCTTGCTTGGTCTGTCAGTCCTCACTGTGAGCCTGGTGTGACGCTTTCCTAGTAAAGCAACTAACGTAAGACAGAATATTTTCGTTACCTCATGGCACTTGAGTACATATATTGTGACGATACCGAATAGTTGATAGAAAAAATTGATTTAAAACACACGTCGTAGTAGCCTGTCGCGGGCCTACGCAGAACCCTGTTTCTTTTGTGCGCGCTAGGTCGAGCCAATTCGCAATGCACACGTGCTGGAAGAGGTCCCCTCGCGCTTCTTTGTCCGGCGGGGGGCAGTGTGTACAAGAATTATGACCCGACCGGCGCCCCTCTGGCGCCGCCACATCCCCAGGCGACCTGCGGCCCCCCCCCGACGTTAGAGAGAGAGGGTTGAGTGGAATTTTTCCATAGATTACGGCCAGAAAACGCTTCCGGACATTGGTCGAAATTAAACTAAGACGCAGTTGCCTTTTGCCAATAGAGAGGAACCTTTCAAAATTTAAACCAAAAATCATTCCAGAACTTTCGACGAAGGAGTAAGGAGAGGGGGTTACAGAGGCTTCGCGAGATGTGACCAAGTAAAAATCAGAAGAGAAGAAGGGAGACGGTCTTGAGAGTAGGTTCGGGGAGGAGCGAGGAACGCGCACCTCGGCGGTGCGTCGTTCGGGGAGCAAACGCCGCTGGCGTCGACACCTCCGCAGTGTGAGAGACAGTATTGTTCTAATTTTTTGGTGCGCTGTGTGGGATGCGGAACGCGGAATTGCTCCTGACGGATGTTCGCTATCACGCGTGTGGTAATTTTTTTGTTTGAATTGTTAAAGGACTCTTATTGTGACTAGCGCGCCGTTACTTACGTTAGGCGCAAAGCAATCTCGTTCGGTCGCCTGAAAGAGACTATCGCTGCTTGTGCGGTGCAATCTTGTGCCGCGCGCGTGTCAAAATTATTCAATTCGGCTTACGCCACTACGCCCGCGACCGCCGCAGAGCTATATTTCGTACTGGAGTCTCCGTCCACCTCACCTCGAAGGCTGCGAGTGCGAGTGCCTGCCTCCCGCCCCCCGGCGAGGAACCTGCCTCGTCAGCTGTGACCCGCTGCTGGCACGGTTTTCACCACCGAAGAAGAAGGAGTTCTGGTGACGTCACACGAAGGTCGGGTATCGAACCTACGAAGTCTCCCAAAACACGGACTGTTGTCCCCTAGACTCTTGTGAATGGCCCGGATTACAGACCTGTGCCCCATCATAAGCGAGCCGCGCTGTGGCTTTTTTTGTTGACAAAGAAACTTCCTAAATTGTATTTTGCTTCTTCCTCTGTAAATTGTATCTTAATTTTATTGTCTTCTAGTAAGTAAGAAAGTTATTTAAGTAAAAGGGGAATCTGGGAAAGGGGGGGTAAATTCAAGCGGATTTTTGTGAATTGCGGGATAAATAAGAAAGAGGAGAGGGATGTCTTTGGGTTTAAGAGGGAAGGGTTATTAATAATAGGATTTATTTGTATATATCTTTTATTTTAGCTCATTAATTTTTTTTATTTTTTTTAAAAAACTCAATGTATTTCATTTTGGTAACCAAGTAGCGTCCATCCATAGGCCCCCACTTCTCGTAGAGAATCACTGCTCCTGAGCTAGCCCGGCAACTACCCAGGTGAGTGAAAGAAAGGGGGGGGAGAATCTCGATCGCCCGATCGAGCTCCGACGTCACACGCGAGGGCCCGCGCGGCTTGACAATATTGATAAGGTTATCAAGTACTCGTTCATGTTGGGGGAAGGAACGTCAAGAGTTGCCTCTCAAGGAAGTTTATGGCTCAGCTATTCTTCTAATCAACAGAGAGAAAATAACTGATGTTCAAAAAATAGTAAAATACATCCCACGTGAATATCTCCATTTCTATCAGTAACTTTTGAGATACCACAAGTGGAAATCAATGACTGGTAGATGCTGATATTAATTTAGTAAGAGTATTCTTCATGTCCTCATAGCACATGTGTTAATTCAAGTCATTATATATTTATTCTAGGATTACATTGTTTCATAAGTCGAAACCTAAAGAAATAAAAAATTGATTTCTTTAGATTAGATTTTAGATTTATTATTAATTCTGCAATTAAGTATCATTACTTGGAGGCAGAATACTTAAATTACAAGAGAGTACTTAAAATAGGAAAAAAAACAATAATTAAGAATAATAGTACATAATTTCACAGCGCAAACCTTACTCCAATTCATTTTACTCCACTTCACTTCACTTCACTGCACTGCACTTCACAACACTTAACTGTTATGCATTTCTTTCGCATTTCTTTCCCTCCACTACACAACACTGCACTGCACTGCACGAATATAAATAATAATAATAATAATGACAATACTACTACAACTACTACTAATAATAACAATTAGACAAATTACTAAATAAGAAATTCTACTTATTTAACAGTAGAAACTTAACAATAATACAATGACCTAAAATATAGATGAATAGCTAGGAAACTAATTTATTTTTAAATTTTCTCAGGCTTTGAGGAAAGGGTTCAAAGATTGTCACAGGCAAACTGTTCCAGTCTCTAATAGTTCTGTTTGTGAATGAAAATTTCCCAACGTCCGTTTTCTGCACTCTTGTCTTAAATTTGTGCTTGTGATCCGCTCTACCGAAGTAAGTAGGTTTTCCTAGACGACGATTAATTTCACCCCAAGCAGGATAACCTTTGTATGCTTTGTACATAGCACAGAGTCGCAACTTAATCCGCCTTTTTTCGAGTGACTCCCATGCACCTCTATTTTTTTTTTTTAATATTTCATAATCTCTTGTATTATTTCCCTTTGCGGCTCTGTCACGCAATCAATCTTTATAGACGAGGCCTCTAAATAAACTTCACGGAGACGTGATGAATTGCACTTTGGCTTTAAAGATATAAAGAATTTGTTTAAAAAATGCATATAAATATTCATGTAAAATGCAACCCGCAACGCACGTCACTTTATATATTTAAATACCTCCTAAACGAAATGTTCTAGAGCCTTAAAAACTTAACTTTTGAGGCAAATGACCTCAAAGAAATGTTCCTCACACCGTAATCTACAAGATGAAATCTTCGTGACTATTATATTACATTTTTGCTGATTCGAAGGTTCTCAATTCTACCCCACCTGTTGAGAACCTGTAAAATCTGCAACTGTATGTGAAATTACTAATGATTTTATATTCTATGCGATTGAATTACACGGGTGTACCTCTTTGCTCGATAATACACGTAAATAAGAATAGTTTATATTGACAAGGGTGTAGTATTTTGTTATCAATTACAAAGTGACATATAGAAGATGTGACGGTGGATAAGAGGATCTTGAAGGAAAATATATATTACAGGCATAATATGGAAAAATAAAGAAGGTGGGGTATGGCATGCGAGAGTTCTTGCACGGGTACGCTAGTTATTTCATAAAAGACGTCTAGAGTATAAAACCGTTTCTGTACACCAATGAAATGCAAATTTGGAGATCGAGAGTAGTCCAAGTTCTACATTTGGAGTTCAATAACGACTACTTCTAAATTATAAATGCCCCAGATGCCAGATGTGGATATTATTTTTTTAGAACTATGGAACAGACTTAATTCCTTATTCAAGTCACTGATTCAAATGTGGTAGAACGTGCAGCCGGCCATTGTTAGAGCCGTGGTCTTCCACACGCAATGTGGTTGTCGGGTGACGAGGTGAAAATACAAAATAGAGGAAATCAATATGAGCGCATCAATATGTAGAACCTCGCACACATTGTTTGTATGGTTGAAGGCAAGTTCAAGCAACTGTGACAAACCACAGAATATTCTAAATATTAATTTTTTTAGTTTTAAAAATTCTGAAAACTATTAGTGGACAGACGAATCGTATGGTTGCCTAAGGTTGAAATAGTTATTGGTTAAGAAATTAAATTCATGTGTGGTTGTGAGAAATCTGAACCTTCTAATGTAAACCTTATTTTAATGTTTCAATGACTTACGTATGTCGGGAAGATGGCTATTTGTGTATCGAAGGTCAAACAGAGTTTAATTCTACATTTGAAAACATCAATGTATTTTTTTAATTAATTTATTTTATTTTGACTTGTTTATTAAAATAGTTCATTTAATCAAATGGGGGTTTGGGTTTCTCTCTTATATATAAACATTCTTTATAATAAAATATGAATTATTGAATTATTGATGATTGTTTTATTGTGTATGAAATTTAACGTTTTTCCAAATCAATAGCTTCAATTTTCCACTCTTACAATATATTTTTTTCAAATTTTACCAATTCTTTATACAGTAGAACCCCGCCAATCTGAACCCTTCAAATCCGAAATATCGGATACTCTGAACGAAATTTGAAATGGAAGAAAAAATAAACAAAGAAAACCTGATTTGCATCAATTTATGACCGAAAAAGCAGGAATGCAGTGTAAGTCTAACCCAGTTCTGAATATTGTACTACATAGAATACCCGTGAACAGCAGCGACACAATCTGGTTTAATTATTCTAAACAACGTAGCAACTTCTACACATGAAACGATCGGTTCTGTACACGTACTGTACTCCTTTATTTGCCATTGCATGTCGCTACGGTATCTTGCCTGTTTCTCTTATCGCACGCTGCATTGCGGTATGTGCACGGTACATATTTTTGGATAATCCGAACATTTCTGAATACGAACAGACCACACGCCCAATTAATTTGGAATATTCTAAAGAATATTCAAAGAGCGCTGATGTTAATGGAGGATTACTCCGATTGACTTGCGCTCAACGCCCGCAAGGGCTTAAGGGACGCGTTGCGTCATGACGCAACAAATGTTAAAAAAAATGGGGTTCTATTGTATTACGGTACAACACCATCTCTGGTAAATACATTTTAAGAGGATATTTTCCAATGTCACTGTGAAATTACTTTAGCGTCAATTGTAACCATATTCTCAATTAATATTCATTGTAAAATATGTGCGAGAAATAATTTCAATAAAACAATCAACAATGCATTTTAAAAGTATATTATGAAATACAAACATTTGGATTGGATATCGAAAATGTTTGTGCAGTGTGACAAAAGAAAAAAGATTTTATAATGTAGATCAGTTAAACCTATTTTATTACTTACGGACGATCATACTTTTACCTGTTTTGTCAGTACATTGGCGATCGAAAGGTATCTCGTGTCCTGTATTCGTATTACGATATACAAAACCATTATATAAAATCATTACTGTACAAGGTAAGCAAAGGGAGTAAAAGGTTCTGTACAACCATGTTTTCATTGAAGGTGAACGACCCGTAATTCAATTTGGAATCGGGTACAAGTAGATTTCTTTGATCTTCCGACTAACCTCTCACACACGTCTTCGTTTACCCGGAATCCCCCTCATTTCCAAATAACACGCACTCTCATGGGAGCCCAAAGTCAAGGTTAATATTCTCGTCATCTATCCGTCGCACGTCACGAACCTCCTTCCTCCCAAAGAACCCCACAAGGCGCAACATTCACGCTAACAGTAATTGAAAGCTCCCAGCCGGCCCGTGAGGAAGTGGGGAGGGGAGGGAACCACGAAGTGTCCGACAAAAAAAGTGGCTGGTGACGGGGCGGGGGGAAGGGCGGCGTCGCAATTGCGTCTGGGGCGCGGAGAAGGAACTTCGCCGTGGGGAAAAGGTCGCCGATCGTGACTCGTCAGAGGCGGCGGGTGTCTTGGACGAGAAAGAGGGCAGGCGAGGAGGAAGACTGAAGGAGAAGGAAGGCCGAGAAGAAAGAAGAAGAGACCGGCTGAGTTTAGCTCTGAAACAGCTTTGCCAGTGTATCTACAGTGGCTGCCCGGAAGGTCCTAGGACGAGTCCCGGGGGTGACGGACACGAGCTAAATAGCTTGGTGGCATTCAACCTCTGTCTCGAGGAGAATTCTAGCAGCAGGTGAGTGGAGGAGCTCGGTAGTTTTCCGTGGTTCCTCTGATCAATACCAGGCGAATGGCTGAATAGTACCATAACAAATGGGCCTTGGTCAGCGCGCGGCCTTTCCTTTCTCTTCCTGGTCCTATTCTCTCCCCTTCTCATGTACTACAAACCAGCATTTGTTGGGAGATTAGAGCTTTTCCCGGCTGGGGTGGTTTCCCACAATTCGACGTATAGATCGGCGCCGGATCTCACCATCCTGCGGTAACGGAATACCGCTGCAATGAACCATTGAATACACTAACGGCACTGCAGACCAAAGTAGATGGCTTGCCCGAAAATATCAACCAATCAATCACAAAGAAGAAGTGAAAATGCATGGCAAAGAGGCGCGGAGAAAGACGAGATGGAAGTGGAGGACGTAAAAGTAGAGACGGGGTGGAGTTGGGATCATAGGCGAAAGCGTGCAACCGAGGCAAGGACGGAAGACGAGGAGGCTGGATGGAGGCGGAGTAGAAGTCGACGTTAGGCTCGGAGGTGGAGGTATAAGGGAGGTAGAGGAGAATGTAGAAAGTTAGAACTGATGAGTACACGAGAAGGAGTTGAGAGGCGGCAATAGACCTCGTAGCGAGGGAGGCATTGAAGGCTATTTGGAAGGGAACTAGAGGAGGTAATAGAGAAAATAGGATACATTTGTGAACGTCTATCAAATTTTATGAATTATAATATCTGCTTTATAGACAGTTTATTCAATTTTTTTATTGAATGGCACAACTTTCCTCAGACTGATGTGTCTGCTTTATCAGATGGAACATTAAATAATAACATTAAAATTATAGAAAATTTTGTACAAAGTAAATTGTACAAGATATAACGTGGATATTAACATATTTAATAGAGAGAAGGTGGAGGCAGAGGTTAGAGGGGGCGCGGACTTTGAGTGGACTGTGAGGTCGAATAGAAGTTAAGACGCAGAAAAGGCGGCGGGAGGAGTAGTCTGAAGCGGAGGTGTGAGCGGGACAGAGCAAAGGGTAGTGAAGAAGGCGGGGTAGATGGACGGATGCAGAGGCGGAGCAGGCGATAGACACGAGGGCGGGGATGGAGTAGATTAGAGGAGCAGGTGGCAGAGGCGGGGCGGCGTGAAGAAAGCACAGATGATAGAGGTGAGAACAGGGGCGTGCGGAGTAGGAGGTGACATTGAGATCGAGCGCGTAGTTAGGACGTAAGAGAGAGAGAGTAGGGGAGAAGGCGAGAACGGAGTAGAGGCACAGACAGATGCGATGTAGAGTGGAGAAGGCGGGGCTGAAGGTGGAGATGAAGACGGAACAGATGAGTGGAGGCGAGTCAGTTTGGAGGAGTCAGAGGTGAAGGTGGAGGGAACTTTGATGTCGGGCGCGGAATTAGGAGGTGGAGGCGGATGCGGGTTGGGATAGAAGAGGCAGAAGTGAAGGTGGAGGTGAGGGTGGTGCGAAGTAGGTGAGTGGAGAAGCAGGCAGTGTCGGGTAGGATGGAAAAGGAAAAGAAGGCGGCATCGGAGTCGGAGGCGCAGTGGAAGAGGCAGTGGGCAAGAGGGAGGTGAGATTGAGGGCGAGTGGAGTTCGAAGGGAGAGGAACAGCAGCGTCACAAGCGGTGGTGGCAACGAGGGGGTCGTTGGAGGCAACGTAGGAGTCGGGCGCGGGGATCGGCAGAGGAACGGGTAGAGAAGAAGGCAGGGGCGAAAACGAAGCGGGGTGGCGGAGGCAGAGCTGAAGGTGAAGGTGAGGGCGAAGGTGGGGAAGGAGTGGAGATGGGGCGGTTTGCAGGAGTTAGGAGGTAGAGGAAAAGAAAGCGGGGTGGGAAGTCAGTGGGTTAAGGCAGAGGCGGGGCAAGGTGGAAGAGACAGAGATGAAGAGGGAGTTGAGAGCAGAGGCGTGCGGAAATCGAAGGAAGAGGAACGGTGTGGCCTGGTGCGGCGGTGGGAGCGGGGCGTCGTTGGAGGCAATTTAGGAGTCAGGCGCGGGGATAGGCAAAGAAGGGGGTAGAGAAGGCGGGAGCGGAGTAGAGGCAGGGGCACAAGCGGAGTGGGATGGAGGAGGTAGAGCTAAAGGTGGAAGTGGGGGCGGAGTAGTTGAGGGGAGGTGGAACGGTTTGTAGGAGTTAGGGGGTAAAGGAAAAGAAGGTGGGGTCGGAGTCGTCGGGTGGTGTCAGAGCCAAAGGCGGGGCAAGGTGGAAGAGACAGACGTGAGGGAGGTGAGAGCGGGCACGTGCGCAGGTGGAGTTACGAGGTCCAGGAGAGGGTAGAGGAAAAGAGGCGGGGGCGGATGCAGAGGCGGGGCGAGATGGAGGAGACCGAGGTGCGAGCGGGGGCGTGCGGCGTCGGAAGGGAGAGGAGCTGGAGGAGAAGAAGCCGGCGGGAGCGGCGGAGGCGGCGGCGGCGAGCGCGCGCGGATGCGTAGGTGGCGGTCCGCCGCGGTCCGCGGGGGAGGACCGGGCTTGCGCGTGCGCGCCCGCCGCCCCCGCGCGCGGCCTCCCATTGGGCGCGCGGCCGTGACGTGGCGCGACGCGCGCCGCCGCCAAACGGACGCGCGCCGCTGAAAGTTATAAAGGAAGTGGCGCGCGCCCGCAGACGGCATACACGCACGCCGCGTCCGCGCCGCCGCCACCACCGCCGCCTGCACCGTCGCCACCTCCTCCACCACCGCCGCCGCCGCTGCCGACGACGACGCCGGAGCGTTGAAGACGCGGACCAGCGCAACAGTCGCCCCAGGCAGCCCGCTCTGCCCGGACCCAGCCTCCCCGACCCCGCTGCAGCCGCCGACGCCGACACCCGCGCGCCGCGCCCGCCTTCCCATCCCCGGCCGCCGCCTCCGCTTCACCACGAAGACAACAGGTGAGTGCGACCATGCCCGCCGGCGCGCCGCGGACCCGGGTCTCGCGGGAGCTCAGCGCTTGCCTATATTGTTGCCGTTTTACTTCAACGACTCGCTGCCTTCAAACATGTCTCTGTCAACCAAGTGCTTCCGTATATACGACTACCAACAAAATTTCTATTGTTATTAATGTTTTAGCGTCATGTTTTAAAGGAAAATTAACGACTATGCATTGGGTTTGCTTTACAGAGCAATAATGCAAAAAATAATTTAAAAAATCACGAACTATTGTAAATTATCTTACTATTCTATGCGAACTGTCTGTCAATATTCTTTTTCATGCTACAGCGTCGCGTTTTTAAGAGAATGTTAGCGCCCGTGGATTAGAAGGCGAAATGTTACCATCTACAGCAAGTACAGACAGAAAATATTAAACAATCACGATTCCTGTAAATTATCTTATTATTCCTGTGAGACGCTCAGTCAATATTCCGCTCTTTTGTTACTGTTTTTTTAACACGTTCCCTTCAATGATTTGTCTCTGACAACTATATGCTGCCTTACAAACGCAACCAACAAAATTTCTATTGTTATTAATGCTTTAGCGTTATGTTTTTAAAGGAAAATTAACGACTATGCATTGGGAGGCGAAAGTTTGCTTTACAGAGTAATAATGCTAAAAAAGAATTAAAAATCACGAACCATTGTAAATTATTTTACTATCCCTTGCCCGCTCTGTGTCAGTATTCCGCTCTTCTATTGCGGATTATTTTTTTCAATAACACGTTTCCTTGCAATAATTTATTTCTGACAAGCTAATTCTTCCATACACACGTAACTAACATTTCGTTTCTTTTTATCACTTTAGCGTCACGTTCTTAAAAGAAAATTAGCGACCGTAGATTCGGAAAGTTTGCTTTCCAGAGCAATTATAAAAAACATGATTTATTGTAAATTATCTTACTATCCATTGTCCCTTGTGACTCTCTATGAACATTCCGCTTTTCAGTTGCAGATTCTTTTTTTAACAATACGTTTCTTTGCAATAATTCATCTCTGACAAACTAATACTTCCATACACAACCAACAAATTTCTTTTCTCGTTCTAGTAATACGTATCTGAGAGAAAATTAGTGACCGTGCATTAGGAGGACAAACGTGTTTTCTACAGAAATCATAAACAACACGATTTATTCAAAGTATTACATTTATTTTATTATGTTATTATCCCTTGTGGACGTGTTTCAACATTCCTCTCTTCTGTTGATTATTCCATTGAATAATATTATTCCGACTAGCTACTTCTTTTGTACACACGTTACCTACAAACTTTTGATTGTTGATCTCTTTCTAAGGTTACATTTTTTAGAGAAAATTATTGATCGTAAATTTGAAGGCGAAACTTCGTTTTCCAGAACAATCATAAAAACACGATTTATTTTAAGTGAATATCTGGCTATCCCTTGCGGACGCTATAACTATTCCGCTCTTCTGTTGCCGATACTTTCTTCAACTAGACGTTTCCTTGCAATAATATGTCTCTGACGACCTAGAGATTCCATTCATTCGTACCCAACAAAATGTCGATTCTTTTTCTTACTCTAGCGATACGATTCTAAGAGAAAATCAGCGACCGTCTATATGGAAAATTTCCTTTCCAAAACAATCATGAAAACGCAAAATTCATTTTAAATGATTATCTTGTTGTCCCTTGCGTACGCTCAGTGAAAACTCTCCTCTTGCGTTGACTTTTAAAAAAAAAATTAATTAATTACTTCCTGTTCGACAATTCATTTCGACAATTCCTGTTCAGGGCGTTGAAATTTACAATATATGGACAGTCGTTTTGGACACTAACAGTAACCTCTGTAAGAGGATTTATGAAGGTAATTTTTAAGAATTAGACAAATATATAAGACTAGGAAACATGGAAAAGAAGAGAAAATAAATAAAATTACGGAGAATGAAATTTATCTTTAGGAAATTTGGAATTAATTCTACGAGGAAAGGGATAAGGACTTTTTTTTTGACGATACGTTTTCTTGCAATAAAATATTTCCAACAATCGAGTGCTTGAATACACACGTAACAAAGTACATTTTGATTATTTTTTCTCTTTAAAGAGTTACTCTCTTAACGGAATATGGGCAACACAGCTTCAGAGGAATTTTTGTTGCCACAAATTTGCGTTTCGGAATATGTGCAAAACCAAAGTAAATGACAACAAAAATTGCTTTTCAAAGCAATAATGTAAAATAAAAAACATGTATTTCAAGTAATTATGACGGAATTCTGCTGTTTTACTGTTCTTTTCTGACGTTCAGACGTAGTTCTCCTTCACGCTTTTCGTTTCTTCATTCCACTATATACTTCCTCGCAACTATGCATTTATGAAAACCGAGAACGACGAAACACTAGTAGGAAACTATATTTTTCAGGTTTTATATTTTTTCATATTTTTCTTGTCCAAGCGTCATGCTTCGAATTGAATATTGGCGGCCAAGCGTGTGGAGCCAAAATCAGTCTTCCGTTGGAATGATGAAATAAAGAACTATGATTTATTTTAAATGCTTATGAGGGATATGTGGCGGCTTACCGTGCCTCGCGGACACTCGTAGAACATTCTCCCACACGTATTGTTTTTATTTATTCAACTACTGTTTTATCTCCTACAGTGTATGAGTATTTCTGTTAATCGGGTCCTTCCATACACACCAAAGCACTAAATTCTACGTATTTAATGTTACAGCGACATGTTGACAACGGAATTTAGGTTACCAAGAAGAAACACAAATTGACTAGCCAGGGCAATTATGAAAAAAAGGAACGACAATTTATTTTCGAAAATTATGATGCGGATGCAAAGGTTTTTCTTTCCTTGTGGACGCTATGATATCATATATGTAGTTGAAGAAAGAAACAACTATAGTTGTTCCTTTCATCAACTACATGCTTCATCACAAGAAAATATTTGTACACTCCAGTATTTATCCGCGGGCTCTAAGTCATATTGCCTCCATATTGCTTACAAAACGTCTGCGTCCATCTTTCAGAGAAAAGGCCTGCACGAAAATTCACTTCTCCCCATAGCTCGTCATACGCAGTTTTTAACTGTTTTTGACGTAAATAAATAAAATAAATAAAAAACAATTATGAAATTGTAAAAATAATGTATTTCTGGGAGCACAGGTTTTCCATACGTGCGTAAGAAGCTGAATTTCTAAGATGGCATCTTAGCACGTTGTAGGCCTACTTGTAAATCTTGAACGTTTTGTTTATGAAACATTTTAGCATCATGTCCTTCATCATTAAAGTAAGAATTAAACTTATAAATACTTCAAAATTCAAACTTAAACTTTTAAAATCAAATTTTGTAAGCGATTCAAAAGTTTGTGATTGTGCGGCTCAATGAAGACCTAGAGTTGTGTCAGAAATTTAAACTACATTTTCATTATTAAAATGCTGCAGCTCATAAGCGTGAACATTTTGTGTGGATATCATGGGTGGATTAGGCGGTTTGGTCGAAATATAAAACATTCTCGCTTTCTTTCCGTAATATAAAATTGCACTTCATGGATCTTTGTATACGTACTTTCATTTACGTATACAATATTTTAAAAAGCCGATGCTCAAAACGTTCATTAAACGAATATTTTTATAATATTTTCGGCGTCTAAAAATGAGCGTATAAACCTACATTAAATAGTTCTATAAAATTATTTTTCTCTGACTCGGTATGCACCAAATATAATGCTTACAAACAAGACTTATTACGCACAGAATTAGTACGCGTTTATTTTCACAATTGAGATTTCAACAAAATTCTTGACCGCGAACTGCTTTCATTTCGACGTTGAAATCAATACAGAAGAACTCTAAACGTTGATTTTAATGTGTGTCTTCATCTACAGACTGTTTTATTGCTCTTTTCAAAATCTAACTGTACATACTAGGAAGGTTTTGAAAAGGAAAACATTTCACCAATAACTTGTCTCATCGAATAACCTTGAGACCAATTAACATTGCCTCATGGAATTACTTTGAAATGCAAGTGTGATTGTCGAAAGTCTCCTGCAAAGAAGAATAATAAGAACCACAGCAATGCACGCATATATTTTCAAGAATAATGAATTTTGTGATCATTTGGAGAAAACTATTTTCAGGAACTTCATATATTCCAAAAGGAAACAATTCATTTTGTCATCTGCATTTTACATGCTTCTTAATATCAATGCTAATTGTTATATTGGAGCGTCTATCTGCGCAGAAGTCAGTGTATCTATAAATAAATATAAAATAAGTTAAAAAGCTAGTTTTTGATATTTTTTCACGTCACGTACTAAATTATGTTATAGTTCGTTTGTTCGAATGGAAAGAGTAATTACATTGAAAAAGGTTCTCAGAAAATATTACACATAAAAGTGGTGGCAAGTTTAGTATCACATACTTTATCATTCGATAATAAACCAAATACAATGAATATTAGCATTTTAGAATGGAGAAACAGTCATAATCGCAGAGTGTTGGGGATCACCATCTGCAAGACTGATTCCTTTTGTAAACGCTTTCCAGTTTGGTCGGCCCTGGAGACGGCATGATGGGCATAACCCATAATTTCTACTGATTCTTCAACAACCAGCTACGAAAAAGTTATTTATGAAGTTTCCGTAATCTTGTTTTGCAGCGAATATTCATATATTCTCAAAAGAATGCTCATTTAGACGAAATGCACACCCCTCCCGTACTCATTCAGCTTATTCCAGAGTCAGTAAACGTTCGTCACAAAAACGATGTTACATATTTTAGAAGTACCTCTAAGTGGAAGACTACAAATATCTATTAGGCAAACTATATTCGCTTCCTATATCGTTAACTCAAAAATATCACTATTGAGAAAGTGGAACAAAAATAACGAAGCCCCTCTAGACGACAAACATAATGTCTAACTCTCCGTCTAAAGTGTTCTGCATTTTCTTCCCGCCTTATATTTCTTTATTTAACAAGCAGTGGACAATACTGCGATTCGATATCAAAAGAGACTTTTTTATTTTTTTAAATTGTAATGAACTTGCATTATTCCCAAGTCCTTGAAAAATAGTGAAATTTTGATGTTAATTGTATTTAAAGTTTGAATCAAATTCATAAAACCATAGGTGCGCACATCCTCGAACGACAGGGGGAGCAACTACATACCCGATCCCCTGTTGGTTCCGTTGTCCAAAAAACGTGTTGTAGATATGGCATAAAATATAGCATATTTTTACTAGAAAATAAATTAAACACCATTCAAAAAGAATGTACATATAACTTTAATGTTTCAATTAATAAATTCTATTGTATTTAGGACATGTATTTAGAAATTGATCATATTTACGGAAAATAAACGTTTTATTACGCGTTAAGTAACGCGCGTCGGAGAACAACACTGCTACTTGCGCGAAACGGCACACGAGCGCTTTGGCCGTTACTCATAAAATTCGGTGTTAATCTACGACGCGTGTTACTTAAACGCGCCTCAACGGAACGCTCGTGTGGCACAGACTTAGGTGTATGGATAACTGACAAAACGTATACAATGAGAATATTATTGATCGTTTGTTTTCTTCAATATATTCGAAACTAATTTTTATGAGAACATTTCGTAAAGAAATAATAACGTCATCAACAAAACTTTTTTCAACTTGAAAATTACTATAGTGTTTAACTGTAATATTAGTACTTGACAAACTCAATGAGCAAACTATTGATTTAAATGAGTGCCAAATAGTGTAACAGATATATAGAATTAACGAATGTTCTTACGAAGTAATACGGCATGGAACTGTTAAGACGAAGTGGTTTAATGATGCAGAAGGAATGCTCCCGGTGTTTCAGAACATTTACAACGCTAAAACTTCAGAATATTAGGCGCTAATTTGAGTATTTTATTTGCATTTCGTAAATGCTTTACTCTACGAAAAGGCTGAAGAAATTGGTGAACAACCCAAACAGATAGGCTCAAATAAATGTGCATATTTTCTCTAAAACATCAGAAGAGGCATACATATCAATTGATGGAATGTCGATGGACCAATTCAATGTTGATGCTTATTACAAGGCCAGCAACATAATGTAACCCATCCCAATGTGTTCTTGATTGCAGAGATTCCTGGCTAAATAAATAGACTGTAATTTTATCCATTTTTTGTAATCACATATTTTAAAACTAATGAACATATTTTTATGTATTTACTGTACTTTCCAATGATGTTAACTGCTTGGGAACATTCATTCAAACAATCATTACGTTATTTTAATACAATTTACTGATTCCGAAATAACATGTTTACGGTCGGTATATTGTAAATTACGGTCGGTATATTGTAAATTAATATATTTAAAATATTTACATTAAATAATTCAAGATTATATGTACTCCAACATGCCTTATTGAGGTACTTGACAATTTCCTGTTAATTTACTTTTAATATAAAGATTTTGAGAAATTAAATACGATTTAAATATATTTCAAAAAGTGCGCTATTGGATTTTTAAGAGTTCTACAAAGTATGGGCTCAACTTTCAGTGAAATACACAGAAATTTCTCTAAGAAGGGACCAGTAAGACAGGTCCGAAAACTAATGAAAGTCATGTTGGTCGATGGCATTACAGGAAGTAGTGTCGAAGCCATTTGCAACAGAGCTATCAGCAAATAAACACATTGACAAATCGAACACACGGACATTATTTGCAGTTTTGTGGCCAGGACTAGTCAAGTAGTAGCTGCGGTCCCTTCTTAGAATAATCTCTCTCAATACCACAGGTCTACGAAGGAGCATTTGAATTTTGCGATGTATGGTCTGATCTCTAGGGCCAGTGGTGTAAAACAGGCCCACATCAGTACGTTCCAATCTTGCAAACAATGATTGATAACCATGCAAACAAGTTTTGAAATAAATGTCCATATAATACGTGTCCAGCAATTATGCGGGCAATCATTTCAGTAAATATCACTTCTGAGATTATTGAAATAGTAATGGAACAATTATGGGGATTGATAATGGGATCGTAAATTTTTCACATCATTGTAGACTATTATTTTTCATCACTACACTATTAATTTGTACACACAATTCGTTTTCGCTGTACATTTGTCTTTGTTTACACTAGAGTCTGTCAGTTCATGGTATCTAATTACGTCTCCTGCTAGTAGTTTGAGTTTTTCGAGCCGGTAAGCCTTATTGGGACAATTGGAAACTTGGAGTTGATGTACACAATCAAATTGGAACATTTTTATTTATTAAAAGAAATTTTTCTTCCGTTGAGAAGTTATCTGAAAAATATTGCTCTTATTCAAATACGCATATATGGCTCTTGTGAAGAAGAAAAATTATGTGGATGATATGATGGAATAAACTATTCAGCACCATAACAAAGAAGATTGTATAAAAAAGAGCACATCTCACTGCAGAATGTGGAAGTTGCAATAAGGAGAAACTACTTTGATATATTTCATTATTTTATAGTATTATATTACAATGACAATAGCACGAGTAAATAATTATTTATTATTTGGGTACTGATAAATGTTCTATTGTACATTATAAATTTCATGCAATGAAAATAGCTAAGCTTTTAACATGAAACAACCTTACAACAGCATAAACACGCAAAATCACGAAGACAGATGTTTAGATTGTCACGTTACACTCAGTTTATTCAATACACTTTTAAAATAGTTCAGAAAACGAAAAAGGGTTGGTAAAACCGTAAGAAAGCTAATCCGTTAATTTTATGAAATGGTCAACGCCATTTTTTCATACTAACATACGCCATAAATTTGTCATTTCTCTTCAGCCGCTTCCATTTATTGACGCAAGTAATCATCTTTGAGTGCTCTTCGCGAGTGTGTTTGTGAGAGGTCAACGACAACGACGTGAGTAGCAGTGACATCAGGGACAACAGTTTGCACGTCCTATTTGAAAATGCAACGGGAGTCCCTGCTTGTGGTTTCTTCGATTAGATTGACATTGCGAATGACTGTTGCACATCCAAGGCACAGCGGGTATTGCTTTCTAGAACGTAAACTAACTTAAGAATGATGATAGATTTTATTTGATGTTATAATTCAAAGTAAATAACACGTCCGGGTAAAAAAGAAAAACAGTGTGAACAATTCTAACCCTAGAAAAATTTCTTTATTTCCACGTACACCCGGAATTTCGCGGGGACTTCCAACATCGGATTCTACTCTCCGATTCCTATATCTTTATTTGTTAAAATGGTATTAAAAATGATTGCAAGTCCGTGAATGTCCACTAGACTTTAAATTATTTTAAAATTATTTGAAACAAAAAAGACAAGCATAAATTGCCCAATAGATTTGAGTAATTAACAAAAAAGAAATACATTTTGCACATGGAAGGCAACGTGAAAAGAAATTGAGAACTGTCATTTATTTTTCTGTTCTAATCTCTGCTCATAATGTGTTCTAAAACGTAAGTTTGCTTTATAAGCCGCATATTAAGTACATCGATAATTAAATAAGAAGCACATTACCTAACTGATAATGTTAATTAGCGATCTCAAGAAATCTCAAATAACAGTAAAGACGCATGCAATATTAAATGCTCAGGGTTTAATTTTTCGTACGCACCAGAATTCTAGTCTATTCAGTGAACAGTTCCTCGCTTCCCAAGTAACTGCCAGTAACCTAATGTTTATTTATGGCACAAAGCAATGCGAACGGCCAGAAGCGGGTAGCTGTCAAAGTCTTCCGACCGCTTGTTGGCAACGTGCCAGCTGTCCACGAAGTCACAAGCACCCAGTCTTGCAAGTCAAAATGCTTCGGATCAGATAAACCAACAACAATCTGGACGATAAGAATTAGGTTTTGAAGCTATTCTCTCAACAATTAACTTCACAAGAGCGTCAAGATGATAAAAAATAAACATTAAATTTACCTAATATTCATGTTTAAAAAAATTATGAGTTCTATGTTCATGATGAAAACAAAATTTAAACAAGACATAACCCCCATAAAGAGCCCATTTACACTTGTAAACTAGTGGTGCTAAAACAGTGCATATACTCTTTCGCCATTAGTAATGGTAATGTAATACAATTTATCCACAATTTCTCTCCGAATTACACGTCTCAGTCAAAATTTTTTCTAAAACTCATTTGAAATCGAAGAACATTTGGTGCGACAAATAAGCAGTATGTGAAAATATAAAATAATTAAAACTTAATAAATAATACGATACTGATAGCGTTAGCAAACAAATGCAAATAGAACGAAAAATACATAATAGTAATTATTAAACACTATGGTATTGCAATGTTCTACAAATATATACAAAAATATTAGTTTATATATCTGCGAACGAAAAACAGGCGTCATTATCGCCTTTTGTTGTCAGTGGGGCATTACAACAACCAAAAACAAACGCTCAT
The DNA here is from genome assembly GCA_031308135.1 of Acheta domesticus. Taxonomy (NCBI): domain Eukaryota; kingdom Metazoa; phylum Arthropoda; class Insecta; order Orthoptera; family Gryllidae; genus Acheta; species Acheta domesticus. The sequence goes on from JAHLJT010002406.1 coordinate 83,958,394, forward strand.
CTATTAGTTTTCACTTAAGGCAAAGGACGCAATTTAAAATGTAATAACATACATATAATAGTATAAATGTAATCAATAATAATATAAATAATAATAATAAAATGAAATAACAAATAATATACAAATACTAACATTCTACAGCCTCCAGTTACCTTCAAATTACGCATACTATTTTAATGACTTGTAGAAAAGTTATTATTTCATAATTATAAATTACAAGCATTAAGTGCGCAGAGAGAGATAGTCAAATTATAATAAGATAGACCAGTGGTACTACAAATGGCACAGACTTTCCCGTATTAGTTTTATATTTCTTTGGTCTCCGCTAGCCACATACTATTGACAGCTGCCATCTAACACTGCCATAGGTACATTTTTTGGTCATTTTCTTAATTTTTCAGTTTCTATTGGTGGAATGAAAATATTAATTTTAGAATTTTGAAAAACACAAAAACCTAGCAAAAAATGGCAATTTTCTTTTCAAAAGGATGTGCCGTTTTCAAGAAAATTGCGTTTTAGCGCTACTAAAAAGGCAAAATTTGAAGCACATTTTCACAGAAAAATTTTGAATTTTCAAAATACTTTATTTGAAGTTATTTGAAGCACTTACACTCACAAATATAATAATGTTTACAAATTGCTGGTAATATGCATATTAAAAATGTGAGAGATCTTTAAAAAAATCACATTTGTATAATTTTTGAAAAAACAAAAAAATAACTCAAAATAAAATTTACGTCATATTAAAGAGTGTAATTATCACTATCTGTTACAAACGTTTCAATAAAAAATTTGCAGCCATATATGAGAAAATGGCGTTTGAGCGTTTCTGAAAATGCGGAATTTTGAACTACTTTTCACAGAAAGTTGAGTTTTCGAAAACTTTACTTGACATTATTTAAAGCTCATGCACTCCTTAATATAATAATGTGAAAAAATCGCTGGTAATGTAAATATTAACAACGTGAGAGACAAGTCAAAAAATTACATTTTTGCAATTTTTGAAAAATAAAAGAATAGAGCAATATGGCGTTTTTGTCATCTCATAAAATACATTAGGCATTATCCCTACCAAAAGTTTAAAGAAAAAATTTGGAGCCGTTTTACAGAAAATCTAGTTTTTGTAATTTTTTAAAATTGCACATATTGCAGGCAATATTGCCCGAAAAATTCTAAAATTTTCAAAAAAATGTACATGACCTTAAACAAAAAATTCATTATGAAAAAAAATTTGTTTGAAGGAAAAATCTCTATCTGCAATTTTGTAGTTGGAGGATAATGCCGAATAAAATTCATACTTTTGCAATTTTCGAAAATTTAGAGTAATCCTGAAAATCGGACCTATGCCGCTTTAAGAGGTGTATTTTTACTCTATTCTTACAGGAAATTTAAAGAAAAAATTTGGAGCCGTTTTTGAGAAAATTTTGAAAATGTCCGGGTGGCTTCATATATAAAATACTCCCAATTTTATAGAATCTTTTTCAAAATATCAAAGCTTCGACTAGAACCAGATCGACTGGGGAATATCCATTTTGGAAGAAATCGTACGTATGGTTTAGGCGCTAGCAGTTTTCACATACGGACAGACGGATGGACGGACGGACGGATGGACAGACAGACAGACGGACGTTTTCCTTTCAATTGGTTTTTCGGTATCAAGGACCTAAAAAACAGGGTTTCTGGCTACACCACTTGTTAGGGGATTTTTTTTCTTAATTTAGCAACTGGTTTAATCCAGTTTTTCTTTATCACGGCCCGGCAACGAATTTTTTTCCGCTGAAAATTGGCCCTTTTTTTGCGCAGCATTACATAACTTTCCCTATACTACACAAATTACTCCATGTATTCGTACGTATACGGGAAAGTAAAAAAGGAATGTAATCCGTGTCAGCTGAAATAGGCTTCCTGCGTATATTACTACTAACACTAAGACCCCAGCCTAACCATAGCATGAGTATGCATCCCATGACATGTGACTGTCTTCCTCTAAATGTACTATTACTATTCGTGTCGCTTTCTTTGTCCTACTCACAAGAGACACAACTCGTGGTCCTCCATGTGCTTATCTTGAGCCGAGTGTCTTGACGGTCTTGGCCGTCTTGACAAGTGCAAGAACCGCAACTAAAATTTCGTAATTTTCAGAAATTGTAAAAATGTGAAATTGATCGATGCGGATTGCGAATTGAACGTTGAAAATTCGGTACCTCTGGCAACACTGCCTCTATCGTGACTCATTGCTTCGCGACGGCTCATAGCATCTTGTTATAGTTAAAAAATACATCGCTAGATGGCGGTTTAATCAAGGGTGGCTTCCCCTCGGCCGGTAAGGCCCCATTAAAGAACGTTTATTCTCGCTATCGAACGCTGTAAGATATGGGCAATTAATAAAGGACTGGACGAAACACTGAAGGAGTTCCACCAAACAGCGATTACAATAGTTTTCTCATCACCTGAATGCGTGGTTCATTATCATTCGATAAAGTAAATTTCTCGTAGCTATCAAGTATTATGCACTTTTTCTTCAAACAACAAATCAAATATTTTATTTGGTAATTATATTTAGAAAAATAAATGATAACTTTTCCTCCCTTTAGAAGCAGTCACCAGCCACAGGCCACAATGGATCATTCAAATCCACTGCAATCTATTCCAATCTTACTTCAGTTGTGTAAAATGTTCTGGAACTTATCTATTTTAAACTATGCATTAATACACTATCACTGAAACTCAAATAAAAATTCCTCAGAGCTAACAACTCAAAAATCACACCTGCTATGGACCGATTAAAAGTTGGTGATTGACAGTTGTTCTTCTAAAGCTGTAGCTTTATACAATGAATGTATGGTTTGATTACTTTAATAAGTATTTCAAGTGTTTATTTTTGTGTTCTGGGTACATGTGATCCAACCTAACGTCGGCCCCTTCCATTCGGAATATTGTCAATCACCAACTTCTTTTAATCGGACCATATTGTAATATACAAAATATTACAAGAAAACAAACACCGCACTTTACTCTGGACGGTGCGAAGCGGTTACTAGGTAATGAATGTTTGTTTACGTGCAGGAGGGGGCTCTGAACTAGAGTTTTTTGTTGTTGTTGTTGTTGACTGGCATCGTGGTGGTAGCTGCGCGAAGGTGGTCGGATTAATTTAAGTGGGACATCGCCGTGTTATATGTAATAGGGAGAATAGAATTTGGAACAGTAGTGGAACAATTCTTGCAAGGGGTAAATTAAAACATCAAGAGAGAAGCAGATGACTTCGGCGACGACCGGCGCGAAGAGGGATTTTCGGCGCGGAAGCCAAGGGTGATATGAACTGCGGGGCCTCATTTCACAACGCGTAGACAATTCGGTACCGTTATTAACTAAATGCATGCAATCAATAGAATTTATATTGTTAAACAAAATTCAAATCATTTCAGTAAATGAATTTATTATTGTGCCAAATTATACGCAATTCCTTGTAATAGAAATAATTTCAGACTTCAGTCTTCTCTGTATAGAGGGCAACCCGGTGACAACCAGCCTGCAGGTAAGCGTGGTGTCATCGTATAGAACCCAAAAACTGAGCTAACGAATTAAAGTAAATCATAAATTCATTATTTTATCACAATATATATTATTTTCATCATATATCAAAGCAAAATATTTTATTTGCTACATAGATTTAGAAGAATATACAAAAACTGTCTTTCTTTCCTTCCGTTCTCTGAGAAACCACCAGTCCTCCCAACGGATGACGCCAGTTAGGCCCGCAATAGACTACACCGAGGAATGTGTTTCCAGAAATGTGCGACGAGAAATGTGGAAAATCGAAACAAGGGACACTTATTGACCCCTACAGACTTGAGTTTTCTCGTCCGCTTTTGCGGAAGTAAAAGAGTTCCTAGCTCGAATCGGTCGGCGAGCGAGTTTTCTCGGACACATTTCTACTCCTTCATTTGATATATGACGTTTACGCATTAGCTGCCGAAGGAAAACACCATATAATGCGTAGACCTGAATGAGGTTATAATATTTAGCAGTACCAGATGCGATGAAGTACCAGTTTTTTAATAGTTTTCTTGAATTTTCTCTTGAAATGGAAATGAACAAGAAAAAAACTTAATGAAAGATATTCTCATTTGTACAAAGCCGTCTCATAATGAGCAATATAAAAATAAAAATTTGAAGCAAAAAACTTGAAGGGGTATTTTGAAAGAATTGAATGAATGCATTCCTTTTTTAAATTTGTATTTATTAGGAACTTATGAATCAATTTATTACTTGTGAATTTTATTATAAATTATTTGATCATTCACGATTTATTCATAATTCAACCAACAAATATAGTAAATCAGAGCAGGGTAGAGGTTAAGGAGCTCAAGAAAATTTGTTGATGTACTTCTCCCTTATACTTAACATATTTTGCTGATTTTTTACATGAAATAATGATTTGTATGCAATGCAGTAGTGTATTTCTCTTTAGGCAATTCGAACTCATTTATGGTTTACAATTATGGTAATAAAACGAAGGATTTCAGAGTTAAAATTACACAAGAACATTTAATAAAACAAGAAATAGGACTTGCAGCTGATCTCATAGCTAACTGCTGCCGCCAATCTCGGCAAGTCGCACATAAAGGCATTTCTAGACATCGAATAACCTATTTCTAGTGTGGATGCAGCCTCGCCGGCCTCTTTCCACATTTCTCGCAACACATTCCTCGGTGTAGTCTGTTGCGGGCCTTACGGCGGTGACAGAGGAGGGTTCAGCTCTGCCAGCGCGCTGTTGCGTTGCGTTGTTGCCAGCTCAGCGTTGTGAGAGCAACAATAGGAGAAAGGTTTGGCTGATATGCAAAGTGAATTTTTTTCTACCAATTGTTGCCAAAAACGCCCTTTTCCATCTGTATTCGGATTCAACTTGTTTATTCGTTATGGCAGCGAATCCAAAATGCGCAACTATCACTGCAACACCGCCCCTATCGTCGGCTCCTTTCCTTTTCATTCGTCCACATTCAATGATCATGTCAGATCAAAGGGATTGAAATTATGTATTTTTTAAAATACGCACTCATACATTTTCGCCGAAATTCAAAATCAATGCATTATTACTAAGAATTCAAAATTCATAAATATTTTTATCAGACATCAAAGCAATTACTTCATTTGGTAATGAGATTTAGAAGAATATTAAGGACTTTTCTTCCCTTCTCTGTGAAATTGCCAATGCCCCATCGGTGGCCGCCAATTCATTCCAACTTAAACATAATGGTACTTCAAGTTCAGGAGTTGGTATGAGAGGTCATTGTCATTCAATCGGGAGCTCCAATACCAACATATTAAGTCGTTAGGAAGCTCCCGATTGGATGACAGTGTCACTCTCTCCGTTCAGCTCCTGACCTTCAAGTGCCAATGTGTTTAAATCGGAGTATACGCATGTCGCTGGAGATCGTTGGTTACACGATCGAGAGCACATGTCGGGACCGCCACATCGCTCCTAGAATCGGCTCCTTTCCTTTGCGGAAATCTGGATTTACTGTTCAAGCGAGATCGAATAAAGTGAAATTAAGTATTATGAAATTACATTATGAATACGCGTGCACACTTTTCTGACGAAATTTAAAATCAATTCATAATCAAGTCAAAATTCATAAACATTCGCTAACAAGTCAAAAATTCGTAAACGTTTTTATCAGACATCAAAGTAATTACATTATTTGGTAATTCGGTTCAGAAGAATATGTAAGGACTTTTCTTCCTTCCCTTCTTTGTGAAATCGCCAATGCTCATCGGTTGCCGCCTATACAACTCCGACTTAAACATAGTGGTCCTTCAAGGTCACGAAGGTCTTGAAGGAAATGAGATTATTGTATTTCAATCTGGAGCTCCAATACCAAAACATTGTCGTCAGGAAGTTCCCGTCTGGATGACAGTGTGCCCCTCTCCGTCAAGATCGTAACATTTAAGCGCCAATGTGTTTAAATTGGAGTATACGCGCGTCGCGGGAGGCCGTTGGTTACACGACCGAGTGCACATGCCGGGACCGCCGCAGCGCCTCTGCCTTCGCGTCGGCTTCTTTCCTTCTGTCGGACGTCCGCATTCATTATTCAAGCGAGAGACTGACTCGCAGAGTCGCGGCGCGTCGCCACCGCAGCTGCGGGCTTCGTAATTAGAGCCCAAACAACGCGACACTGCGGTTAATGGGCGGGGTAATGACCCTGGGGTGCGCCGCCCCGCGTCGGATCACTGGCGACCGCCGGCAGGCCCCAGAAGGCCCACCCAGGAAGGACATGGACCGCGCCTAACTGCCCGGACACGTCGAAGATGCTTCGTCGCTCGCGGTGAATGAAGATGAAGCGATGCCACCTCGATTTTTGCCCTTTGTTTCAATCGATTATATCGAAAAAGAGTATCTCCAATATCATCTTTGTTTCGTATGAAAACGCTTTTATTCGATTGATTCAATATTCTGTACCGTCTACATCCAGTGTTATGGTCATTAGTCCCATGAGTAAAGTGCATGTTATTACTCCTCCCACGCTAGAATATCTTACGCCGTCGGCTTGCAGGGTCTACCTCCCCCCCTCGGAATTTGTGCCTACAGTTATCTCTAAAAGCTCCGAGCTGTCGTGTGTGTTAGGTGAGAACGAGGGGGAAGATAACGCGCTACTATTGGCTGGTGTGTTAAGGTTCTGTGGTTCCCGCTGTAATTCGATTGAATAATTATTCTGAACCGTCTACATCAACTGTTTTGGTCATTAGTTCCGTGTGGATGAAGTGCATGTTATTACTCGGAAGGTGGTGGTGTTCCTCCCTGGCTAGAATATCTGACGCCAACCGACACGTCGACTTGCGGGATCTGTGCCAACAGTAGTCTCAAAACGCTTTGAGCGCCCCTGCGCGCGCGCGCGCGTGTGTGTGTGTGTGTGTGTGTGTGTGTGTGTGTGTGTGTGTGTGTGTGTGTGTGTGTGTGAGGTGAGAAAGATTACGCGCGGCTAGTGGTTCGATTGTTAAAATTCTGCTCCGTCATTGACTTGGTACTGATTGGAGAATACATCAAAAGATAACGAGAAACTCGCGACTGACTTCGAAGAACAGCGCGTGTAATGGTGAAAATCCTCGTAATCATGAGTCACATCCGATTGCCTGACCCTTAGGCACAGAATTTTTGCATCTCCTCAATTTAATTGAATCATTAAAACAAATTGATTTAAAGGTTTTATTTCTCATTTTGGAGGGAGCGAACCCTTTTCCGGGACCGAAAATTGCGACGAATTTGGCATAATCTACCTCAAATCTTTTTATTCATTTATGTCTTAGATATAAGGAAATAGCATATAACATGCCTAAGCGACGGTTGAGTAAAACTAGTTATTTGGAAGGTTGATTTATTCCAACATCAAATAATTTCTGAATTACATGTTTGCTTCCTTTAAGATACTCATACTAAAATAAATGAAAAATTTACGTAAATAGTTTTATTAGATTATCCCTTGCACCAGGTACATAATGCACCTTAATAACACTGGTTGACAAGGTTTTCTACACAAGAAATCTGAAAGTGTATATAGTGCGATTTTTCATACTGAATTCAGATACATATTCAGAATTTGTCCATCAGGCACAGTTTTTTTGTGACAGCTAATTTTTAACATCTGATTTTAACATTCTCTTTAATATATCGTCGGAACCTTTACCTTATATGCAGCGATTTTATTCAAACTGTATCTTAAGAAATGACATGTAATATCATGCCACGAACAGGCATTGAGATGTGTCAATATTGAGGTGTCTATGAGCTTGTTAGCACTAATATCACTCGTGATACATTTCCTTCCTTTGTGTTTAGAAGTGTACTGTGGAAACTGTGTTTAAGTGTTTGTATATTCATCATTCCGATAACGTGAGTAAATTATGCAGATAATTTTTGTTGTATTTTGCGGTGAGCTGACTTGTGAAAGACTCAGAGTCGAAATTTAAGCCCCTTGAGAAAAAGTGTTATCAACGATAACTTTGGCTGTAAAATCGGTGATTTTGAAAAGAGTTTGGCCGCAAAATATGTTATGTGAGTTAATTTCAAATTTCAAAAATGTATATTGCAAATTTAATTTCAAAAATGTATATTGCAATTTCCTTCCTTGGAGACTATAAAGCAAAAAACTAAGGGACTTACTGGCTGATCTTCTACGTTCTTATAGAGCTACGAGATGTAACATTTTTTTTTGAAACTTTGCTTCCTAGACTCTGATTTAGACTTCCTCCCGGAAAATCTCGGGGGCTGTTAGCGATGAGCGGTGGGCGTTTTCATCAGTAAATTTCTACAATGGAAAGCAGGTACTAATGCAAGTGTAGTTCTAATGCGTTGACTGACTACTGTTGAACCAAGAAGAGAGATGTTCTAGATACAGAGTATCCCCGAAAATCATCATACTACTTTCTAGGTAGAAAATGAGCCATCAGAATGTCAGTCAGGAAGAGCAAAATATCATTTAGATAGCTCTTACTGATTTTATTAAAAATTCTAAAATGTTCAAATTAATATCACACAAAACTCTGCCTGATGAAGGAAATCTGAAGTAATATTTGAATTCAATTTAAAAAATACTTCTAGAATCTTATTTTCATTCTTGTAAAAGAAAAAAGTTATTTTTGTAGACTGGTGCAATCTACATCTAGCTTTGTTGGAAATATGACTCTTTCATACAATATTCTTTCACAATACTGAGACTGCGGCCGTGACCTGCTCGGGACAATCTATCGTATACTTACATCGCGATCCACCAACCCGAACCATTACACCAAGCTGCGAGACGTCTCCGGCGACTCAAACGCAAGTTAATGCTCTTTTGAAGATCATACGCTGTTGAAATAATTGACGCTGTAACAAACTACTTACATGCGACTCGTCTGATGTGTTATCAACTCACGTACATGCTCCCACCTTCATCTTTTCAGTTTACTTCCTTTATTATTTTTCTAGTCGCATTCAGCTATTCATCGTCAAATATTACCTTTACTCTTTTTTTTAACAATTGTATTACTTAAGTTGTGGGCACCATATGGGGATGCTAACTGAGAAGAATCTCTGAAAATCCCACGCTGGAACAAAATAATTTCTGAAAATCAATGGTATAAACTGCAGTTAACAAGAAATATTTTAAATATAGTTGCAATTTATAAACCCTCTAAAATCATTTTCAATTTGGCAACGGTAGAAAGTTTTGCTTTGGAATATAAAATTCTTAGCTTTGTGTTTGATAAGTAATTCTGCCTTTGTGAAACCTCTTACAATACTCAAATTAGTTTTTCTTTCCTTTGTGCAATTTTCCTTTAAATATGCTTAATTGAGAAGGAAAATATCACAGTTTAGTTACTAAAAAAAGGTTGGACAAATTTCTATCAAAATATAATGTTAGAAAACGATTTAATATGAAAATAAAAAGAGATATAAATCTCGCCTTCTTTTTTGAAAGCATTTAACCGAAATTTTAAAATTGTAACGCTCCAAAACCGTAATTATATTTTTATTATTTTATTTATTTCAATACAGGATATTTATATCGCATTTCACCCGCGCCTGCAAAATTATTTGGCAGAGAATCACAATTTTTTTCGTTAGTATCAGTTACGGATTACATTATTAAAACATTAATTATTGCTGTTGTGGTGAAATCGGGAAATAATAAATTTTACATTCCGTCTGTTTTTACAGATTAATACACAGTTTGACAAAGGCGCTGAACAATCAGAGAATATAAATATAAATGAATATTTATTATATTCAAATAAAATAGTGACTTACGTATTAGTTCACCACAACATCCATCCTAGCACTCTCTTACGTTAATTTTCGCATTTGAAAATGCCAGTGGTTACAAATTAAAAAAAAACTGAACCCGCGAAATTTGGCACAGGTAACAGAGCGCAACCGACTGTGCTACAACAATATGACAATGCGACTGTACGCATGTATTACCGAATGACAGTGCGCATGCACCCTTTCACATCCCGCATTTGATTTTGTAGATGTTCTTATTATGTCAAAAAATCCTGAAGAGTTTTCCCCTTCCATTTTTGTAATGTTAGCTGAAATTAAAATCAAGGAGATATGTTGATACAATTTCTGAAATCTTTTAACGTAACTCTAAACATTTTTCTCGCGTAAAATTAATTTAAATGTTAAACTCTTGTTGTGGAGGCAAATGTTAATCAATCTGAATTATTATTCCACTAATACGTCACTACTTGGACAAAGAATATTTAGAAGGTGAATTGCTTTTGAACAAGAAAGAACATTGATTTTAAGAAAGTTAAATTACTTCTGTACCACTTCGTTTCAGTTGAGCGTGTTTGATAAATGATAAATCAGTCAATTTAGTCTGCTTCAGAATGCTTGTGAATATACTATTCTTTAATTTGGTGGAAGAAAGAAGTTTGTACGACAATTTTCAGTTAGCTTTATTTGGGTTTAAGTGCTTGAAAATGTCCCAATTTCTTAATTTTGAAGAAACAAGGCACGAATTGGAGCCTACCAAGTTTCTCTGTCAGAATTAGAACTAAATTTTTGAATATTTTTGTCTTCTTTCGGTTTCCTTAAAATTACGTTTACTTTTCGTAGCACAGTACCCAACAAATTTTCTAACACTAAATACCAATCACAAAACTAACACTTTGGACATTTTGTTATCTGTGCGTGATTTTCTTTAAATAAATTTAAAAACCAAATCATATTCTAATTCTAAATATTTATACAACTATACATTTTCTGATAGTAAAAATATATATTTTGTATGATGTAAATAGGTAAAAAAATAATTTTAGCAATAAAGATATACCTTTAAATGTAATATAAATAAAATGTTACAAAGTATTTTAAGTGTGATGAATGCAATACACGTGCCTATTATTGGTTATGAAAATATTTCAACATAACAGAATGAAGCAACAGTAATTCGCATTCTTTCATACTTTGGAGAATATTTGTGATTTTTTTGTTTTTCAAGTCGGATTTACAGGATAATATACTCGCCAGTTACTTATATATAATTAATTCACTGTCAAAATAACAGCTTGTATTGCTTGCAATTAACTGTTCTAGCACTATTGGTACTAAAACTATTTTAAACGATTTAATAAGACTAATATTTTCTTCGACTTGATGTTTTGTTTTTGTTTTTGTTTTTTGAGATGTGCCTCTTACTATTTGAATTAAACAATATAGATTATAATAGAGATTATAATTTACATGAGCATCATAGTCATCACAAACTACTCAAGCTTCAAGAATTTGCATTATACATTTCCTCAAAGATATGAATTTGTTTCTGTCTATTCTGCTGTAAATACAAAACCAATACCTCTATACCAACCTTGATGTCATTGGCGTGAGTAGAAAAGAAACTTCACGCAAAACATCAAATCGGTCCATGGAAGAAGCGTCAATAGCTAAAAATCCATGTATTGGAAAAATGTTACTAATTAATAGAGCTTTTATTATTGCAATCGTGCTGCCCGCGAACCTTACTTTGTATCGTATGTATCATATTGTGAAAGAAAGAAGCCATGTTTAAACATGCACGTATTGCGTGCGCAGATGGAGCTGTCGACGCACAAGGTATGACGCAACTGAAGTTCAATCGCGCAGAGTTAAGAGAAGTGCATTTGTCAATCCCAGCAGGAATGAGCTCATTTGTAAGAAACCACACATATTGTCAGCATGTGTAATTCAGCATACTGAAACCGGTGTTCATCAAAAGGTACAATCCTTCAAAGTCTAACCGTTTCAACCATTTTACTTTTGTTCGACTAGATCTTCCCCGCGTGCAGGATTGCGTAAAGAAACGAATGTCACTACTTGCCCTCTTTCTTTTTGAGAAGAAGTTTATGGATAAAAGAGCATAATGAATACTTCTTACACTAAAACACGTATTTTTAAAGTACCGGTTTTAAACATTACTGCTTCAGCGCTGCTATCGTGGTACTGCGCATATGCGTCGAGTACCAGAATCTGTTGATTGTTTAGATGCCATTAGGGAAGTGTTTATGTTTGTTTGTGCGTATTAAAAAGGTCTCTAATATTTGAAAATCCCGCCATCTGTGAAGTATGCCCAGAGATTCGTTTTCTGCAACCAAAAGGTGTGAAAGCTGCCCAGATTAATCGTCAGATTAGTGAAGAGTTTATGTTCGATGGAATGAAAAGAAAATAGGATAGAGCAACTCAATGCTCTGTGACGTCACGAAATCTGCTCTCTTACTGCAAGCCAATTCGCCGAGCAAAGGCCAGAGCTCGACGCGGTGGCAAGCGCATAGTGTTCCAATGATGGTACAGAAGTGGGGGAAAAGGGTTCACTTGGAAAATCGATAATTATACTTTTAACTAGTAATTATTATTTAAAATGTCTATGATTCAATAACAATATGAAGGGTTATATAATAGTACATACATTATTACATAACTAAAAACAATATCCGACTCTTTTACCACAATCAGTACTGTAATTCCACTTTCATTCTTCTATTAGATAATATTTTGGGAAAGGGTTTTCACATTTTAGGACAATAATATTTTATACAATTGTATATAATATAAAGAAATAGTTTGTTTTGAAACAATAGTTAATGTAACAAATAGGTACCCGGTAGGAATCACGTGAGAGAATTTGGACCTAACGCTTGGTTTTTTATGTACAGTTTTGTTTGAGAATGTTGTTATCCCTTGTGATTTTCAGTATCTTTTCCATAATCTTGAATCTACAAATTCCTTCACTTATCCCATGATTGTGAACAATGCCAATTCTCAGAATTCATTTTAATCTCGCAAATTTCTCTGGGTTGCAAAGCTAACTAATGCATCCGTAGGTTGGACTTTCGCCGTCTACCCCTTCTTCCATCCCCATTCGCTCGAACTGCTTCTCCGAGTGCCTTGTCTCGGAGGGGAATAGTGCTCCAACGTCATTTCTTGTCCAGTTGGCAATCGCAGGAATAGAGTATTTAAAAATGGCCGTACTTAAGTTCACAGGAAGAGCAAAATTGGCAACATTCGGTCATTACTGAGGACATGAAGCAAACAATTAATGTGAAAGTTGGGGAAAATAGACACTTTACGATTTTGTCTTTATCTTATGAGTTTCAGCAATTTTCTAGAATTGTTGTTTATGAAAATCATTATGGAATCAACGACACGATGACGATGATGAAGACAAAACGGCCGTGCTCCACGTTGGCACATCGGGTGGCACATTTCTATGAGGATGGAATTAAGAAGCTGGTGCACAAAATTATAAGTGTTTTAATATTTGTGGTATTTATGTTGCAAATGTACAGGCTTAGTTGCAAAAATAAAATAATTGAAAAAAACGCACTTGCTAGTGTTTTATGTTAAATATTTAAACTAGTGGTGATAAAACAGAACGTACTTCCTCGCCTTTAGTAATGGTTATGTAATACTATTTTTACAATTTCTGTCGGAATTAACATATCTCAGTTATCAATTTTTGAAAAATTCATTTGAAGTCGTAGAACATTTGATCCGAAAATTAAATATTTTCAAGTAATAGATTTGATATTCAAAACTTTGAATGAAAATATATTTTTGGCATTAAATTCATTATATAGACGAATTCATTGCATTTAGATCCGATGAGTTTTTTTGCCTTACAATATTTTTCGTAAGCAGTTATGCGAGAAATTAAACTAATTATAAGTTAATAAATAATACGATACTGATAGTGTTGTCAAACAAATGCAAATAGGTCGAAAATATATAATAGTAATTATTAAACACTATGGCACTTCAATGTTCTATAAAAATAAAAAAATATTAATTTATATTAACGCCAACAAAAGGCAGCCGTCATTATCGCCATCTGATATCAGTGCGGCAACTATGAGTTTTAACTCACAATGACCGCTAATTTGTGTGGGATACACATTTTGCCAATTATCATTGTTGATATCGCAGTAAATGAAAATGAATAGAAAAATACAACAATTAAAAATAATATTGTTATTCATCAAAATTCCTCGATTTTTACATGCATTACTCTCCTTTCCTACATCTTATTAAGCAAAGTGAACTCATCTATTCGTGTTCATCTTTAACGCACTTCAAAGACGCAATTTAAAATGAATTAACAAATATAATAAAATGAAATATTAAATAATATACAAATTCTAACTTACCTAGCATCCAACTGCGTAGCATTTCAATTTATTTTCTGTTTACGAAGCGCAGTAAATTGGGAGCGGGCGACTTATGTTTGTTGCCGTATTAAACAATAAGTAATCATATATTTTTTTTTAAATCCAACATGACCTTATCTTAAGATCTGTTATTGATGAATACATTTCATTTAAAAATGTATCTTTATAATTGTAGTTGTAAACATTTTGATTTTTTTTCAATTTCCGAAACAAATTAGAGTACTTAACCAACATGAGACCTGCTCCATTTTCTTAAACGTTTTTCATTTTATCCGACAACAAAATTCCTCAAAAAATGGAGCCTTTTTTAAATTTTGAAAATGTCCCTGGTTCATGTTAAGTACCCCCAAAATTAAAATATCAATTTCAATTTTAATTAGGCCGCGGCATCAGCCAAATCGATTGGGGAATGTCAAGTTTGGAGAAATCGGCTGAATGGTTTAGCAGCTAGTGTTGTTCACAGACAGGCATATGGACAGACGGACGGACGGGGGCGGGCGGACGAATGGATGGGCGGACGGACGGACGGACGCACATTTTGCCGTCAATCGATTTTTCGGTATCAAAGAGCCATTAAACACGGATTCTGGCTACATCACGTATTAAGAGGATTTTTTTCTAAATGTAGCATCTGGATTTACCCATTTTTCCGTTACCAAGGCCCTATAATAAAAGTTTTCCTGCCGATAATTTGCCGTTTTTTTTGCTCAGCATTATGTCTCTACCGCGGTAGTGGTAGCGAGATAGTAAAAACATATTCATATTGAAACCTATTCAATCATACTAGAGTTCGAACGAGGAATCTACACTTCGCTGATGTCACAGAAAAAGGACTCTGTTCTTAATGCCGCGTCAGCATCGACTTCCTAGCTTTTCGACAAGCAGCCTCGGCACAAAAAACATTTATTTACATTTTGTGTAAAATAGCATACAGGGGTAAACAATGAAACAAATTATTAACGCAGTAACGACCAATTTCTGGATGACTACAAGCCGTAGCTTTCACCGGGCTCTGAATAGCGATTGTACGAAAATTCGTGGATCGCTGTACTACGCACGTGCAATGTCTCCATTCTCCAGTGAGTCCCTCACACATTTAACGATCGGATGAGTGCACAGATCTCGTGCAAGCTCTACCAGCGAATCTCATACAGAGGAAAAAGCACATTAGCGATTACGCACGAGTCGCGTGCCGAGATGGTGGCGTTATTTTTCCACGTATGGCGCAATCAGGAGTACATTTAGCCTTGCGCGTGTAGGCAAAATAATAACCAAAAAGAAAATAAAAAATATATTTATTTTACAACGATATTTAATGGATTTGATAATATTTGTAGTGGATAACTATAAAGAATTAAAACTGTTTGTCACAAGTAATGTACTTCAACTTCTGGGTCGAAAATCCTCATCTTGATTACGTTTCTTGTCACGTTTCTACCTCCCGTCATGACCTACTGAGCAAATACTGAGATGGCCCCTTGAATTCATTCTGAACACAAATGTATCTTCACTATGCGCATGTTTTGGGCACACGAATAATAATAATAATAATAATAATAATAATAATAATAATAATATAAATTATAAAAAAGCGTTGCAGATGCTACTATCACGCAGAATACTCAAGTATTACCCTAGATCAAAAAAATCTAGTTTTCAAAATTTGCCAACAATGCTTTTTACTTTCCCATATACATACGTATATAAGGTGTAATATAAGTAGTATAGGGAAAGTTATGTAATGCGCGAAAACACGATGAATTTTCGGCGGAAAAAAATTCATTGCCGGGCCCTGACTACGAAAAAGTGGATAAAACCAGTTGCTAAATTAAGAAAAAAAAATCCCCCAACACGTGGTGTAACCAGAATCCCTGTTTGTGGGTCCTTGATACCGCAAAACCAATTGAAAGCAAAACATACGTCCGTCCGTCCGTCCGTCTGTCTGTCCGGTGTATGTGAACAACACTAGCGCCTAAAGTATGCGTACGATTTTTTTCAAATTGAAGAAACTTTTGTCCAACCACCCTTAGTCAAAGTTCTGAGATTTTGAAAAATACTCATTTGTTTTTTGGGGGTACTGTACAAGAAACCCCCCCTGACATTTTCAAAATTTTCTCAAAAATATCTCCAATTTTTTTCTTTAAATTTCTTGTAAGAATAGAGGAAAATACACTTATTAAGGTTGCAGTCTTAATTGCACTGTTAACTGAATTTTCGAAAATTGCAAAAGTTTTAATTTTATTCGGCGTCTTCCTCCAACTACAAAATTGCAGATAGAGATGTTTCCTTCAAATAAAATTTGTTCTTCATAGTGAGTACTTTCTTTAAGGCCATGTACATTGTTTTCAAAATTTCATAGTTATCGCGCAATATGTACAATTTTAAAAATCACAAAAAAAACAGGTTTTCTCAAAAACGGCTCCAAATTTTTTCCTTAAACGTTTAGTATAGATGGTGCTAAATGTACTCTATGAGATGACATAAAAGCCATATTGCTCTATTCTTGTAGTATTTTCAAAAATTGCAAAAATGATTTTTTTGACTTGTCTCTCAAGTGGTTAATATTTACATTAGTGGTGATTTGTTGACATTATTATATTAATGAGTACACGTGCTTTAAATAATGTCAAATAACGTTTCTCGAAAACGCAACCGTTTCTTGTGAAAACTAGCACAAATTTCCGTATTTTCAGAAACGCTCAAACGCCATTATCTCATAAAAGCTCGCAAAGAAAGGTTTCTTCAGACTTTTCGATCGGATGGTGCTAATTGCATTCCTTAATATGACGTATAGTTTATTGTGAGTTTTTTTGTGTTTTCAAAAATGTTTACTTCAATTTCAAATTTCAAAATATTAAATTCAATTTCTGTTTTTACACAAAGGTACATTTTTTTGAAAGATCTCTCACAACTGTATTATGCACATTACTAGCAATTTGTAAGCATTAATGTATTTTTGAATGTATTTTAAATGACTTGAAATTAAGTTTTTGAAAACTAAAAAAATTTCTTTGAAAAAGAGCTTCAAATTTCGCATTTTCAATAGCGCTTTACGCCATTTTCTTAAAAACAGCTCCAAATTTTTTAAAGAAATGTGTCATTTAAAACGAGGTTTTTGTGTTCTTTTATATTTTAAAATAATACTTCTGTTCTACCTTTAGGAAATGGAAAAAATAATAAAATGTCAAAAAACGTACTTTGAGCGGTGATAGATGGTAGCTGGCAAGAGTTTTTTTGTATATATCTATACATTTATTAATTAATGGATATACATAGGTCAGTATTATATATACTACATCATATGTATGCTGGCAAGAGTATGTGACAATTCCGAGTAGCTAGTCCAGACACAAGGGAATATAAAACCAATAGGGAAAGTCAAACACTGGTTTCGAAATCGGTGGAAGGGGTGAAAATTGTAAATATGTTTATGGGGCAGAGGACATTCTGATTCCCTGGTTATTTACACCTAAAACCTAGCCCTTCCAAATTCTCTCGGCTTGACAGGCACCTGTGTGTGTATCTGAGGAACGGGGTAGATAGCAGGTACTGCGCGGGAGCTCGATGGGATGTTTATAGGCACATGACATCTGAGAAGATGGTGGAGCAAAATCGAAAAGCCATCTCAGACTTAAGAGAATAGGGAACTTCAGTGTTCCCTGTTGCATTCTGTATCACCATTAGGTAAATACTTAAATTTAGAACTATTGAAACTACTAGTTGTCTCTCCTGGATTACCAAATGGTGATTTTCTTGTTTCTATTTATTTGTGTATTAAAACAATGAAAATGAAATAGGTTCACATTGATTTATTGCTCCCCAGTCTCATGGAAGTATTATCTCAAACTATCCGAAGCTAGTATAACTCGACCAACTTGAGAATGATGTTTACAGGCGCGCGCTACCGTCTGTGTTTACAGCTGAAACGACAGAGACGGAGATATGAGGTTACTCAATTCAAAATTAAAATGGAACCTTGCCAAACTATTGCGTAAAATGCGCGATTTATTTCTTCGCAAACGTAGCATTTTGCTCATTAATATTTTAACTGTACATGGACATGTCTGCATCTCATATTGGAAGAAATGAAAGTTCACTTTTCCCTGCAAAACGATTCAAAATTCTTGAACTAATTCCTTCGATGGGCAGTAGGATTTATATAAATCGTTTAATTTAACTTAGGTAGTTTCTCAGAATATATACCAAATAAAATTATTTTTTATGAAAGAAGTAACTCCCACCATAATGAAGAATATTGTAGATACTTATTACAGGAAAGTTAATGTTTGAGTACTTTATTGCATAACAAACCGCCTAAAGCCTATGTAAAAAATATGATTTTTTAGTCGATTTAAAACCTCCATGGAGAAGGCCATGGCTGATTCCATAGAAGCCGTCTCTGAATTCGCTTCACGCTCCTGGCATCTTTTGTTAGCGAACCTGACTGTACAGACCCGTGTTTACACTGCTAGTTTCACGACGCGCCGCAGTCTCCTAATTCTTTCTTCGCTTGGTCGAGCTATACCAACGTGCTCCAAGGCCTGTGTGGCAATCAACATTACAAGTAAGATTGGTTGGCACATGTTGATTTTGTGATTTTTACTCTGACTCTAGAAGTGCGACAATCAAACGTTCACAAATAAAAACTACCAGAAGGTAGGTAGTATAATAAATGTAGTTTCTCCTGACACAATCAAACTTGTAAAATCTAAACCGGTGCTGTGTAAAAATTAATAAAAAATTGATCAGCCCAAAGCAAAGATGGCGCCTTTAGTTTACGGGACCAACAACAACTACGAAAATAAACTGGAGCCAGAACTCTCCTCATTGCTATGGTAAAGGGTGGGGATTCCGGAGCTCAAGAAAACGTGGGCACATTAAACTTCTCCCTAACATATCCCATACCCACTTTTACTTATTTGACGACTCTGAATAAATCTAATCAAACTATATCGAGACCGTAAGATAAGAGGGCTCAGCAAATTAGAAGCTAGGGCATGAGAGATCCCTATCTCGTTCATAAGTTCAGCAAATAAGCCTTGTTCTTTTCTCATATAGATCCATTAGAATATGATTATAACACGAATCCAGAAATATAACAATTTGAGAATCTGATATGTACTGTCAAAAGTCATTTAAACACTTCAAAAAGAAGCCTGAAATAATACAAGTGTGTATGTTTTAGTTATAATTACAAACAAATTTATGCAAAGCAAATTTGCTCATCAAATAATGTGTTCGCTAATGACCTCGATGTTATTGTGACCTTTAAAAACGAAGCATAAATGTGTGATTGAAATTTCGAATTTGAAAATACGTTCGTAATGCGTGAATGAATTTACATTGTGTATTTGCTTAGGTTGTTTCTGAAACCTAAGCACCCGTACATCCCTTGAATCACTCACGAGACGTTCTGTAGAGCAGTTGTATTCCCAATGAAGCATACTACAATATTAGACCCATTTCTTATTAGTTAAATCAGTTTTATTTTCATAATTATAAATTAAACATGTGATGTGCAAATTCAAGAATTAATTCAGAAAGGCACAATTGATAAAAAAAACGTAGTGTGTTTGTTTAAGCACATTTCTCGAGTATCAAACTCAGTGGCAGAATACAGATAAGAACGCACAAATGCAGGGCAGTCACATTAATTAGAATCAGCAAAGGAGTTCGGCCTCACCGTGAATTGCCTTTTTTACTCTGGCGGAACACCAGAAAACTGTTAATGAAAATGAGATTTAATTAAAACACGACCATTCCGTCGGGCAACTATTTCCTAGCCTAATACTTTCCTCTCGTAAAATATTTACCTCTAATTAAAAGCCGACGTTTTCACACAGCATTGTGTAATCAATGCGAGCGACTGACCTCGCCTTGTCTGTTGGATCTGTTTTATTCCAGAAAGTAATTTGCAGCGGAAATACGTCTATGTCCTTTTTATTACTACATTAGGGTCATTAAATCATTGACATTGGGTCATTAAATCATTTCAATTGCTACGAATGTATGCTCTCAAAATGCCCCAAATGTCCTCAAAATACTTCAGAAAAACAAGAGCTAACTTTATATAAGTATATTACACTGGGCAACAAATTTTAACATTTTCCGCTACGGAAAATAAATGCTGACTGACTGACTGACTGACTGCAGTGCTGAACTCAAAGATACGAAATATCTAATATGGTAATTATATAATTTTTTGACATAAAATACAAAAAAGGGTTGTTTCTAAATCAGTAGTATTATTAAGTACTTTCATCCGTACATCCCTTGAAGTTTTTTCGTGGCTATTCGTACGTTACGGGTCATATGTGCATTCCTGAGCCGATCCAGAAAGAGCTACCGTGGATGTATTATGGAATCCCTAGTATCACTAGTAACGCTACAACAGCATTTAGTTCTCACTTTACTTGGAACTCTTGCAATTTTCGAAAATTGAGGGCGCATGAAACAATAGGATCTCCGACAGTTTTATGAACGTACTTCGCATTGTCCACGGAAAACTCACGAAAAAACGTGAAACTGATTTTGAGAAATCCTTGAAAATTTTCTAAGGCTAGATATAATGTGTCCTTCAAAATTAAAATATGCATTACAATTTGAAAATGTTACAATTATAATGCATATTTTGCATTTTGCAATAGAATTAATGCAAATTCTAGTGCAAAAATAACATTGCAAATGTTAAAATGACACATCAGCCAAATTGCCCAGAAAATATTAAATTTGTTGAAAATTTTACTTGCTGTTTTGCATCTAGCGTTGTTCACTGAAGGACAGAAGCGGACAGAGGGACGTATAGACGGAGAAGAACAGACGTTTGGCCGAAAATCAAATTTTCGATATCACGGACATAAAACGTGGATTCTGAGCGTTAAGAAGTTATAACACATAGAAACAAGATTTATCCACTTTTTCGGTGTCAATGACCTGAAATATGACTTTTTACTTCCGAAAAATTTCAGTTTTTCGTTGCAGCATTGCTTAACATTCTCTGCTAGTAATACACAATCCCTATACAGAATTTGAGTAAACTCCTATACCGTGCGTGTGTGGGGATTTCCGTGTCTCACGGCTAGACCACTTCTCGTGCACCAATCGAGACATTATGAGGTATCATTGAACGCGTTTTGGTTTCCTGTTGGAGAACTGATAATTTGTTTTTCGATCCGTCCGTGAGATTCCAAGAAATTGTCAAAAACGTGATTTTTCGTGTTTTGGATCTACGGTCTTTGTGAGTATGACGGGAATTAAACCAATGCCACCTAAATAGATCTATGCAGGTGACGTTGATTAAACCCCATTATTCCGTGGTTATTGTCAGTCCACGACACCATAATTTTGTTCCATGAGGATGGCAACACTGATTTTTGACAAACGAGAAAAAACTTAATGAATATCGCCTGGCAGAATATGTTGTAAATTCTGAAGTATTTTAGTTGTAGTAAAGTGTGAAGTATTTCATATATATTTTGTGTAAAGAATTTACAACTTGCCTTGGAACATTAAATTTGAAGACCGTGAAGTGAATACGAAGGAAACAAGAGCTGTAAATACTAAACAACACATTTCTTAAGCGTGCAAAAATCGATTTTCTGTTTAATGTGACTTACAACTTATACACAAACATACAAAATAGTAACCTTTTAATGCTTATATATATTCGCCTTCAGAACAAAAATCAGACCGTGTTTGTGAAGTTTTAAAACCTTAAATAGGGGACAAAAATATGGAGGTGTTAAGCAACTCAGGGGAATCAAATGTAGTTGTAGAAGATTTTGCGTCAGAATTTTCCGAACTAATGGAGAATGATATTATATTAGCATTAGAGAATAACGCAGAACAACAGCTTACAGGTGATCATTTGTGTTCATATTAGAAAACAAAACGTAAAAAATATAGCTGTCTCATCATTCATATACTTGTAAGCATTTTTTACAGCGATTATAATTTTGAAATTGCAATATAACCAGTTCATTTCCTGTTTGAAGTTATACAAGGCCATTGAGTGTTAGGAATTTTTGAACTGGAGTATAACATTAACAGCTACTATGATTCATTGGCAAGTCCAATGCCAGATACTCTACGAATGTATTTGAACAAAGCTAGGCATGAAAGAAATGAAGTAGGAAAGATATTTTCAATGCAAGAATATACTTTTAAAACAGTTTACAACGTCGATGACACCACATTCAACTTGTACAGATAGTCATACGAGAAATAAACCTTGTTGCTTGATATCAGAAAAGGTGATTAAATAAGATACACATAATCTAAAAATCCCATTGGAACTAGCATATAATACTATGGAGAATTATTATTTTTACGATAAATGTAAACACTTTTATAACCTAATTCTTACATAGTGAAAATACATTAACTAAAACAAACCATAACCTGATCTAAAATACGCTATTTCATAATGCTTTGTCCACTAATTTGTCGTCCTAATTAGGTGCTGTTTTTTTAAACAAAAGAAACATGCACTATTAAAATGAAACAAAAATTAATACTACTAAAGTAAAATATCATGATGAAGAAAACAGTTACTAAAAGTAGCACGTACTTAATTATCAATCCCTGTTTAAGAGACCAAAACGAGGATCAAAAATTTGTAAAGTGGAGCGCTTTTGACATTTAGTACTAGGTTAGGCTTAGTTAGATTTAGTTTATTAATATATTTTATCTTTGTAAAAATCAGGTGACGAAAATACATTTCATTGGCCGTAAAAATTAATAATTCTAGTTAATCTTAATTAAACAACATTAAAAATATTTTATTGTATTTATATAAAATGTTACAACCTGAAGTGATACGCTATTCCACAAGTCTAGCCCACTGATTATGTGAGAAATTTATTGCATATCTGTAAAAATGTCGTGTTCTTTGCAGACGATTTAAGTAGTGATTTCTAAAATGCATTTTATTTTTAGATTTTTCTTCGTTTATAGAAAAGTTAAGATAGATTAAACGGTGACTCAACCAATGAAACTCAATGGGTCATTTTGAAAAATTCGTTTTCTTGAGGAAACTGATTACAGAAATCCAATGAAATTGCAAAACTCTTGCACGAAAGGTCATTATCTGACGAAGTGAATATTGCGAATCCTTTCCAGTTCTCGTGGGGATTTGAGCATGTGTACTATAGTACTATTATTAGAGAGCGTAGATGCGAGAGCGTAATAGATTTTTGTGTGATTTTTAAAATCTTCCTAGATTGTCGTTCTTTAAAAGAACATAACAGTTTATATTTAAATGGTTGTAAAGTCATTAACGAACTTAAATGAGTTTAAAAACTTCAATTTTTAATTGAGTAGATGAAAAAGAGTGATTTCATTGAAATACCAAAATCAACGTAGAAACGATTACTATCTAATAAACAAAGATTTGTCAAAAATTTTTTCCAATTCCTTTCACTTTAACATGCGTTGGTGCTCTCGTAATGCTCTTCATAGACGAGTACAGTAGCTTTTTTTGTGCATCATATTGACAACATCATAAATTCACGTCAATTCATGGCATTAAAAAGGCATATTAGAATCGTAACGTAAACACATTAATCGTTCTGTAAGTCTCTTTTGAAACTTCGTATTCTGAAGCAAGCGAGCGCATGAGAAAGACATACGCCCATATGCCGGTGAAATCTGAAAAGGCGTGTAGAAAAACGTTGCCACCTCATGATGTGATAATGCCCAAAGAATCCTCTCCACTTCCGGCGAGTGGCATTCAGCGAGGAGCAGCCGCCGCGAGGATAATGCGCCGGTGGAGGTTAGCGTTCCGTTGGCGAAGTTGCGAGAAGGAATTACCCTCTTCACGTTACCCGGCTATTTCTCGTTTAGGAAGAAGTTCGCGGCACTGCGTGCCGGGAAACGGTGAGAAGATCTCCTTCAACACACGGCAAGGGAATTAAGGAAAAGGACATTACAAGGATGGAGACCATTATTGTCCAGGAAAACGAAACACTGGGAATCTGTTATAAGCAGGTATCTCCGGGAAATGCTAATTTCTATTACTTTGCTGAAACCCTTTTTAGTAAGATGAAAAATAAACTATTAAAAGGTTAGGCCCAAAGCTTTCAGAACAGTATCACATGATTAAATTTGCTGATGTCGAAATTTACTTCTAAAAATATGCATTAAATGCAGCACGGGCGGAACGATTGTTTATTCCAAGGGTGTGCCATCGTTACAAAAATATTGCCCTCCTCTCTTCTTCTTCTCCTTTTGCCTTTTTCCCGTTACTACGGGGTCGGCACTAACGGGTGCGGGCTCAATTTTTATTAATTTTTCCGCCATTTCATTTTTATAGATTTGGCAATGTTTTTACGGCCGGATGCCCTTCCTGATGCCAACCACAAGGGACGCACAAGCACAATAAAAATAACACATAATTATGCCCGAGGCGGGATTCCAAGCCATGATCCTTCGGTTCAAGATGGCCAGGGCACTACTTCTTTAGGGATCTTTGCCACTCGGAATCGACTACAAAAATATTGTCCCTGATTACTAAATGACCCACTCTTTCTTTTGGCAACGCCTTATACAATTAGCCTTAAAGGACAGTGCGGCAAAATTAGTAAGACATTGTTTCATTCAATTGTTTTAAACTAATTTTTTTTGCATAACAAAAAACCTCTGCTTTGTCCGCTTTCTTAACCAAAAGTGAAAGTAGGAAAGTTCCACTGCGTACGAAGAGCTCAAAATCGCGCCGGGAAATTTGATCTAACTTATGGAGTTCGTAAACGAAATATTAGAAAAGGCTGTTGTGGCCGCGGTTCTGCTCTTTCGAGATATTAAATTATTCCATTTTCCGCCTCTCGTAGCCCACGCCTGCCCTATTAGTGCAAGTTTGAAAGTTTCTTAAAGGTTTCACGCCAGTTCTTGTTGGAGAGTTTCTCATGTACCCAAAAAAATATTCCAGACGCACGACAAGAGTAGCACAAATCATGCTGAAACTTAACGTTTTCTTCTTTGTTAAAATATGAAAGCAGAGAGCATAAACGACTAAATAATTCTCCAAGAGAAAAATGGTGCATTGAAATGAACTGGTAGAAAAACCAAATGAATATAGAAGAAATATTTATTATAAAATAATTCCAGAATACTGAATTGTAATGATTTCATTTTATTAGACATTCCCCAAAAAAAACAATTGTGGACAAAGAGTAAATATCCATTGAGCTATAGTCAATGAAACAAACAACGTGTATTATGAATCGATTTGAGCAAGACAAAAGAACAGCGCGCCGCGGAAAGAGTATTTCGGCAATTCTGGAGAACACAATGAATTCGATAATTTTGGGAAAAATCTGACCGTCCAGTTAGTTGGAGAATAATTAAATGAACATTGTGGTTTTTATTTGAACGCGATCGGACGACGGGTTCGCTTAAAATTGGAATCAAAAATTTTTGAGAAAAAACCCAGTCGAACATGTCGAATATAGTAACTTGAATTACCAAAACTTTATGAAGAAATGCTAATTAGGCAACAAAAGGCGTTGTGAATCGTTATGGTATAAATTTAACAAAATTTGTAAATGATCTAAAGAGTTTATAGAACATTGAATTTTCGAAATAAAGAAATATTACAAATTAATGATACCAAAAACAAGCGACGAATTAATGTGTAATGTCGACAGAGAAATTAGCAATTTTCGACGTAAAATAAATCGAAAACATCTGTTTGGACAAGAAAATCTTAACATTGGGAAGAAGCCGTAATGAATAAACGCGGAAACATGTCAAAATAAGTAATATTGGACATTTTAGTAAAATTATGGAAACAACAATGAAAAGGTGAAAATGGATTTCGCCGGCATTTTTTATATTCCGAGGTAACATGTTAAATCGAGATGGTTTTTAGTGGAGTTCTGTCTAGTCAGCAGTGAGAGAGACATCGTGTACGCGTTTGACGAACTCATAATTTTTAAAATATTTCGGACTTAGACATTTTGGCGGCGAATCGAAAGTGCGTAATGGACATGTAAACAGCGCGAACATTTGCTGATGCAGTGAGCCAATTACAAGACAGAAGAAGTATTATTTATTTTTGAATTTGTGGTTTGAGGTGATCAGACAATTTATGGAATTCCTGGGGAGAATTATTTTGAAGGAAACCGGCCCGTGCAAGATTGGAGCGCGCGAGTACGTCGGCGCGTGCGAGTGAGCGCGCATAGAACGACTGAACTGGCAACGGCGCTGTTTTCGACGACGCAGCAACAGGGAAGTTTCGCATTCGCAGCGTAATTATTTAAAATCAGATCTGTGCTCGCGTACATTCAAATAAATTAAATAAACATTGGCAAGAATAGTGGAATTTTCGAAATTTTAAAACAGAACGAACGTAATTGTTTGTCAGCCGGCAATATAAAATTTAGTATTGTTTTCTTTACATTTTCATTGTTGTATTTGGCAAATACATACGTATAAGAAGAGTTTGTTAATGATATTGGTTTTTTTTTAGTAAAGGAATTCCTGAACATAAAACAATTGCAAATCAGCTGATTAATGGTAATTTCTTGTAACTGGATTGATGGTAATCTCACGTAATTGTATTAATTGAAATTTCATGTAATGTAATTAATGGTAATTTCGTGTCCAAATAATGTTGCCAAGCTTGAGGGAATATTCACGTATTGTTGCATTGTTGCCGTGAGCAACCAAAGAAAAGAAT
Source organism: Acheta domesticus (assembly GCA_031308135.1). Taxonomy (NCBI): domain Eukaryota; kingdom Metazoa; phylum Arthropoda; class Insecta; order Orthoptera; family Gryllidae; genus Acheta; species Acheta domesticus. The sequence continues at coordinate 83,985,257 of JAHLJT010002406.1, forward strand.
TAAAGTTCTTTCTTTCCTGTTTTGAAAACATGTTTTCATTCCAGTATTTAGTAGTCCTGTGCATGTTGCCATATTAAACGTTGTTTACAGGTATTTCCCGTACGGGGCCGTCCACGACCTACGACCCAAACAAATTTATGCAACGCCATTAGATAATAATAGTATTGATAAACTGAGTAGTGGTAGGAGGAACAGTTGCATTGGCACCAGAACGTGAGGGAAAGTAGGAGTAGGGGAATAAAAAATATAGAAATAATATTGCAGAATATATTAAAGTTATGACATCCCGGATAAGTAGTAAATTCCTAAGCTCAGGATTAACCGTCACTTCCCTTTTCGATAAACCAAAATACTTTTTTTTTTTGGTTAAAAAATCTCTTATTCCGGAATAGCCAATTCTGTTTTAATGTAATATTTCGAGAAGCACATTGTATTGAAAACATATCAACAGTGATTTCTATTTGTTTGTACCTTTAACACACTTTCAATTTTGCTGATAGGTAACTTTTGGAGTGGGAGAAACAAATCAACAATGATTTTTCTCTGATCGAAAAAGACCTGTTTCTCCATATTTTTTGAAAATCTCGGAAAATAAACTGAAAGACCACATTCTGAACAATAGAAATACTGTTAAAAATACTAAAAGGCAATAAAAAAATTTGCTACCAAATTGACGGACGTCCTTAGCACATCTTCTCTGACTAAATTACGCAACGAAAACTTAAATTACTTTAAATTACAGGACGAAAAATAAAAAAATAGTAAAAGACTAAAACCTTGTAAAATGGGGTACAAGCATCAGCAGTATCGATGTTCGTGGTTTTCTCAAACTTCTTGGGGAACCGAATTAAAATCGTCATGTGAAATTGAATGAGTGATTAACATACATTTTTCTGAAAAGATACTTTCCTAAAAACAGTCAATTTTTAATTTGGTATATTTTTATTCCTTCCCTTTCAAATTCCTATTTTTTTTCCAGTAGTGGAACTTGAAAATAGCAAAATTTTGATAGCGGCCAGGCACTCGCTTCATTATTGGCCCATCGATAGTCTACCCTCTAAAGAGTTTATGGCCAAAATAATGCCCGTTTATGTTACATTACTGCAATACCAATTACAATGTTTTCTGCAGATTCTTTAAAAAAATAAGTAGGAGAAAAAATTTAAATTATCTTCCTATTACATTTCTACTCAAAATTAAACAGGACTTTTCAAGAGAAGAATGGATAAATAATCCAGAAAATATAGAATACCATTCTTAGGAGATAACCATATTATTGAAACATTCGTTGCCTGGAGACAGAATATATCAGTATTCCAATTGTGCAAAAACTTAAAGTCATTCTAACCGGGAAACGAACCCGAGTCTTCTCGTTTATGCATGGTTGGTCTAACCACTGAGTCACCGAGGAGAGCAATACTTTTAAGTATTAAATAATAGGCAATACAGCAGGCTACGAAACACTTTACTTTCACAATTCCGTTATTTCATTTGGAAGACAACTACGGCGGAAATTTGTTCCGCTTAGTAATTATCTTCCACGATGTGAACTTGTTACTCTCTAGCGTATGTATTTTGATAAATCAAATTGTTCAAAAAATAATAGCACATTACTCCACAAGAATACCCGCTAGAAAAAATGGTGTTCGAGTAACTTAAACGTAGATCGTCAGTTTACCATCGTTTAAAGGCCGTCATAGTAGAAATAATAATAAAAGGACAATTGCAGAACCATTCATGTGGATTTAGTGAATTAATAGTTTATACCCGTGAGTCATATTTTTGAGAAATACTATTAATGCACTATTTTTGCTGAAACGGGGCAACCAGTATAACTGCTCTTCGTGTACTCGTCTTGTGTTCTTATGTGTTACAACTGACACGGCTGTCGAACGTAAAGGCACTCCATCGGAAAAATATGTTAAGTACGAAATTATTTTTTGAATCTGTCATTAAAAAAAAGCTTTTTTACCAACTTTCCTTTGACAAGATCCAGAAAATTTCTTCTGAATAGTTCGGTCCGTAAATAAAAGAGCCACATTTAGATGTTTTGTTTTACAATAAATTGTATATGTTTCTCTAAATATAGAATGCTTAGTAAAATGTACTACACATTAAACGAGACTTCATTACAAGACACTGAGCGCAGAGGGCAAAAGTAACGATAAAGAGATTATCTAAGACATTATGAATCAATACTAATAAAGATTCCACAAAACACTGACAAACGTTTACTCAATTTTCATTTGACACTCATGCCAAACTTGAAGGGTGAAATGTTCTTCAGGCCTTTAAAGCATAATGAAAAGTCTTGTAGGAAGTTTTTGATTATTGTAGTGTGAAACGTAGTTGTTAGTTGAACTACAGTGGTTAGGTAATCTTAATACTGTAAGGTAGCAACAATAACTAAGAAGCTTGTGAAGATAATATACAAAAAAGCTAGAAAGTGAGAGATAATTTTCTATTTGTCGACATTAAACGTTTAATAAAATATGACTGATTGAAAAGGATGAAAACTGAATTTTTTTTAAAAGACGTAAGAACAGAGCGTATATGATATCACAGGACCACTGTCCCAACCAACTCATTCCAAGCCACACCCACGCCGCAGCCACCGCACACGAGCGACCGAGAAAATACGTGAACGAACGAGAACGGCCACGCCTCTAGGGAGAAATCATTCCGGCAGGCGCGCAAACCTCCGGATTTGTCCTCCTCCGCCCTCCCACCCGCTCTCGGCGCGGGAGGCCCGGAGGATGGGCACGCCAGGCGTCACTGGAGGCTTACGTCGGTCGGGAATCGCTCGCTCGCGCGGCACCGCGAACCCGCCGCGGCTTGCGGTTCCCTGCAGCCGACTGATCAGCTTACGGCAGATGAGGACGAGCTGCGCCGCACCGCGAAGAGCCGGGAAGGGCGACACACGCTCCTCCGCAAGAGAAGGATTCTGTGGCAAATTACCGCTGGCGGCGGCGCGGCGTGGGAAGATAACACGAAGAACGCCAGGAACGGTAGGGAAATGGATGGCTCGCGTTTAACGCAGTCCTGCGTTAATGAGGTGGATAGCGTGGCGTAAAATGGAAGCTTGTTAAACTTGCTTTGTACACTCATTGGTTTACGCCTATGAATAAGTGTGGTTTGCACCAAGAATCACAAGTGGGTTCGGGTGTAAGTAACATACTTGACAATTTGGACAATGTAGAGATTGGTGTGAAGAACGAGGGTGTAAATTTGCGTATTTTTGAAGGGATTTCTAGATGATGAGAATGAATAAGTTTCAAAGGCGCTTTAACAATCAGCGTCATTGATGTCTTTGGGGAAATTATTTTAAGCATATTTATCCATTGTACCAGTGGTAGGATATAATCTTTTTTCAAGAACGAAAAAATGTCTAAAGAATAATCTTGAATTCTGCTGAAATAAAAGTTGCAAGAAAAAGCGCTTGATCAACACATACAATTTGCTAAATTCAAACCGTATTAAATACAAAAATACTTCACTCTCACATTAAATTATACATTTCATTTTCCTGTAGGGAACTAAAAATATTGCTACAGAAGGTTTGTCGTTCCTAAGTATTTCTTCTAGAGAGACAGTAAGACAATGCCTTCGTGGTAAGTCTCTAATCTTGCCACTGTGCACGAAGACATACTCCACTGTAAGGTCTGTTCTGCATCGATTGTGGACAGCGGGACGGTATCTGCGAAAAGGGAAGTGAGAGAAATTGATCCAAAGGTCTTTAAGAATCATCATCTGCACCTAGGACTATAACATTAGAATGAGAAAATCTGAAGTTGGTATTTCTTGATAATCGCGGGTTTAAAATTTAAAATATGCAATCTATTTGTCACCCACTGAGAACGGAAATCTTTCTTAAAACCTTGGTACTGAAATAGTGATAGACACCGTAATGGTGTAATGTTGGTTAATCTATCTCGTTTTCCAGTATTACCATGTGGCTAGGCATAACAGGAAACAGAGATATAAAGCTGGAACATTAGAAGATTCATTTGGTGGTGAACATTTAGTCAGTCAAAAGAAAAGATGGATTAATAGCACTTCCGGAATAGATGCAAACCACGACATTACACTATAATCCAGGTTGAAAGGAATACGGTGCCTTCAATATTGCATATTTTTCTGCAGGGGGTTGCTTCCCCCATCTCAGGTGAAAGACATTCTAGTGTGCCGCTCTCACGAAAGGCTCCTACTCTAATCCGATTAATGCCATTATGTATACACGGCGGGAAACACTGAAAATTTACACTTCCGAAATTCAAAAGATAAGATGTACTGGAAACTGAATCGCTACACGTGAGCTGCATCCCATTAAATAACATGGGGTTAAAGGTGAGGGTTAGAGGGTTGCTTCTCCCATCTCTCCCGACATTCTAGTATGTGGATCTCGCGTAAGGATCGCACCAGAATGAGAATAATGTCATTCTAGATACACCGGAGCGTCGTCGGAAACACTGAAAATTCACACTTCCGTTATCTTCAGGCGCGTGAATGTAATTCGCGAGCTGCATGTCATGAAATAACATGGGGTTAAAATTGAGGGTAGAAAGAGATTCATACATGAAAATCAGTTCTCCACCTGTTGTATTTTGTACAACATTTTTAGTTTTTTTGAATATCAGAGCAAGATGCACGCATGCATCAATGATGAAAAGAAGTTATTAGCCTCCAAGCGAAAGAACAGAGCTATTCCGAACGTGATGAAATCTAAATAAATTCATGCGGCTGAAGTTTGGGGCACAAAATTTCAAACCAATTTTAACGCTTCATTCTTCCACTCTCTTAAGCAGTTTCAATTGCATTTGGATAAAGGGTATGCTTTTGGAAGAGCAAACAGAGCGAAGTCATGAAGAAGACAAATACTTTCACAGGTTCTTCTCAATATTGCACCATAAATTGTTACTGATGACTGACGCGTGGCGCTATACAGATCGTACCTGTAATGAATAGTTTGATGATAGGCCAACCTCCGATAAGAAGTAAAGGGAAAAAAGCCAAAGCATTTGAATTGCAAGAAATTCACTTTCAACAGCAAAACTTGAACAAGAATTTGTTACCAATGACAAGTAAACGCATGACACTGTACAGAGCACATAATGCTTGGTTTCATAATGCGCTAACCTCTGTCGCACGTGGATACACGAACCATTACCGAATGCTCTTGTATTGCACAAAATACACCTTTAACCACAGAACGTGCACCGGAAATTGTTAGAAATAATAGTGACCGGAAATTGTTAGAAATAATAGTGGCGCCATACAGAGCGCAAATAAAATGAATAGTTTGATGATACGCTAATCTCCGGGATACCTGGATGAACGAACGAATACCGAATGCTCTTGAATTGCATGAAATACACTTTAAACCTCAAAACGTGCATCAGAAATTGCTTACGTGTTAAAAGTTTGTGCGTCGTGGTGCCACATGGCGCTGTTCGGTGAACACAATTATAGAAATTGATTAGAAAATATTGGAAGGACTGTCGTAGTGACCTCCGTTTTGGCTGCTGGACGAGCAACTAATTTCTCGTCTTGCAGTGCTGTACCGTTGCTGTCGATGACGTAATATTGTGCAACCGCCAAACAATTGCCGACGGCGGACGCGCACGGGCCATCCTATCAGTTTGTAATACAGTACGACTATTTTATTGGTGTGCTGCGATCGTGGAAAATTCTGTTTGGCCGACGGGCACTCTCTCGTCGCGGAACGCTCCGGTGAACTCCTCTGGTAACGCGGGCGTTTCAAGGTCTCCCCGTACAGAAGACGTGCTTCCCAATCTCATTGAATAGTCGGGTAGTGATGGGTCGCTCGAAGTTCACTCTCAAACAGAATGTGTTTGTTTATGACACATACGTAAAATGTGTCAAACCGTAATGTGCGACGTATTCTTGAACCTTTCTTCCAAGTTTCGACAAATGAAGAGTGTATTTACGGTCGTTATTCACTACGAATTGGAAACCGCACGTGCTGCTTTAGTTTCCTTGACGATTTGTATGCCGTTAATACAGGCAGAATTATCTTACGTAGTTTGTGACATCATCTGATCTGATTCCTTGCGATATCTTTATTTGGGGATTACTGAAAGATCACATATAAGCGGCAAATCTGGACACGCAAATTACGGCACAATATACAGGAACTGATCTCTGCAACATCTCGGGACAACCTTTACTGAGTGAACCAGAACTTGTTTAGATGTCAGTAATGTATCAAGAGCCTCAGTGATCATTCCAGCATCTGCTACAACATGAGTACAACTTACCGGTAGCAAAAAGCCACCTTCTCTCTTCGGAGGTCTTTCCGACCGCCCTGTGTTGATTTCCCTGGGATCCACGGCCTTGTTCTCCGAGGCTAAATGCTCATGCATTTATAAACTGGTCGTACTGAACTATTGAACTTCGTTATCATCTGCTTCCGGGAGCGAAGCACAATGGCACATCATTCCACGAAGGCATTGAGGGATGTTCTGGATGCCACCTTCAGGATGGCAGTAAAGGTCACGTAGGAAACAACATTATGAAATTGGGCAGCCGAAGCACCATCGCCGACGGGACAATTATTTGATTTTTGGATTTTTTTTCGAATAAGTCTGATGAATTAGCCAGTGAGTTGAGCAAATGATTATATGGAAGTGAATCGTAATAGGAAAATGGCCATTCCCTTGAAGGTCATCAAAAACAGTCCATTGAAAGATACTTGGAAGATGTGAATTGTAGATCAGATTGATGGAAGAGAAAGTGTTCGAAGTCAGATTAAACTGGCAGGAATAAAGTTGGCATGGCAAGAATCAATAATAATTAGTTTGTGATACATAATGCTTTCAAGAATATTACCTTTCTAGCAGAACTTGTTAAAACTCATATTACCATCACACACGAGACAAAGGCCATTGAAGTCACCAAAGACAAAAAAACAATGGGGACAGCAAGGAGATATCATTGAAGCGTAATTCTTAAATCCAAACTGAATTTGAAAACTAAAGTTTTATCCAAATATGCATGGAAGCCATTTTAATTCTTCTCTTAATTTTTTCCTTATCTTCTTCCTCTGGTGATGAAAGAATTAAAATGTAAACATGTGACCTTCATCTTAAGAAAAGGCGAACGCCCTGTGATAAAAATAATGAACAAATTTCTAAACGGAACGGAGTTAAATACTTGGATGTTCATTTGGACAGAAGATTACCATGGAAGGTCAATGTAAACAAGAAAAGAAAAGAATTAGAACCAAAAACTTCCCATGGCTAATTCGTAAACACACCCAACTTTCACTGTCAAACAAAATACATATCTATTAACGTATATTCACTCAATTCGTCAATGATTCCAGTCCAAATATTTTTGATTTGTAATACACCCAGGTATGTTAGCAATGAAGAACTCCACAACGACCTTCTAAACAAGACCGTAAACAAATGTCCGCAAGTCACAAATGCTACACTAGACTGGAAAATCATACAAATCATCTCGCTGTCAATTTATTAGACCATTGAGATGAAACAGGAACATAAACTTCCAGACATAAACGTAACGATTAGTGTAAAAAGAAATACTACAGGTGAGTAGCATTTCCACTCATGTAAATAATCTTAAACCATTTACCTAATATTTCTGGGAAAATAAAATTAAAATAAACTGTACTTGGAAAAATCTTTCTGGTGATTTCTGAAGCCACTTGCATGTTTCTCTTTTAAGTCTTGACTACTGCTCCAGGGAGTCGCCCGCATTAGAGCACTTGCCCGATCTCTTGTCTCAGGTGACCGGGTTATGGATGAAGGTCGTTTTGGATCCGATCTCAGTAACGCCCATAACTGTTGGTGGGTATGTGTTTCTATTGATCTCATTTCATTGAGCTTGGTTGTTGTCAGTGTGGTGAACTGAACACCTGCAAATTCGTCTTTTGGGAAGACATGAAAACGGCGACTCCCACAGAGTTTAGATGTTGCTTTATTTCAGTTTCACAATTTCCTATGGTAGTTTTGAGCAGTTTCTTGTTGCTAGCAAAACTCCTTATTACATCCACGTGTTTTAGACCTGATGTTGCTGCCGTAATTTGTGGAAGGATATATTTTTCCGAGATCTTGATTTTTTTTATTTTCCTGAATTCAAAAAAATTAGGGCATTTATTTGAATTAACGCTCTCCAGAGCAGTTGACACATAGGGGGTATGTAGAATGTTTAGAATCAAATTCTTACCACATATCAGGCATGATGAAGTTACCCATGCAGCATTGCTGGGTATCGTCGATCCTTGTACATTTTCTACAGCACACAGAATTCAAAGTATGCTGTACGTAAATATTATAGTATCCACAAGAAATCTCTTTTGGGAGAGGAGGAAGACGGTCGAATGTTTAGAGTAGCATTGAGGTGGGTGTGAATACTCCATTCACCCTCCGCTTGATCCTGTATAATCAGTAACTACCTAACGAAAGGATTTTAGATATTCCTGTTCACAAAAATATTCATGGTTTACAACCATCCTGCAGAGGTTTAAGGTCGGGGCAGACATTTGTTCCTGAAAGCCGGACATCCTTGACAATAGGGGTTTCTCGATTTATTCGTAATATCAACATTCAACAAGCTTAATGCACTGCGCATACAAAGCTCCGGCTGCAACTGCTCAAATTTCTCAATTTGTACTTTATTCCACTTGACTCTGGTCTTTACTTCTTCATTGTATGACAAAATAAATCATGGCTTTGATGTATTACAACATCACTTCAAAAAGCTTTCTGTACGTTAATATCACGGAATACGGAATGTTCACATATCCAGGCAGTAAGTAAGCAGGGAGAGAGTTGTATATCTATATAGAGGAGAAACGGTTCATCTCCGTGTTTTCCACCCTTGAAGGACTCCAATAAGGGTACTCTCAATTGCTGTGTGCCAGGTTTACCAAGGTAATATAGAAGGATGTGCCATAGCATCTTCCTCAATGACCACAAATGTTAGGTCACTCCTTTACAACTACGAGAGTCTGAGATTGAAGTAATTGACTTGAGACTCATCTTATCGAAGTCACCAAGATTTGACGAGATTTGCACAACGAATAGAACCTAACTTCTAATCACGTCAAGGCGGAATTGAGTGAGCAAGCCACCGTCGGTCGACATTCATGGCAATCCCAGGGGTGGACGTTCAGCATTAGGGGGAAGTCAGTAAAGAAGAAAAGAGATAGATAAAAGAGCGACAACGGCGTATGAAAAGAAGAGCGAAGTAATTATAAGATAAAAAAACACATGACAGTTTTCTCTATATTGCCCAGTCATGACGTTGTACGACTGACATCATGATTTAGTCCCGGAGTTTGAAGTACACAAATAAGCATCAATTGTGGGCTTCATTTTATAGTGAGTTTTGTTAACAGTCTACTCAGCAATATATCTACATTCAAATGCCCTAAAATGTAGATCGGAGATGAAGAGAACCGCTGGATTAATTTGTGTAATCCTGATTTTTGGTAGCTGAAAATTCACTATCACCGCCATGTTGGTCAATTTTTTTATATTTCAACGACCTAAAAAGTTATTATTAATAATAAAATGCAAAAACACATGTGACGCAAAATAATAGTTAACAAACATGTTGCAGACTGCTTTGATGGAAACTCTAATGTATTTTCGTAGAATTCCGGGGCGCGCAAACTCATCTGGTTGAATACAGAACTACGGTTCTTCTGACTGTTGAATGAAATGAACAGATCATTGATAACTAAAAACAATTGAGTCACAAACAACCTAGCTCATTTGTTCCAAGTGATTCAACTTTTTGGAAATTACTGACAATTATTTGCACGACAATCTAAAAAAATGTATATATTTTAGTAGTAGAAGGAAAAATTCACTAAAATTGAATGGAAGCTTTACATTGTTTCAATTCTTCAAAATAAATAACGTATCAAGAGAGTTTATAAGTCCTGTTTCTATGTGAAATACTGGCTTCTTAAAGAGGGGCACTCTGAAAGTCAAACGCAACTTAAATGTGTAAATGATTTTCACTCCGAATATTTTTTAAATAAAACTAAATAATTTTCTTGGCTTTCTCTAGTAGTCGTCTTAAATAAAATATACATGAATAAATCAAAATACTTTCCCAAGCTCAAATGTTCTCAAGGGGAAGAAACAAATTACAGAATTAACATTTTGGTACATAATATATAAAATTGAATGGGTAAAATTGTGTTCGAATAAGGTATTAATTAGAGGAAGAGAATGCTTATTTTGTCATATATATTTGCATTTTGATGATCACTTTTTTCATTCAGAAATGAATGATGATCGTCTAGTTCAGGAAGTCAAATGTCTAGGAATGTAAGAAACAAATTGTATTGCAATATCCACTCTTCGAGGGACGCTTGGTACAGTAGAAGAAAATTCATAGATCGCGCGAAATACATCTTAGTAAGCTCTGAAGTCATGTAGCCATTTCTTATGGCAACACGTGAGTTTTGTGAAATACGTTTGCATAGCTTCATGCATTGTTCAAAAGAAAGCCGCTCTAAATGGACGATACATACTTCTCCGAACCAATCGGAATTTGTCACCAACTACAATTCGGCAATGTTGGAAGATTACGCGAAGAATGCGAAGAACAGAATTAAAATCTATGCCTTGTGGTCGATGGAATGCCATGTTAATCATAATGAGCGGCTCCCAAACCATGTTCGATGGAGAGAAAGAGTCAGGAATCGTAGATATTAGGTAAAATATTTTAAAAATTAAATTTAAAACACAGCTTTAAAATAGATCATACAAAACTAATTTTTCGTTCGCAAACTGGCGTAACCCACTTTTTCTTAAATTTAACGTGACGATAGTACGACTAGGATAAATTAACTTTTTTCGTGCATGTTGAAACTCGGTGCGAAGAAAAACAATAACGCTTTGGGATGGGTGTAGTGAAGTGTTGGGTAAATAATGTCACTGCTGTACGTTTGATGGACGCTTATAAATATGCCGCGGTCAGACACGTCTAGGAAAACGGACGTACGACTTACGCATCTCCGCAAGAGGATTTTGTGGCAAATTACCTCTTGCGGCGTTGGAATATCGATACAAAGAAACAAAGGATCGGAACGTTGCGTAAATCTAGTATTTGCAATTGATCATTTAATGACAGTGCTTACGGTACCACACAGCCCACCGTGGTGTGATCGCTGGTAGGAGGCACACAGTGAATTGAAGACAGAAGAGAAGATAGAGTTTTAGAGAAATATTTCAAAGACAAAGATCAAGAAAGGTTTTTTTAAAATCTGCACAATTGTAACATAGGTGTAATTTTTCAATAACTAGTTATCAATAAAGCAGGAAAAATGGAGAACCGATTTTTTTCTTGAAATGTAACGCTTGTAATATGTGGTTGTTTATATTCTCTCCTTGCGCGTACGTTAAAGCCAGCACAAAACAATAAAGAAGTAGTTGGAAATATGACAATCAGGAATTTTTTCCCATGGAATCTTTTATGGCAAGATGAGTGAAAATGATCTCCTGAAAAGGTTCAAGAGACGAAATGATAAAGATGGCCCTCAATGCAATGATCAAAGTCCTACACTACTTCCGATGGAACCATGCTGCTTAAACCGACGCTCAGTTGTAGCGTTAGAGGAAGAGGATTGCGTTGTAAATTACCACATGCCGAGTAATAAATGAACATACGCTCAATACATTAGAAATATTTATTTTTATGGAATTTTCTGTTAATTAGAATACGTAAACGGTCATTTTCTGGCTTATGGTGGAAATAATTATATGGGTACTTTTCAAAAATGAATCTCTTAAGTTTTATAAAAATCATATTCAACATTTGAATTGCAAACGGCGTTCAAGAACTGAAAGATGTAAAACATTCGATTTGTTTTTCAATTAACATGCGATTGACCATCATGAATTTCTTAAGTTTCCACTAACCTCCTCCGCAATCTAGACCGCACTGCGCAAAAATGCCGGTGAAACCATTGGGTGCGAGATTCATTTGTCGATTTAATGAAAATTCCAAAATCAACGATAAATTTACTGCGGAGAGTCAGAATCCGCAAGAGAAGAATATAGTCTCAATTAGCCAAAGTCCACACACAAAATTATACGATAATCATCCATACAAAGAACATAAGGAAGATGGTTGTCTCGCTGGAAAACTCTATGGGCTGTATTTGATGAAGTTCTGAGACAATAAGGATTCAATTATCATGCGATGGACTATCGTGGATTTTTGAAGCATCCACTAACCTCCTCCGCACGCTAGATTGCGATGTGCAAGAATGCCGAGGAAAGCGTTGGGTGTGCGTTTCATTTGTTGTGTTAAATGAACATTTAAAAATCAATGATAAATTAACTGCGGACAGTTGGATTTTCCGTAAGAAAAGAATATAGTCTTAAATAGCCGATGTCCGCTTTGAAAATTGTACGATGATCATCTATAGAAAGAACATAGCGAAAACGAGCTTGGATCTGGGAAACTCTAGGGCCAGCATTTGAAGTTATGAGACAATAAGGATTCCTATTGTCCTGACAAAATACCTTTGAATGTTCACTAGATTTCCAAGCTTTAAACAAAGAAATAAAGGGTTACAAATATGAACAATTAAGATTCACCATGATCTCCGGCTTACGCTGGAATTTTGAAAAAAAGAAGCAAAGATCATCGACTACTATATGATATTCGATATACTACTATCGTATATAGGGTAGCAAAAATCATTTCGTTTAAAATGTCGATAATTATTTCGTTTTAAAATTAATTTCACTATTTCTATCCTGCAATAGTAATATTAGTACTGCCCGTTAGGGACTAAGTTACAAAAAATAAATGAGCAGATCTACAAGCACAAATTATCGTTTGGAAGATATCTTCGAATAGAGGTTAATAACATAGGACTGCAAAAAAAATAATTCTCGACCCTTTTAGTTCTGATGGGTGATTTGAATTCATTTTAGCGAATAATTAATTGACCTGAAATCCATTTTTCACTAACACGTAAGAACTCCTTGTAATTTCAAAGAAAAGAACTGGTAAACAAAAACTCTTGATTTATGAAAGTTCCTATGTTTACACAATTCTTCTAAAGGAAAAATAAGTATAAATATGTATACACGCGGTTCACATCTTATGCACACTGATAAGATTAGTAAATTAACAATGTTATATTTATTCCACGTCAGAGACCTCTGCTAACTAGTCGTTTTGATGAAATTTTGCTTTCTCGGTTATTTTCTGTGCAATTATACTTCTTGGAACATTTAATGTTCATGTTGCATCCTAAACTCTTCATAGAAAGGAGCATTTTATCAACCGTTTAAAATATGAGTGTTTTTTTATTTCCTTACAAAATTCACGGAGATAGTTTTGAAACTTGACCACACCCGTCTTTCTTCATCACTCATTAAAGTTTCAAAGTGTTCATCTTTCATCAGATTTCTAATTTGAGACGCTTTCTTCAAGCTTGGCCTCTGAAAGAAAAGTAAATCCGGAACAAACATGTTTAAAGCACTCTTCATTCTTCTACACAGCCTTGACAAACTTTAATTATGGCAAAATATTTTCACGATAAACCAAACTTCTTATTTTATTTTTATTTCCGAGGTTCGACGTAATTTCTGATTGACCAATCTCCTTTGACCCAGTGCAATTCATGAGCCCTGCTATCCCATACGTACAGAAAGCAGGAGGACTTAGTTATTCTTAATCCGAACAATATTACAATAACTTTTAAGTCACCGCAAGTCAACCCATTGGTGTTCTTCACAATTATATTTTTTAAAGTTCATCCATGATTTCGAATGTTTCCTTTAAATGAACAGAATGAGCTACTCCCACTGACGCATATTGATTTCCATTGTGAAACAGAACAACACTGAGGCTGGGTGTCGAAAAATCTATAAACAACCTCAACTGATCACTGACACATATTATTCCAAATTTTGAAAGTACATCACGAATGTTGTTGCATAATACAAACTGACTCTTTCGTGAAAAAATCAAGGAAATGTTCTCTCTTTCGATACCAGTAAAACGTTATGCCTGGAGAGAGCATATTTTTTCTCTTTCAACCATGGGCCTAAAACTTGCGCCGATTAATTTGAGAGGCCAATACCTAGTACCAAATCATTAAATTCTTCTTGATTAAACAACAGGGGTCTTCTCTCTTTTTTGGGGAAGTCAGTAACATTCATTTCACTATCACAGCACTCTACGGTCTTCAGATGGTTTGGATGGTAGGTCAAATGGTGGGTTTGGTATAGTCATGTCAGAAGCATGTGGTAGGTGTCTAATGGCTGACGGAATATTTGAGTTAACAATTTCCTTCATACTTTTCCTATTATGTCTCTACACTTTCGCCATGCAAATTTAACCGAGTTAACGTGATTCTTCTGTTGCCTCCACATCATTGGAATACAAACGATAAAGGTTTCTTCCAGTGATACCATTTTCTCAAACATCCAACACATGAGTGACAAACATTATGTGGGGTCCAAACACTATGTGGGGTTTGATCCCCTAACTTAATACCGAAGTAAGCCGTCCCTTTCCTTAGAAGCGAGGTGATGTTTTCACTTCGGAGTTTTCACTTATGTAACAAAAACATTTGGTATCCCTTTCACACCTAGATAAACTCGCCATACTTTGAAACATTTTCCCCATCAATTAAAAGCATGTTTACAGCCTTGTAACAAACCATTCTTGCTAAATGCGAGACAATAACCAATTGACTGAGACTAATGTTAGAAAACGATGAACTTATCTCCAAAAAGCATCCATTGGCTTCTATGTAACATTACGTAAGTTATTGTAAAACATTGCCAAGTTCATTTGAAATGAAATCAATCGTAAATTTTGCAGACATTTTTAGACGTTGTGAAGAAACCGACGTGAAAGAAAAAAAATAAAATTATATATGTAATCAAGATGAAAAATTGATTCAGAATCATCCATTTTCATCAAAAACGGCAAATCGTCGCAGCGTTGTGTAATTAGTTGCATTAATAATTAGTTGTGCGTTAATAATTACGCTTGTGCGTTATTTGTTGTAATTCAAAAATGAAAGGATTTTTTCGTTTATTATTAAAATTAAAACACAAAATGTGATGTGGTGAAAAAGTACGTTATTCATTATCACTGTATATAAAATAAAAATTTCATGTTTTATATATTTTCATTCTAGGAAGAAACTGAAATTTTTTTCAAACTTTTTTCAATTTTAAAAATTTAGACTTAGCAGTACAAATCAGGCTTATGCCATAGTTATAAGTGTATTTCACTCCATTCCTATAACAAATTTTAAGAAAAAATCCAGACATTTTTGAGAAAATTGGGGACCTGTCCTAGGGTCATCATGTAAAGTTCCTCAAACTTCGTAGAAAGTTTTTCAAAATTGCAGAGCTTTGAAACGGGCAGATCGACCGGGGAATATTCATTTTGGAAAAAATCCCGCGAATAGTTTAGGTGCTAGTGTTGTTCACGGAGGAACAGACGGAGAAACAAACAGACGAAGGGAAGTTTTGAAAAAACAACACATTTTCTGTACCAGGGGGACCCCAAAACGTGTATGTCAGTTGAAATTTCGAAGTCTATTGTTTGCAGCAGTACATAAATTCCTTTATACTAGGTAAAGAGGCCGTAAATATTTGGTATAAATTTCAAATGTCCAAGAAAAACAGTAATTTCTAAAGAATCAGTAGGTAAGGCGTTCTGGAGGTCGAAGAAAAAATATGATGCATTATTTGCAAATATTGGACATTTCAGTAATAAGAAGCTTTGCTGAATGGTTTGGCATAGTAATCTGAGAAGTGGCTGCACGTATATTCCCCATTTTACTGAAATCCAAAAGGTAGAAAGGTACAAAGTTCAAAGAGGATTGAATGAAACAATTGAGGCGGAGTTAATGGAGTAAAATGAAGGTATTAGTTAATTGGGATTTACATGGATTTGGGCAGTTTTTAGCAGTGTGGCCCTGATTTTTGCACAAAAAACAAATAGGAACATCATGGGTTACATATATCCAATGGGGGACATTATCAAAAAACATTTGAAACGATTCAGGTAATTTATGTTCATCACCCGGTGAAACAAATGTTTGGCGGCGAAAACTGAGGATGTGGCTCAAGTTGGGATTATTAAATCCACCACGAAGAAATGTTAACGGTACTACAGTTTTAACACCGAAAGTTAGTAATTTTTCTTCAATCACTTGATGCGGTTAACTCGGGCAAACATTTGACAGAATCATTCTTTTGTTCCTGGAAATTAATGGTCTTATGGGGAATACAACAATGTTCTTATGATTGTAGACTAGATCATCTGCGATTTCCTTGCTGAATAGGTAAACACACAATCTGTTGTTCGATATTTTCGAAGCAAACTTAATATGAGAAGATTTAACTTTAGTTTATAACTTTTCAATAAATTCTACAATTGGCGAACTATTTGCCGAGTCTATGATCATAGCATTTTCTTGCTTGGGAAAGAGAGATTACATAGTAACTTTAGTATAATTAATAGTTGTCTTACAGTTCTGGTCTCCTGAAGAATGGTGAACTTGAGAGGGCGCCATGATGGTCACGAAAAAAAGAAAGAAAAATAACTTTCACTTACTTAAACAATATCACTTCATGTAACAATAAATCCACTTCTACCACGTTTAACATAATACTGACAAACACTGAGTCAGTGAACGTACACACAGCGTAATTTGGCCTGGAGCGAACGGAGCGTCTGGCCACCACGGCGGTCAGGACGCGACTGCCTCTTTATCTTTGTAATCCACTTAATTTGCAAAACTTGTAGATGTTGGCTCTTTGACTCTAATATCACTTGTTGCTTGTTCCTTGACCGGTCATCTCATCTCTAAAAAGTTCAAAACTCAAATTCCTGAAAAACGGTGGCATATACACTTGCATATTATTGAAGAAATTAGAAATTACAAAAGAATGAAAGCCAGTGAGAAGTAAAGTACCCCCCAAAATTGAAATATCGTTTTCAAATTCAAGTAGCCGCGACATCAGCCAGATTGATTGTGGAAAACAAGTAAAAAGAGAAAAAAATAAAATAAAATAGGTTGTAAAGTTGATTCTTTAATCCAGAATGGTAACAAAATCGAGTTTCGTTGGTTCTCTGCCTTACGAACTAATTTTTACGCGACTTATGCCTTTTTTGTACTACGATTCAGATTTACAAGTACGTTCAGGGTACACGAGTACAAGCAAATCTAGCAAAATCTTTACAAGATATTAAAATTATTTAGATCGCTAACGTTGAAAGACTTTAGTGCCAAGCAATAAGTTTGCACGAGGTGACAAAGTCTGAATCTTCTTCTTCTTTTGGAGAATCAAGAAAACTTGCGAGTACTTCATCGTTTTGTCTCCATGGTCGTTTCTCGCAGCGCAGTACGTGCTCCAAAGGCCGGGCCGAGGCTAAGTGGGAGAGACGATCCTCACGGCCAAGTCACGGCAGACGAAGGCGTTACAAACGCCGTTCGGGCACGGGCGGCAGGGTGACGGAGGCGATCAAAGTGACAGAAACCGAGTGAGAGACAAAGTGACCTAATGAAGACGAAAATAAAACAATGAAACTGAGGGTTCCCAACATAACTTCTCGAATTGCATTTAAAGATAAAAATATCGGTGATAATATTTTCAGTGCCAAGATTCTTGGAGAAAGGTTTCTTATTCGAAATCAAAATCAAAGCTATCGTCTGATAATTTGACATCAACAGGAAAGTTCAACGTAGAGATTTCTGGTAGACAACCAAAACACTTTCTGCCACCACGGAATTCAACCAAACAAACTTGGCAAAGCAATGTCACTGCGATACTAACAACATTGAAAAATGTGCAAATCAGAATAAACTAACATACTAGTATATCGTCTTGTAGAGCTAATTGAACTTGATGATTGTTTGCTTGTGCACTATTGTCTTACAACCCACTCAGTAGATTACATGGATTATGGTTCTCTGTTGTTTTGCCTTTTGAATATCACAGTTTCTAAATAATATCGTAATGATTTCAAGATTTTCTTATTCTTATGATGGCACTATCAAAATCATTATGCCTCAAGTTCAAAAACAAAAATGTTTTGTTCTGCCATTTTCTAAACAAAACGATACATCATTCTAGAACTGGCAACCTTACCTACGTATCGAATATTTCGAATTTTTAAATCAGAGGATTCAAACCCATCTTCAACTTGTTTTCTTTTTCGGAGAAACTAGACAGCACTATGCAATATTAATATAAAAACTGAGTGTGCACATTGTGTGTTATGAAAAATGTATCAGTTGTAAGAGAAAATTAATGCTTTTATAAAAAGTAAAAAACAATAACAATTATTGATAAGTAGAGAGGTTTGTCTTCTTTCCTCTTGCAGTAACTTCGATGAAATTAAAGATGCTGCAGGAAAAGTTATCATATTTTTTCACATATCATAAAAAATGTCATACATACATGTATTCCTGTTTGTATTAAGTAATCGCGTTCTCGAAAAACAGACGGTTGGGCAAACAAACTTACTACACTTCGGAATTCTTCATTTAGAGGTATTTTGTATTGGTGGAATAAACGTACAAATTACATTTAATCACATCTTTTACTATATCGTCTCGCCATGCTCTCTGGAAATAACCAACATGGCTTGGAGAGCTGTGAAAATAATCTCAACAGGAAACTACATATTATCCAACAATATATTTTGTACACTTTCATTCCTTTATAGGAAAACGTTGATATTCAAATTATCGTGAAAACACCTTTGTTTAATGAATGCCCCATAATCTCTGTACGTGAAATCAATTTCAGGAGTAATTGCTTCGTCCTTTGCAAGACGAAGTTCACCGGCTAGTTGAAGGTCCGTCGCTCCGCCATTGGGCGATGGTGATGACAAGGGAATGAGGCGAACTCCTGTACTCTGTAACAGTCACTTGCGGAACTGTAAAGGTCACGAAGGACGACGTTTCAGGAATTTCAGCAGCAAATCTCACAGGCAACTTGTCATTTGAGTTCGAAAACTGAACAATTAGGATCGTACCGAATTAAGACACAAAAAAAAATTAAAATTTTTTTTTTTGTTCCGTGGTAGTAACGAGTCGTCTAGTTCCAGATAACTAACGCAATTAAGTCAACACTCTTTTTTTTTAATATTCACAGTTTAAAAAGTATTACTTTTGGTCACGGGGTAAAAGTTCTTAAGTCAATTTTTGGCAAAATTGGATCATGTACTGAAACTGCAAGTTACGTATCTATATTTAATTTTCGTAAAACGACCGAATTCAAGTTTCCTCCTTAACGAGAAAAAATCATTAAGAAATAGCGTTTAGCGTAGGAACAAGCGGTAGCGCAAAAATCTAACCCTTGCTTTCTCCAAGCTAAGGTTTTTGACTTGAGAACTTTTACCCCGTGACCACAGAATTGTTGAAAACAATCTTATTAAATTAAAAATTCATTTTTTAAAAAAAGGGAAAATTCATTTTATCAAATTGTAAAACTTATCAAGGAAGTGCAAAACACATACTCCTCAGTAAAGTTGAGTGACCAACGGATAGTAGACGTTTCGCCTCACAAGATTGCAGACGACTGTTATTGTGATAAAGTTACGTCAGGATACTTCACCATACTTTCTCACGAGCATGAACATGAAATTTGATTATGTTGTAAATAAAAATAACGTGCTTTGTCACAAGAAATAAGAAATAACGTTTGCTTACGAAAATTAAAAGTTACTCAGTTCTTTAAATTAATGATGAGTATTTTCCTGAAGTGATTAAATGTCTGACAATGTCAATAAACTGAGTACTCAAAGGTTAACATAGTTATTTGGCTAATTCTTCCCGATGGAGCTTCTCGATAAAAGTAACGTCACCCTGCGTTTACAATAATCAGTAATGTCCGGGTCGGGGAGAAGCATATTACGCTGGTGATGGCGCGGACGTGAGGCGTGGGTTGCAGGAAGCGCGCGGGTGAGAGCGCGGGTGAGGGCGCGAGCGAGGGCGCCGATCTCACCATCAATCGAGATAGATCACCGCCTGCTCCCTATCATAAAAACATGCACAACTCTTACAATGATCTCCCAGAATCGCGAAATAGTCAGTCAATCCGTAGCCCCCTTCTCCAGGTCGAGGGAGAAGCAAATTACGCTGGTGATGGCGCGGACGTGAGAGGCGCGGGTGGCAGGGTGCGCGCGAGCGAAGGGGCGAGGCAGGAGGGCGTGGGTGTAGGCGCCGGCGAGGGCGGGTGGCGGGAGCGGCGGGGGAGCAAAGGTGCCGGGGAAAGGGGCGTGGCAGGGTACATTGAGAGAAGGCGGTCGGGGAGGGTCGCTTCCTGCGGAAGGCACCCGCGCCGCGTCCGATTGAATAGAAGGGGTAATTAGGCACCGCGGGCATTACGGGCAGCTTTGAGGTCCCTGCCGCGCCGGCGCTAAGCTCTCTGTGCGTCTCAGACGCCGCCTTCGCACTGCGCTCCCGCATCGCCAAGATGAGGACCTTGGCTGCCTCGAGACGCGACACGCTAGCAAAGGTACGGCGTGGGGAGCGCTGGAGATAGCGAAATATTTAAATAGGGCAGAGCATTCTCGGAATTTTACTTGTGAAATAGTAACGTAAATATATTGGAATGCGCTATAACACACTTTGTAAATTTACATTCTTAAAATGAAAATAGCATTATGTTCGAAACAACGTCGATAATAATTTACATAATCTAGTTCCGGTATTGTGAGTAGGTATTTATTTATTTATTTATTTACGTCAAAAACAGTTTACAACTGTGTGTGACGAGCTATGGGAAGAAGTGAACATTATAACTCTGAGACGCATTTTTTAATATAAAGAAAATAAAACAGGCGCGTCCTATTGAATTACACACAATATCAAATAGTTCATTTCATATTACAAAAATTTAGAGATTTTGCCCGTTTCTGATCCGTGCTACCAGAGATGTCCACAAGAGCTAAAACTTCAAAAATGTAATAGAAAATACTAAAATGACTTATGTTGTAGAATACGATCTAAGAAACATAAGTTACGTCCCGACACGCAAAAAAGACTTTTCAGCTTTCGTTTCGTTTTCGAATTATTCACGATAGAAAAGTGAGTTGTATTTGCATAAGCGTCTGCTTATTTTCTCTTGACATACCTACTCTAAAAAACGTTGCATTGAACGTAATATTTTCGTTTTCAGCCTGTTAGAAGAAAGCCGGGGAGGGGAATTTTGTGAGGATGGGATCTTATAAAATCGTACGTAACTGTAATATTTTATTAGTGTTTATCTCGAGTGGGTAAGTTAAATTCATACGTTCATTTAATTCCGCAACACAAAAGTAAACTAGTGGTGCCAAAACAGTACACACTTTCAGTTGTTATTGGAAACAGTTACGTAATATTGAAATATTACATTTTCTGTGTTAACACCTCAGCTATTACTTGAAAACGTCCAATTCAAACAAAGCGCCTGTGAAGATATCTGAATTCATTTCGATAGTCAGGAGAAGCAATAATTTCTTACTTCGACAAATGAAACAAAAAGAAATACATTTGACTGATACAGTATTCGCAAGAAATTATACAGAAGCGCTGTTGCCAGCGCAGCGTTGTCAATACTATGTGCGTTTGCTTGGCGAATAATATCAATGCTTTGCAAAAATGCTTATTTCCATCTGTATTCTTTCAGATTTCAACTTGTTTATCGGTTAGTCATAGTACATCATATACAGTTGATAAATAACTCTAATACTAATGAACTAATTAAATTACCAATATTCTACGATTTTTAATATTAAGTTAATTTATTACCTGTTATTTCATCGCCTCAAACAAAGCGCAGGAAAGGTAGTAGATCGTTAGATCGACAACGGGCGAAGTACCTCAAGAAATACTTTAAATGAAACTGAAATCTCTGTTCTTCAAGACGATAAGAAACAATTTGGCCCATACGATCCTAATTTTTTAATAAAAGAAGTTTCAATTAATACAGGCTCCTATGGAAACATTTTCGTGGGCATAGGTTTCTTTAAGTTATTGCAGAAGTTATACGGTATTTATAAGTACTTTTTTTTTCTTTTATTCAATACGCAGTACAGGAATCAGATAATAATAAATGTAACTTACCTCGCCGAGCATTCCGAGAAGTAATTCATAAGCAACTGCTGTGAATTTCATCGCAAACGGAAGAACTGGCTCTCGGCCTAGGAGTAACGCTCTACTAATCATGCTATTCTCAACACAGTTTCTCTTAGGGCCGGTTTCACCATAGAGGAGAGATATTTATATTTCCTCTATGGGTTTCACCAACAGTTCAGTACATATTCCCCTGTTTACTCCGTGAACTCGCTGAACGCGCAATTTTTCATAAACCACAGAGAGCGATTCAGAAGGCCGTAAACGAGAGTGATGCTGTGAACCTATGCGGACCAATGGGAACCTCTGGTTATTTTCTTTCATTAGGAATTAGTACGCAAATGTCTATTTTTCATATTGCTAATCTCGCGCTTTTAAAAATTTTATTTTAATTTATTTTGTTTGTTTTATTTTTAAACTTCGTTAATTTTTCAACTAATTATATTTAAAATATGGGACAGGGATTCTGGAACTGAAGAAAATGTGCGCAGATGAACTTCTCCCCGATACGTCATATACAGTTTTTACTGACTGTTTTTTTAATAAGTAAATAAGTACTTGTAGTCCTTGTAGTTACACTTTTTCCTCTTTTGTCGTTTATTTACTATCTTTATTTCGTATCCACATCGGTGAGAAAGCAATTTACAAAGTCCTCTACAGTTTGTAATGTACCTGATGAAGTTAACATCGTACTTCAGAAATAAAATACTTCTTTTTGTTATTTAAGGTCGCATCAACTATTATGTCATTAGCGACAACTACTGGATTTAACGTTATGGTATGAGTATGAAACGATGTGTTGATAGGGAGTGAAAGGATGAACACACACAACCATGTCCGAGACGGGACTCGAACCCGCGACCCCTCGGTCCGAGATCACTACGGCACTACGGGCTTAGCGATCTCGGCCACGGGGCTGACAAATAAAATACTTTGTTAC
The DNA here is from genome assembly GCA_031308135.1 of Acheta domesticus. Taxonomy (NCBI): domain Eukaryota; kingdom Metazoa; phylum Arthropoda; class Insecta; order Orthoptera; family Gryllidae; genus Acheta; species Acheta domesticus. The sequence goes on from JAHLJT010002406.1 coordinate 84,008,314, forward strand.
ACTGTTTAAATGCCCTTAATAGACATTCCGTTTTGATCTGGAATCTCAACTGATTGCCTGTAATCCTGAATTGCCTACAATTCAGAAAAAAAATAGTTTTTGAAATTATTCTACTTCTTGTATTTATTCTTTAGTTTTGTAATTAGTATGCTTGTAAAATGTAAATTTATTACTTTTTACACATAAATTTTTGTTCAATAAATAGTTAGACATTACAGTTTATATTACACTAGTGGTTGGAAATATTTCACATGTTGTGATAATATACCCAGCACATATACTTAAAAACAATATTACAATTCATTAGATACATTAATTGATTCACAAAATTTAAATTTTTTTCATGTAGCACCCATCTTTTTCTTCGCACTAGAGGATAATATTTCAAATCATCGCTGGAATCATTTTCAAATACCATCATTTGCAAACATCGACCCATAAGAACACGTCGGGGGTATAAGCACATTGAAACTGAGCTTACTCCATACTTTACCTGACGGATTTTCGCGGTGTAAATTTACTCACGAATTTACTCTCGTGTAAGCTATTTGCCCTCGAGTAAAGTGTTGGTGAAACGCTGCAAGAAGTTACTCTCCAGTAAACATGATTTACTCCTGAGTAAACTCTCACTCTATGTTTGGTGAAACTGGCCCTTAGGGCACGAGAGAAAACCGCGTCAAAAAATATTATTTATCACATAGGTTTCGATTCATTTCTAAAAGCGTTATTTGGCAACACCAGCTCGACTAAATAAAACATCTGTATCTCATCACCGCCGCCATCTCGACGTTTAACAATGCGCTTCTCAAATATTGAATGTGATATTATTGCTGAAATTCAATTAAGCTTTGCCGATTGCTTTGAAGAAACACATATATTGAGAATACACATTGAGTGAAAAGTAAAAATGCGAATAAGTAAAAATACAATTAATTTGTATTTTCAATTGTAAATTATAATTAAAATTAATTATTTTTCATAACATTCATTCAATTTTTCGCGTGGCCCGTATTTGATGAAAGCAGAAATTACGCATAAACCGTTTTTTTAATAAAATTGTACATGGCTTGTTTTAAAAAGTTTATTTTGTGAAAGTAGACTTCGAGGCAAAAATATCCATCTTCAATTTTGTATTTTTGAAATTGTCATGCAATTTTCGAAATAACCGAGCAATACCCGAAAATAGGACTAGCGCCATATTTCTTACTGTCCCTTATTACATATATGTGGAGAAAATTAAAAGAAAAAAATTGGAGCGGAAAATTGAGAAAAAATAGTAAATTTGAAACGCAAATTACCCGAAAACTGCTGTTATTTTCACTTTTACATGACCTTTTTTAAAGAGCTCATTTAGTACAAAAGACTTTGTCTCAGGCAAAAATCTCTATCCTCAATTTTGTAGTTTTAATTTTGTTTGTAATTTTCGAAAGATCGGGGGGTTATAACGAATATGAGACCTGCATAATTCTCTTAGAAGTCCTTCACACTATTAAACAACAAAATTTAAACAAAACTAGTGGTGCTACAACAGCACTTACTTTCCCGTATTACAGGAAACAGCTAAGTAGTACTGTAATATTGCACTTTATGCGCTACTAACATCTTCGCTTGGAACTCACTATTTCCATTGCAGTGTTGTCAGAACTATGTGAATTCTACAACTTCACAAAAATAGAATGCAAAAGTTTTGTAACCCTGTATTGGAAAAAGAAGCCTGATACCCTGAAAATATAGAAATGCCTTCCATTGGGCCATGATTAGGGAAGAGTATTTTAAAACCATGCAACAAATTCTCTACTCACTACAAATGGTACAGCATTTGGTGCAAAACTAAATATTTGCCTGCAAATATCAACATAAATTAGACATTATAACTCCTTTAGGTCACAACAATTACACTAATTCACAGATATTCGCGACCGCAGAGTGAATTCCATTGTTGCAGACCCTGCATTGTCGCTATTCTGAGAGCTATTAATTCTTTTTACTTATTTCAAATATGTCAAAATAAACAATTTCTAAAATATTAATGTGTAAGTCTATAACAAAGTTCGAATGTAAGAAACGAAGAAAGAAATAATATACAAAATTGCACATTCTAATTTACGACGCATCCAGCTGTCCGAAGCGCAGTAAATTTACAGCGGCCTATTACGTTTGTCACAAAATTAAAGAAAAACTACTCGTATTTTGAAAAAATTAAGCATGACCGTATTTATTTTATTTATTTATTTGTCAAAAAACAGAAACAGAATGGCACAGACTTTCCCGTATTAGTTTTCTATTTTCCTGGGTCTTCGCTAGCTATTCGGAATTGCCACATACTCTTTCTTGCCAGCTACCATCTATCATCGCCAAAAGTACATTTTTTCGTCATTTTCTTAATTCTTCGGTTTCCTATTGGTAGAACAGAAACATTAATTTTAGAATATTAAAGAACACAAAAACCTAGCCGTAAATGGCAATTTTCTTTTAAAAATTATGTGCCGTTTAAGAGAAAATGGCGTTTAAGCACTACTAAAAATGCGAAATTTGAAGCTCATTTTCACAGAAAATGATTGAGTTTTCAAAATACTTTATTTGAAGTTATTTGAAGAACTTACACTCACAAATATAATCATCTTTACAAATTGCGGATAATGTGCATATTAAAGATGTGAGAGACCTTTCAAAAAATTTACATTTATATAATTTTTGAAAAAAACAAAAAAAAACTCAAAATAAACTTCACGCTATACTAATGAGTGTAATTAGCCCTATCCGTTACAAAAGTTTCAAGAAAAAAATTGCAGCCATATACGAGAAAATGGCGTTTGAGCATTTCTGAAAATGCCGAAATTTGAGCTACTTTTCACAGAAAACGGTAGTGTTTTCGAGAGACGTTACTTGACATTATTTAAAGCATATATACTCGTAAATATAATGTAAAAAAATCGCCGATAATGTAAATATTAACGACGTGAGAGAGAAGTAAAAAAATTTACATTTTTGTAAAAACCAACCGATAGACCAAAATGGCTTTTATGTCATTGATAGAGTACTTTTACCACTATCCCTACCAAAAGTTTAAAGAAAAAATTTGGAGCCGTTTTTGAGAAAAGTTTGTTTTTGTAATTTTTTAAAATTGCACATATTGCACGCAATATTGCACGAAAACTACCAAAATTGTGAAAAACATTTACATGACCTTTATTAAAGAACTCAATATGCAGAACAAATTTAATTTGAAGAAAAAAATCTCTATCTTCAATTTTGTAGTTGGAGAAAGACGCCGAAAAAAATTCAAACTTTCACAATTTTCAAAAATTCAGAGCTGTATGTGAAAATCGGACCTATGCCATGTTAAAAAGTTCCTCTCTTCATACAAGAAATTTAAAGAAAAAATTTGGAGCCGTTTTTGAGAAAATGTTGAAAATCCCCGGGGGGCTTCATATAAAGTACCCCCAAATTTTAAAGAATCTTTTTCAAAATCACAAAGCTTCGATTAGAATCAGATCGACTGGGGAATATCAATTTTGAAGAAAATCGACCGAACGGTTTAGGCGCTAGCGTTGACCACAGACGGACAGACGGACGGAATGCCGTCAATCGATTTTTAAGTATAAAGAAGCAACAAATCATGGATTTTGACCACACCACGAGATAGAGGATTTTTTTTCTTAATTTAGCAACTAGTTTTATCCACTTATTCGTTTTCACGGCCCGGCAATTAATTTTTTTCCGCCGAAAATTGGCCATTTTTTCGCGCAGCATTACATAACTTTCCCTATACTACGTATATCACTCCGTGTATATGTACGTATACGGGAAAGTAAAAATTGGAACCTTTTTTAAATTTTGAAAATTTCCGAGGGTCTTCATATATAGTGTGCCCCAAAATTTAAATATATCGGTTTCAAATTCCAGGGCCCGCGACACTAGTCAGAACGATTGAGGAATATCAGTTTTGGAGAAAATCGTCTGAATTGTTTATGCGCCACCGTTGTGCACAGACGGATAGACGCTTTGCCGTCAATCACTTTTTCGATATCAAGGACGCACAAATCATGGATTATGATTGCACCACGTGTTAGATTTTTTTCTACATTTAGGAGCTGGATTTATCAACTTTTCGTCACCAGGACTCGGCAGTAAGAGTTTTCGTGTCAAGAGTTCACAGTTTTCCGGCTCACGAATACAATACTTTCTCTTCTTACGCCAGTAAGTGTCAGAAAGTAAAATCATGCAGGTATGTTTGCAGCTTATCAAACTAAATAGTTTTAAAAACTTATCACGTCATTTTGTAAAGAAAAAATCCATCAGCATTTCATTTCATTCCTGACACCAAAATTCAATGCATTATTTTAATTCCATTCTAAACAGATTTTCCTGTGCAGCATGTTTTCCATCCTCAGCATCCCCAGCAAAACCTGTCCAGTCGCATGAGTTAGTGTGACAACATTTCCAAAATTTTAGAAAAGAAAGCTGAATCTTTGCGGATCCCGGACTGTATGGAGTTTTAATGAAAATTAGAGGAGTTTAGTTATGAAAAAATAAAAAATGTTCGCAGATATTAAAAGAAAAGAAAATTTATGAAATTTAAATTTATAAAAAAAATGTGAAAAAATGTAACTGCCCATCTGCATTCGTCTATTCAATTCCATTTCATCTTAGTGTAATCTGTTGCTTCGAAAATGTCATTTTAACTTTCCTACCAATATTTAATTTATCTTCTTTATCAATTATTACTGTCATCTGTTCAAAAATTCCAACCCTGAACCCTGTCCTAAATGTAGCGCTACCGTGTCTACTCCTCATATTATTCCCGAGTGGCAAGGCCTTGATAATGTTAGGAAGTCATTAAAAATTGAAGGCAGCTTATATTCACTGTTCAAATCACAAGAAGGTTGTAAAATAATTGAAACTATTAGAAATAAGTAAATTGTTTAAGATAATATAATAATGATGCAAATTTTATCATGATATATTGATATAATGCTTATAGTGTAATGATATCACTGTTTGTAACCTTGTAATGTAATGTACTAATGTAAACGAAATGAGGTCGCTGATGACTTGAGCTGTTATAAAGTGACCATAAATAAATAAATTAAAAAGATATAATTTAAAAAATATATTCATTTAGAATATTGTTGTTGCAGGAAGACGCCGAAAATATTTCATATTGTTGCAATATTCGAAAATTTCAAGAATTCAATCCACATCAGGCGTGTACTTTTTATAAACGTACTTAACTCTATCCGATTAAAAAATAAAAATGTGGAGTGATTTGTAAGATTTTTTTGATTTTAAAATTACCTGTTTCACAAAAAAATTGTGAAAATTACTCTAATTTTTAAAACATTGTACATGCCTTTTTACCGAGAAAAATATCTGTTTCTATAATATTGTAGTTGTAGGAAGACGTCAAAAATTTTATTGTAACTATTACAACTGAAAACCCAGAGTGAATCCATAAAAATATTTATATTTTCGAAAAATTTTACGTGGCGTTATTTGGAAATCTGGGTTTTAAAATCAAATTTTATCAAGAAAAACTGTAAAGTCACATTTATAGTAATAGAAAGCCGCTGATTTTTTTTTTCAATTTTGGAAAAAAATAGGAACTTAAACGAACATGAGACCTGCATCGTTCAGTTAAGCGTATTTTAGGCTATCTAAAGTCCAAATGTAATCAAAAAAGTTGAAACATTTTTATAAAAAATTATTTAAAGAAAATAAATTTTGCATTTGTTGGACACAATGTGCGAAAAATACTATTATTTTCGAAAAACTGAGCATGATCTTATTTCAAAATCTCTCCTTAAAGGGCAGATTTCATCAAGGAAACAATCTCTGTCTTTAATATTTTAGTTGTTAGCAGACGCCAAACAACAATTGAATTATTACAATTTCGAAATCTCTGAGTTTTCAACCAAAATCAGACTTGCGCCATTCTCATAAACGTTCTTCACACTATCCACCAACAAATTTTAATAAAAATCGTTGGAACTAAATTTTTAAACTTTTGAATGTCCCAGGGTCTTAATGCAAAGTACCCTCCCAAAATCAAAAAAAAGGTTACAAATGCAAGGGACAGTGACATCAGTCAGGTCAATTGAAGAATATCAATTTGGGATAAAATCGGCACTGACTAGTGTTGTCCACTGACTGTCGGATAGACCGGACACACTTTTTGCCGTTAATCGATTTTTCGGTATCAAGGACCCATAAAACATGGAATCTGGGTACACCACATGTTAGCTGTTTTTTTCTAAATTTAGCCACTGGATTTATCCACTATTTCGTTAGCAAGGCTCTGTAATAATAGTTTTTCTGATTAATATTCGCCGTTTTTCTGCGAAGCATTTTTTAATTTTTTCTTAAGTGCAAAAGCGGATTCATTTTTAAGAAAATTTTGAAAATCTTGTTGAGGTTTCGTGAAATGAATCTCCCAAAATTAAGATATCCGCTTCAAAATAAGAAAATTTCGAGATCATTAAAATCGGTGTGGAGAAATATCAATTTTAGAGGTAATCGGTTGAAGAGTTTAGGAGCTATCGTTGATCATAGAGAAACGGAAGGACGGACAGACAGACATGATTTTCCGCCAATAAATTTGTCGGACTGAATCCTGACTACACTGAAAACTGAATTTACTATACGGAGGAGTTATTTTAATAGTGCTACAACTCCATTGACACTCATTTCTAGATATTGAGCTCTAAAAGTTAAATTTTGATTTAATATCATAATTATTATAAAAAACTGGGGATAGAGTTTGACAAAACAATTGTGCGTTTTTCTCTTATAAGTCACTAGGAAAAACACGGCAGACGTTGTTCTGCCCTTCCTCTTCCTCTTCCCCTCCCATCCCAGCCCCTTTTCTATCTTTGCCTCCCTCCCTCACCCTGTCCCTGTCTGTCTCTCTCTGTCCCTCTCCTTCACATTCAATTGCAAATTCTGTACGTCTTTGAGCAGGTGAGATAATATCGGGAAGCGCCGGACCAGAAAAAATGTAAAAGAATGTTCAAGAAGAGCTCATTCTGTAGATTACGGTGTGAGAAACGTTTCTTTGAGCCAGTTATAGACACCATTTTGTTCATTTTTCTTCCTACTTGTTGCAGACTTTTGAAGGTCTTTTAACACACAGACCATTAAGTTGAATTAAAAAATAATGAATTAAAAATTAATAAAAATATGTTAGATATAATTATTTTATTTTTGTTGTTCTTAATACCAAATCTGGATCCCTTTATCATATCACTGCAGACGCTATAAGTATCTCAAAAATCACTCATCACAAGATTTATTACAAAATCACGTAGTCGTAGCACTGGAGTTGTACCACTATGAAAATAAATAGATAGCAATCTCCTGTGTTTCATTTTTATTGTGATGAGCTCTGAAGTCCACAGAAAGAACTTGAGAGTTCTGTCACTTTCAGAATAAATACAATTCACTTGAGCTTATATGAAAATGGAGGTAACTCAATATCTCAAAACATGGTAGTCGCACCACTATTAAAATAACGCCTCCATATATAACGAACCAGACTTATCCACATTTTCGACATCAAGGCCGAAAATAAAGTTTTTTTTGCGGAAAATTTGCGGTTTTCCTGCGCATAACTACTATACTTTCTCTTCTTACGAAGGAAGAAAACAATAAAAAATTAAATGTAATTTCACTTAAATCTAGTGATGCAACGAAAGCACATACTTTCTTGTGTCAGTGACGGTTACGTAAAATTATAAGACTGCAATTTCTGTCCATATTAACACATTTCAGTCATTACCTCTAAAAGTCATCACAAATCGTAGATCAGTACTTACATTAATACATCAACACATGCGACGTATGCAAAACTCCGTTCCGTGCACCCACAAGCACCACCCAACAATAACGAATTCAAAAATTTTCAAAATTATGCTAATGCACTCTTACTTTAAAAATGTGCATGGCCTTATTTAAAGAACTGATTTCTTAGAACCGATTTCCATTAACAAAAATATTAAAGATAGTAGTAGGAAAGAAATGAAAAATTTGTTTTTGAGAAAATAATTGTTTAAAGTGCTTATGTTTCACGCAAAACTACTCATATTTTCGGAAAATTGAATATACCTTATTTTAAGATCTAATTTTAATGAATCGATTTAATTAAGAAAAATCTCTATCAATATTGTAATTGTAGGAAGGCGCTGGAAATTATCTAATTTTTTTGCGATTTTCGAAAATTCAAGGAGTTTCACAAAAATACGACGAGCATTACTTTCTTTACCTTGCCTTGCTAGGGACAATGAACAAATTTGGGACCATTTTTGATAAAGTTTTGAAAATATTGTTGTCTTGGGTCAGATGGATCGGTGAATATCCTGTTTCGTAAAAATCCTGTTTATGGTTTAGCCACTTGCGTTGTTCACAGACTGATGGACGGAGAGACGTTTTGCTGTCAATTAACTTTCCAGTATTAAGGATCCACGAAACGTGTTTTAACTCAACAACCTTTTAGATGAATTAATTTACATTGATTTATCCACTTTCTTTTCCTTGAAAGTTATAAGCAGGGTTGTCAAGGTCGATGCGAGCGGGAGTCCTTGCCACGAGTGGCACGACGAAATCGCCCCTCCATGAAGTTCATTACCTCGTCACCAGAGACAACGCCATCCCTATTGTAAAACGGCGGGATTACTAATAGTTTATTTTCCCGACGGTAGTTGCTCAGAGAAGTTCATGGCATGCTACGGGGCCACGATGCGTGCCACTGCCACCAGTAGAAGAGCTTCACACCACTGGTTATAAACTTGTGAGAAGATTTCTGATTCTTTGCAACGGTTCAGCGTTTGGTCATACTGTGCACAGGTGCGCCGGGACCCATCAGGGACAGTGCAGTGTCACTTCCCGCCCTCCTCCAGCGTTGACGAGCACAGTGGGCGCGAACATGCAACACAGAGACCTCTTATGGCAGATGCTTAGCAACGTGTCTCGTCATGTTGAACGCGTTGAAGACAAGAGTTTTCCATCCAATGACGATCTTTGCAACGATTCGAGTGTTAGGCTTTACTTCTAGTGCCGTGCTTATGTAGTGGCATCAAAGTTTTTTTTCGAAAATTAAATTTCTTCTTCCTTACGATCACGAAAATGGGTGCAAATTTGAAGGCACTGCTGTAAATGACAAGCAGCGACCTTACGCAAGTATAAAAAGAAATCTAAAATAAATGTTCTTTTTTTTCATGTCAGCGAGAATCCAGTCTTTATAATACCTAACTTCTTTACTGCACATTGTTCATATTATAAATAAGCTTGTGCTTAGTATGCATGATAACTATGAGTATACTTCGTTGGAAACCTGCGAAATTATACTGATATCATACTCTGCTCCCTGTCACACTCTTCATGATAAGTCTTATAAAGTCAATAACTACGTCACCTTTGTCAATCACAGGAATAAACTATGCGGAAAAAATCAAAACGTTAAGAACTGATACAGGTGTCACAAAAATATCGAGGCAATAACAATTACCAATGTAATTGCTACAGTAACGATATATTTGTTAAATGATGCATTTAAATAATAACCTTAATTATTAAATGCATAAAAGGATATTCATTTGGTGAAGGAAGCCGCATAAAACATATATTAGTTCAATATATCATTGTATGCATCGTCAAATTAATTAGGATGCCACAAATATTAACCTGAATAGCATCAAAACTAACTCCATCCAAAGCATTTTGATATGGCATTCAACTTCTCTCTGCAATTTTTTTATCTAACATTCATATTTGAAAAGAATTGTCAATTGATCCATTAACACTTCACCTATTAGTCCACGTTTAATTATTGCCCAGAAGTTTTCATTACGAGAAAAATCGAATCCAACATGTGGAATTTCATCAAGGTTTATTACAACCATCGTAATGTAGTTTAGTAATAGTTTATTTTTGTATACGCTTTATTAAATTCAAATTATTGTATATTTTAAACTTATAATCAATGTTTAAATTAGAAGTTTCTGCATGAAATTTTATGAACTTTTGATAGTGAATTTTACAAAAATATTTCTTGATTACCATTCGAATTATTATTGGAGTATGTGGTATGTGTGGAAATACTATTGAAAACCCTCGAAAGTCTGCAAAGTCGAACAAGAATATGTAAATATATACAAAAATTGTCGTAAGAAAAAGTGGGCCTGTTCTTTATTTGCAAACTTGATATTTACGGTAATTCAATTTTTATAGCTGTTACTTTACTTCGTAACGACGTTCTGTTTATAACTGTAAGTACTGGTGTTGAACGTGGAATGGAGTAATCATCATTTAGCCTAGTCAGCCATCGTTGGTCATTGTCTTTTATCCTTTCAGCCAGATGCTTGTTCACAAGAAACTATTCAAATTTTATACGTAATTATTTTGCAAAGCTTGTACTTGTATTTCCAGTTTCGATAATTTAGTGTTCGACGTGAGAACGACGTAAAATACTAAAATAATTAGACATTTCAATGCAAAAGCCCTAAAATATTAATTATCTGACGCCAGTTGTAAATAACTTTCTATTAAAATCCACGCTAACTTAAGGACAAGAAACAAACTTCAATATAAATACGTTTTTCAGGTTAAATAATGACTAAGCATAAATATAACACAGTCAGAAATATATCTCTGTCTAAATTTAAATATTTGGTACTATTTAAACTTACATTTAACTTCATTTCAAGACACGTAAGGGGTCAAAAACAAACTACTCGTTTTCGTGGAATAGTATTTTTTTTCCTCCGAGGGCTTTTTCCAGTTTCAGGGGATGCCGATTTTCGACTCCAGACGAGTACCCACTGGAAAAACATTTTAATCTTTACACTAGACACTGACACACTCGCAGGCTCCTCGGTCTGTGATAAGCAGGCTCACAAGACCTTCCGCTACAACACACGTACATGGAAGTCAAGAGAGGTACAACAATACCCACGGCGGGACTCGAACCCTCGACCCTTCTAAACGAAGCGCTGAGTCGACAGACGCTCTAGCCACCTTGGCCATCTAAGTTGGTTTTCTATAGTACTATGAATAACATCTCCAACGAAAATACATATCTCATTTCACATTCTTATTAAAAAGTACAATTAATGTGGAAGAGCACTGGCTCACATCCTATCCGTATATACTACTCACATCCAGCCACATAGTGCCAGCGACATGATTCCAGATGGCAGTTCCTGGAAGGTAAGTACATGTGTCAGATCCCACAAGACTAATGATCGCGGTTCGCGAGTCTAAAAGAAAAATCCCTCTCTTGTGGCCATATCGCACTCAACCTTCGCGGCGTCGGTGTCTCAGAGAAAGACTTGGGGACAGGAGAAAGGTGGTAAGCGCTGGTTGCAGAGGAGCATTGGAGATGAAGAGAGACGGTCCAATTTGCAGAGGGGACACCTGCCGGGTGCGAAAGGGCAGACTCTTTATAACCTTGTCATTCCGCTACATCGGACAGTGTCGTCAATCAACAGGAGCTCTGAGGGTCTGTTGACAAGCGGACCATAAGCTCCAGCGACTTGGAGTTTCAGTGGCAGAAGGCTGAAGGCCATGAAAAATGACTGGCTCCCTCCTGTGTGAGATAACTGCACGTTACTAAACTTGTAGGCCAATCAAGTGCGCCATAATGAATTAGAATGAAGAATCTACATCAATTTCAATATTAGAATGTTTTGACAATTGTGGAAATATCTCAGTGAAACTCATCGAAATAGTTACATAAATCGGTGTCGAAAAGCTTAACTGTTCATTAATCTTATAGTGAGACGACGATTATCCCAACGTCAGTCATCCGAAACGTCAAATATGGGAACTCATATTTTATCTGAATAATTATTATTTTAATTAGGTACGTTACCATACGTATGCATTTTCGTTTGTATTGTATTCATTATCTTTTCTTTTGTACAGAATATTGAGAATGATCCCCGATATGACTTACGGTTATAAAATATTAACAAAATACAGTACTATAGTCAATCATATGACTTCAGTGAACTTTCACAAATCCTACAACAAATATTTAAGAACACGGAATGTTTGTTATTAGCAAGAAAACTTTTGCCACCATTTTTGAAATGCAAGAGAACTAACGGTATATTGTCAAACAACAAACCGATCATAAATGTTTAACAGCTGTCACTCACTGGGAATGTTCACTGTTGGCAGAAAACCCACCGCCTTTTAGAGGAATGGTAGCCTGCATAGGCGTTAGGTTAGGTTACACGATTTATCGAATATACCAAGTATATCTGGTTTCAATTTGTTCGGATAATCGACGTCTGTTTTAATTAATCAAATTTATTTTTGGAATTCCAAGGTCGTACATTTTTCAAAAAAATCAACTTCGGATTTTCCACGAGTTCATCTGGCATCACAATTCTTGGAAAGCCTCTGCGACCAAGCAATTCCACTCCCCGTTTCTAAAGTAAACCACACTCTCCCCAGACGCCCCTCCCCCACTTTTCCGCCCTCCGAAATGGAGGAAGGGAGGGAGCGGAGAAGCACTTAATCGATCCGCGGCGGTGAGCGCGTGCCGCTCTCCCGACATCGATTGCCGACCGCTCCGCGTGAAACCTAACGCGTAATCTGATTGTAATGAACTCCGGAGCGCGAGCGAGTTCCCTCAGTGAGACAGGTGGCAGCGGTGCGGGAATCGCGCACCGATATCATAGCCTTTCACCTGCAGGTCGCGCGGAGGGTGGGGTGAGTTCCGCTCACGCCGATCCCCGCTCCATCTGCGACCCGCCCCTCTTCGCCATAGCCACGCCCGACCTGGTCGCGCCTTCCCTGCGACCTGCCCCACCGCTTTCACCCCATCCCCACACGTCCCCGCCTCACGCCCCTTCTGGGGTCTTCCCCTCTTTGCCACAGCCACCCACACTCGCTCGGCCCTTTCTGGCAACCCGCCGCGGCGTTTCTACCCCATCCCCACACTTCCCCAGCCTAAACCCCGTCTCTCTGCAACCTGCCTCTTCTTGTCATAGCCAGGCCCGGTCGGCACCCTACCTGAAACCTCCCCCGCCGTTCGTACCACATTCCTACACGACCCTGGTTCGGACCCCGTCCCAAGCTCCTCTCGGCCTGCCCCTCCCTGCTACAGCCACGCCTGGTCGTTTCCCTCCCTGCGACCCGGCCCCGTCGCTCAAACCCCAACCCCACATGTTCCACGCCCCGGCCGCTCCATCTGCGACCTTCCTCACCATGCCACAGCCACGTCCGGTCGACGCAATATGCCTGCCTGCCCATCGCCTCTTTTACCTCATCCCCACACACCTCTAGCCCAGATACCGCCCCACACCACGTCCGCGGTCCGCTCCGTCTGCGATCTGCCCCTCCCGTCCACAGTCCAGCCACGCCCGGTCGGCGCCATACCTGCGACACGCCCCCACCTCTCGCACCTCATCCCCACACGTCCTACACCCCGGCCGCTCCATCTGCGACCTTCTCCTCCCTGTCACAGCCACGTCCGGTCGGCGCCATACCTGCGACAGGACCCTGCCTTTCGCATCTCATCCCTACAGACCTCCAGCCCGGATGCCGTCCCACCCCCCGCCCGCGGTCCACTCCTTCTGCGATCTGCCCCGCCCTTCCACAGCCCAGCCTCGCCCGGTCCGCGACATATCTGCGACATACCTTTGCCTCTCGCACCCCATCCCCACACGCCCCAACCCAGTCCCCCTCCCACGCCTCGCCCGCGGACCGCTGCACGCCCGCGATGCGGCGCGTCGGCGTATTCCGTCCGGGACGGAATGGGGGGGGCGGAGAATTCGAGACAGCAGTAATTTCTCCCACGGTCTCATCACGGGCTGGCGCGCGAGCCGGGCCGCTCAAAAGGGCGCGTGCGAGCTGGGACGTTCGGCCCTCGCTGCCGGATATTGCAGCGGATCGCGACGCGCGGTAGTCGCTGTTGTAGTCGGGCCGCAGATTGGCAATCAGCGCGAATTTCCGAATCGCGCGCCTGCCACCGGAACGAGTGCCCCCTGCCTCCCTACACCCGCCTCGCCCCACAGATCTCCACCGATCATTCGGGCGGTGCTCGGCCGTGCCGTTATCCGGTTTTGCGAAGCGGTTAAGGTCGATTAAACCTCTAATATCGACGCAAAATGGTGAGTGGCAAAGGTTTCAATAATTCTAGCGTTATTGAAAACAAATCTTTTCTTGGCGAGGAATTGCTGCGCAAATACCGACAAAGAGAAAGGAATGTTATTATTTACGACGAACATTAGAAGACATTAAATATCAGTTAAAAACATAAAACTTACACAAAAAGGTGAAATTCTAAACACATTGGAACAGATGTGGAGAAGTATTTCGTAATAGAAATTCTTCAAACAAATTACTAAGTTATATATTTGCAAATGAAATAAGTCCTACTCATACTGCTAAATGAATTTTCAAGGCCAACAACTTCGAAAATGCTTTTTAGTTTATTTCATAAAAATCAAAACAAAAACGCACCTACGTGAAGATAACTTTTTTTTTCTAAGAAAAGAAATGATATGGCATTGAAAGGTCAAATTGTGCCGTACAAGTTGTCCAATGTAATTTAACATTTCTGTTATTGAAGAAGGAAAATAATGTCAGAAGACGCAGAAAATACTTCTAAAAGCTTTCTAACTTCTTGTAAATTTATTCAATTGTAAATAGTTCCTCTTTTAATGTTTTCTTAGATGCCCGATATGTATATGGGCATAAAATACAAATAAATTACACACCACTCACCAATCTTAAGCAAATAAACTTCCACAGTCGGATTACTCAATAGAATGCAACCTTTTGACTTGTGCAAAGGTTGCAGTTCTACTCACGAGAAAGTTCAATGATCTCTACATAGGCACCTTCAAAATCGAAAAGCCAAGCGTAGGGAAGTAATTCAAAGCGCTTGGCGTGAAAAAGCCCACAAAAACGTGACTGAAATCCATCGATACTTGCGAAGGATGTGAGAGAAAAAGACTCTATTCAAGGAGCTGAAAATCTTATCGCTTCAGGACAGGCTCGTTCGTCTTCGAGCTACGGAAGCTGTTGGAGGCGAAGAGCCATACATCATGGATGACAGCCGCATCCCGCCTGCTATTCATCACACAAGGACCGCCGTGAAGCCAAATGAATATTAGGTGAATAAATCTGGGCACACCGATGCAACGTGAAGTTTTCAGGAATGCACCGCTGAGGATGTAAATAGACAGCAATCAAGCAAAGAATGATTGGCAGTATTATTTCTACTCGATTGTCCACCTGATTCTTAAAAAAATAGAAATTCCAATATTTTTTGTATTACTCTACCGTTATATAGACATAATCCAACCAGAAGCACAAAAAGCCACTCTTAATGGCGGGTACCAGTTAACGTAACGCCATTAGAGCGTTATACAGCAAATAGTAGACGCGGTTAAAATTTGAAAGATGAAGAACTGATTTTATTAGGGGTAAAATATGTAGTAATATTTTAGTTGTAGGAAGACTCGGGGGAAAATTTTGAACTTTTGCAATTTTCGAAAGTATTCAACGAAAACGAGACCTGCCACATTCTCTTAAACGTCTTTCACAATATCCAACAACAAAATCTAATAACAATGATGGAGCAATATTTTTGTCCCTGAACTTTCATGTAAATTATCATAAGTAATATCACGAGAAGTGCTGTGCTAGCCGGTAAATTCACGACTCGCCTAGCGAGGAGTAAATTTACCGGCTAGCACAGCACTTCGAGTGATATTTAATGTGACTATTTCACGAATAAACACATTACGTGATTTGAAAGGATAATTTAAATCACAGGAATTACGAAAAAGGGAAATATTACTCAAAATTACAACCGAAAAATGAAAACCTTTCATTCAGCCCCAACTTATCACTGCCTCCTGGAATAATCTATAGTCAAGTAACATTTGAATAACAGTTTAATGCAGAAAATGATTTCAAATATGTTTCAATTTTATGGTAATAAAACTTTCGGCAAACCATTATAAAGGCTACTCAAAAGAACATTTATTAAAAGCACAATCATTAAAGTTGTAGAAAGTTGGTTTCCAAGTCTTGCCCTTACGTGGAAGTATTTGAAATGGAAGATGTGCAGGATGAATTAGCAGCGGAATTCGTCTATTTTGAATGGATTGAACACACGTGTGCACTCACTAAAGTATTTTCCTGAATAATTTTTGATGTAACGTTCTACATTGTTTTGATAGCATATTCTTTGTACTCTTCACCAACTAATCTTCGTATATTAATTGCCTAAAATATGTGTAAAAGGTAAACAAACTGATGGCGATAAACATCTAGGATTGGTTTAATTTGAATATATCCTTGCTTAGCATTGGCTACTTACGACACGGACAGACATGAGTGAAATAGTCCCTCAAAATTAAAACATCGGATGTAAATTCAAGGAGCCGTGATATGAGCAAAATCGATTGGGCAATGTCAGTTTTGCCGTCATTCGATTTTTCGGTACCAAGGATCCACAAAACATGGATTTTGATTACACGTTATAGAGCATATTTTTTCTAAATTTAGCAACAGAACTTATCCACATTTTCTTTACCAAGGCCCTGAAATAAGTTTTTCTGTTGAAAATTTGCAGTTTTTTCGCGCAGCATTATATAACTTTCTCACTATTCCGAAGCGAGAAAGTAACAGCGAGATGATAGCAGAGTTTTATAATCGGGTTCTATAGTGGGGTTATGTTGTTTTCGCCGTGTGTCGCTCGGTGCTTTTCGAACTCCTACCAGCTTATTATAATTAACTGATTAATTAGTTATTCTGGACGCGTCAACTGCTAAGGTCATTAATCCCGTAGGTGTAGTGCATGTTTTCCCCTTCGAAGGCATTGATCTTCCCCCGCTAGATCTTTAGATCCGGCGCCGACGGTTATTCCCCGCCAGCGCGGGGCAATGACCCAGTCGGGGCAAGCTCTCCCGACCGGTCTCCTGTCGTGTGTGATAGGTAACGCATGTTAGTGTGCATGTTAATGTGTAAGGGCTGAGGATAGGACAAGAAAAAGGAACGAAAGATCGCGCGCTGTCCATGGTCCGTTCGCTAGGGTACTGCTCCGGCAACCGCCAGGTGTTGATCGAAAAAACACAGGGAAGTATACCGATCAGAGCAGCCGGCCGCTTGATGTCTCGTCGACACAACGACAAAATCGATCTATGTGGCTAATGTTGAAATTCTGTCAACATCGGGACTCGAACCTAGGACTGGCCGGGCAGATGCACTGCAGTGACATCAGTTGATGCCCTGAGCAACATCCCCCGGTGCTTATTATAAGAAATAAACAAGATAGTCCAATCGGAATGTACATTTGATCTGGAAAAAATAAAAAAAATATTTCTTTGAGTATGTTTTGAAAAAACTGTATTTTTCGGACTTTTTTCGGGTTTTTCTTTAATGTTCTTTTACCTTAAGTCATGTACAAAAATGATTGAAATGAATACTAAAGAGGATAAAATGTTCTGCAACTTTTGTGTAAAATACTTTTTTTTCGAAGCCACTTACCAAGCGAGCTCCAAGTTTTCGAAAAAACGCTATGGGAAAAAGAATGCACGGGGGGTAAAACATTCCTAGAGAGGTGGGAAGGCAGGGAGTGACATTTACATACGAAATCGTCATGCAACCCGCAATGCACATAGCATAATGGGCACGGAGCGGGAACAGTGACCATGGTGGCCATATTAATGGTTATTATTCATATTAAAGTTACTATATTAGCTGATGTACCTGACGAAGCAGACAAGTACATCTGTGAAACGTTTTGCCTTGCAATGTCATAAATATATTACGAATTTGATTGCGTAGAATTTGATTGCGTGAATTCAAATCCAGGATAGCCTGGATAACATATTACCAATTTGACTGTCTACAATTAAAAGATACTATAACGCACACAATTTAATCAGACGATCACAAAAATAATTTCATTTATTCCCAGTAATGTTTTGCAACCCGAATTTCCGACATGCCGTTGGGAAAACATTTATGAAAAACTTCAAGTTTCCAATTCTCCAATAGACTTTTCTGCGAAACATAAACAAATACTAGAAGCTGCAGTAGCAAAAATGTTCATGATAAAACCACACAATGTAGTTTTCCGAAAAACAACTTTCATACTGCTCAGTACCTAATAAAATCCCTTGGTTTAACACGGCAACAAATTATATATTTTAACAAAATTCTCCGTGAATTTATACAATAATTCTTTGTATACCAAGAATATAAATAACGTTAACGCTACTCGTGAAAAACAAATATTAAATGGCGGATGGCCTCTTTCTTGGAGCCTTCTATCGCATGGAGTCAGTTGTGTTCTGAGCAGTGATGCACCCACAATGAGAAAGTCGCAACGCGGAGTATCAGAGCAGGCACAAGAACACAATGAAATATTTGCATTTTACAGTTCTAATCAAAACTAATTCATTGTTTCGTATTTTTCCTGAGTTTCTGACTATCTAACGAAACTACTGACCCTCTCTTGTGGACGAAGGCTGCATATTTTCTTTCAATTTGTGCGCGGTCTGGAAATTAGTAATAAAGATGGAAGTCAGAACCGAAACGAAGGGTTATGAAATAAAACTCTGGTTTACAGTTCTTAAACCTTGAGAACGAGTTTATTGGACATACGGATGACTTCTCGTGTGTTTTTGCCACATGTTCTTCCATTAAAACGTCTGACCTAATGAAAGACACGAAGTTAAATGAAAAAAATGTTTAGCAATCTACGTCACACCGAAAAATGAACCGTGCACAAAATGACTTTGCGTTTGGCAAACAACATCCAACGTAATTTCTCACGCACGTCCATTCAAAACTCCATCTATTCTGGGCACGTCATTTACGCATCATTTGGCCACGCATAAATGCACTACATTTGTGAAGTTTATGGCGCTCCATAAAACGAATGTTTGAAGGATCGTCTCTGAGCGCGCAAATCGTATGCACGTTATTCTCTCGTGCATATCTGGCATGTAAATTTCAGACACGGCCCCGATAAAACTGTTGAAGTGATCACTTCTGTCTCTCGAAATGACTGTGCGTCGCCGGCCAACTAACAACGGGCTGTCAGGGACGGTAATCAACGACGCTTTCAGATATTAAAATACTCACACTGCTAGGCAAATTTTCTTGTTATGTTTGGTTGATCGTAAATGACTTTATTTTTATTAAAATAATCGTTTAGGTTTAGAAAATCTTTGTGGTGAAACATGACCTTTGAAACACCCAGAGAATCGGGCATTGTTACCCAAGTGCCCATGAAGCCAAGTGCCCAACTGGGGGCCGCCCAGGTGGCCACAATCCCTGTCCTCACTGCGTCCACCTTGACGCTAACGACGTGAGTATCGCCGGAATCTAGGTAACTTGACGGGATATTCATGTCCCCTGTCGTACTTCTATAATATGTGAGTTTTGGAACAAGTCCTGTGCCCAATCCTGCCTAAAAGTCGGCGGGTAGGCCAAACTGGTGGGTTGCTGGGCCAACCCGACACAAGGAACTTAGCACCGCCTTTCACTGCCCTTAACGCAAGCGACGTGAGTACAGCCGAGAAACTCGTGTCCGGGTTGGTGTTTCCGTCTCCACCAAGAACCTCAGGGCTTTCGGCCGTCTGGCTCCCCTGCGGCAAAACACCCACAGGAAATGCGTGAACCAAAAATCGGCAGTTCTACAGAGCGCGGGTAGGTGGCAATCATTGGCGACTAAAACTCAGCAGTTGCGCTCGAGTTACCACCAACCAATGGGCGGTTTCTCCCCCTCTTCCAGCCACAGCCAGAATTACAGCGATATAGGTTCTTTCAGTATCTCAGTTAGGCTTTGTAAATGATATAATATGCACAAATAAAACAGGAAACTTACAAACAAACACGTCTTTACCATTGATTATATATATTTTTCTTAAAGATAAAAAATCAACCAGTTTTATGTAGAATTAGTATGGTATATTTTGCAATAATACTATTTATGAACAAGTTTAATTTTTTGTCCACTACTTAGAATTATTCATACCGTAAATTATTCTTTTCTCACATTCTTACGAATTAACGCAATTTAAATTCAATATCATCCTTGTCTGTTGTGCTGACACAGAAGAAAAAAGTTAAAAGAAGCGACAAACAATAAATTAAGCAAATTAGTCTCATTTTAGGTTTTTAAAAGTAAAATAGGCACAAATACGCATTAATGTTGAAGCAGGCTCTTTTAGACGCTTACAAATTGACGGATTTTACTTCAAATGAACCTAAAATGTACATATGAAATTTCATTTAGTACAAGGTATCAAGTAAAAAGTAGGTTTTTACCTAAATATTTGCCGTCTTACAATATATATAGTATAAGAAAACGTAAATTGCGTACTTCCCACTATCTTAATAGATACTATAAGTATTGTCTCCTTCACTTGTTTCGAAGTGATATGGTTCCGAACATAAATGCTCTTTTTAATATGAGACTCTGATTAGGCTCAGTGCGGAGAGACTTTCCTGGCGCACGTTTTTATAAGGGATACAAAGACGATGAACGCAGTGTGGTGTCCCTAGTCAGCAGAGGCAGTGGGAATTTTCATTTGGCATTGGTGCGACGAGATGTGTATGATAAAGGACGCAGTTTTGGACTTCTGACTTGGTGATTCGGCATTGTAGTATACTGTCCACTGGCTCTCAGCACTGCGACACGAATTGTGACGCTTGTGAAATAAAATTTGTTAATTGAATAATACTTCCTGTATTTTTGAATACTGCAATTTTTATGAGTACGTTTTTATAACAAAAATCTACATGAATTCAAAAAGGGATATTTATTATGCAAATAAGTGTATGATGTGAAATATGATTTTATGGCATTAAAAATATACTTCTACGTCATTCTTTCTTTTACCATCGTTGCCGATAAATATTCATAATTTTTTAATCATGTGACCGGAAGATGTTCCTGACATATAATTCCTAACTCTAACAAAAATCATGTTCCCAAAGAGAATGTATAAATATAACTTCTAATTAAATAGGAATTTTATACGGTAAAAAACTCACCAGCATTGTCGTCATAATATTAACACTAAATAACTTCTTTAGAGTTTTGTCGTCAGAAACATATATTTCCATAAACTGTTTCTTTTGTAAGTTATCAATTTCGTCGTTGACTATATGCCACCGCCATATACCACTATATGTCAGCTAGGTCGAAACCAGTCACTGGCGAATTCTGGCAGCCGGTTGCTCCGATCGGTAGTTTTTAGTGGTTTCTCCGACCAACATCAGGCGAATGTCGGAGCAGTACCCTAACAAACGTTCCACGGACCATGCGCGATTTTCCCTTCCTCTTCCTTATCCTATCCTCACCCCTTAGTTATATCCACTTACACTAACATGCACTACACTACCACACATGCCGGTAGCGCAGAGCTTGACCGGCTGGGGCGATTCCCCGCTGGTGGGAGATACCTGGTTTGGGGAAACCACGGTAACCGACGGTAGGTCGGCGCCGGATCTCGACATCCAGCCGGGTAAGGTTCCCGCTACATCCAGAGGAATACAACAAGCACTTCACTGCCGAGATTAATGACCTTAACATTTGACGCGCCTGGAATCACTAACAATCAATCATCAATCCTATGTCACCGACACTGCGCTTTACGATGACTCGAAGTGGTATTATAGACTCGGGAAGTCATTAACATCATTTACAAACAGCAAGTACCTATTAATCTTGACGAGCGGCTGGCGAGCTAAAATTCTGACTGCCGAAACTCAGTCACAATCATGGGGCTGCGATCTTTACAGAGCCGACCAATATGCATTTCAATTCCATCAATTCACAAACTTTTGTGTTTCATATGTGTTGAAAAAAATTGATTCAACATGACACATTAGCTTCTTCAGTATTCTAACATTGTGTATGTGCACTCATCTGGCCATAATAGAGGAAGAGAAATCTCCAAGAAAGTTTTTACAGTACGAAGCGTTTCTGTATAATATTGCAAAGGAAACTTAGTTCACCTAATAGAAGAGAAGACAGTGATGCGTTTGCTTTTTCCGCAAGAGATAACCCACCAGTATACATTACAATCAATTAAGCAACAAACACAAAGAACTACTGCAATACAATTAATGTTCGCGACCGATTTTCTTGAGGTTTTGATCCCTGACATTGCAAACTTTCACGCATCCCTTCGGGCTTGGGAATCGTTAAGGCGGTGTGTCATTCTAGGCTCCACGGGTCGCGAGGACGGATTCCGCCTCAGTTAGGAGTGTTGTGGTTGCACCCCAAAAATGAGACCTTTTCTCTTCGCAAGGCAAGTCATTTTGTTTCAGGAGGTATATCTTTCTCTTGACTTGACTCCTGTGATTTTTCAAAATGTCACTTTTTTAAAACTGTTTTTGTCGTTAAATGAATTGCTACTTATTGCAGTATTATAATCATTATTTAATTGGATTAGTCGCAGTATTCAATCATAATGAGAAATAATTTTGAGAGATTGACCATCGCTTGCACTTATTGTACCAGCAATTTTTTTACATAATTTTATGCAGTGATTCGTAATTTTTATAGGGTATTTGACATGTAAGTAGGTTTTTTCGTTTTATTTCCACCATCTCTTTTTTTCAATTTCATTGTTCATTATTTTATTTATTATTTAAATTAGTTCGTAAAATAAAATAGTTTGATCAGTTTTGATTAATTTCTTAATTGCTTTGCCTATTCCGTTCATAAATGCTTAACAATGCTGCATCAAGAGTGTAACCCAGTGTTACATGTTTTTAAGCACATGAACTAATTTGTTCCTAAAGCTATGTTAAAATACAGTTTTTAAAATAATCATTAAAACATTACGTATTTGATGTAAAATTCAATAAAATACTTAAATTCATAATTCTATTATCGTTTTTAAGAATTTCAGGATATTATTCGAACATAGTATAGCTACCTGAAAAGTGAGTTGGCATCAATAAAAGGGTACATTTAATTAATGTATATTTCACGTAACTACTTTCATCCGTATTAAGTGGTTTCGTTGGTGCAGACAGTTTACTTGTAATAGAGCTTTCCCAATAACTGCTCATCACCTTTTAACGCCCTTCCTTTCTGGCAGACTTGAGGTGCAGAGGATTAAGGAGTAACGCCTAAATACGCTTTACACCAAAGCAGTTTGAATCCCGCAAAAGGCATGTGATGATACAGCGTAAAAAGATAGAGCTAATCACAACGCATTACCCTTCAAGTCATCTCCCATTTCAGACCGTCTATCTGCTGCCGAGATGGGCCTACGGGGTACCTCGACAGCCTATCCACTTCCGAGAGCTCAAGGGCCACTTTCGAGAGATGAGCTGAAGGATGCAGTGCTGACAATAGCAAAACAGATAAATGTGAAAGAGGACGGGACTGAAGGCGCGAGAACTTGACGGCAAATGTGTTGGAATAGGCAGGTTGCTGAAAGGTCTAAAGGTTAAAAGGCAATTTGATCAAAAAATAAGTACTAAAACTATCGTTTATCTCGTCATCGATTTGTATTTTGTTATGGTTTACTTCTTAATTGATAGATCATGAATTGAAAAATTACCAAGGTCAGCAAATTCAAGAGTATTATTATTATTATTATTATTATTATTATTATTATTATTATTGTAATTTACTGTTTTATCACATCTACTCGTGAAATCAATCGCACCAAAATGTATATTGCTAGACCCCAAAGATCTTGTAATAAACTCGGAATAAATAGATAACGTATTTTCTGAATATCCAGTAATATAACTGTTCACTCATACACCAATACAATTAAAAATGTTTATATTTGCCTAGATCAAAACACCTCATAGTTTCTGCTCTTACTAAGCGGCAGATACATAATTACAGTGACATTCACATCTCCTTTGAAGTTTTCCATTCTTATTACAAATACGTTCATGCATAGCCAGTTGAAATTATAAAATTGAAGTACCAACTTGATGACCTCGTTGAATTCCATGGTGTGATTACTTCATTTGCATTTCAAAACAGAAATGTATTTAATGAAAAATGTTTCATATCGACACGCTGTATCTCGCAAAGTAATTTCCCAAGAGACTGGAAGTTATGAATTGCGCGGAGTCTTAGGAGTAACTGCGCTAGTTCCATCATGATACCACGCGAGTAGATTGAGGGGAAATCTATTACGAGCAGAACAAGAGCAGAGAAGATTCTCGGAGGTCTTACTGCACCGAGAAAGCTTCAGCTCATTGGGACTCTAATGTACTGCGGCGACGGAGATGGAAGACGAGATGAATAGAGAGTTCATTTTGTCTTTTCAATTTACTTCAACGTTTGCTGCTTTCCAACCTTTGGCTGCACTGAAGGGAGGGGGCATTTTCTTGCGGCGATAGAGGGAAGGGAACTTCGCTGTCGGCCAGTTGATAATTACGGTAGACGGCGTCTTCTTAGCTTCTCGTTAAAACCTTATTGAAATGAGGAACACTCTTCAAGCTTGCATTGATTACTCTTCAGAATACCTTTCAGCACAATTGATGCACATTCGATTAAAAGATAGTATCTCAAAAGTGTCCAAGAAGTAATTTCCATCGCGAAGAAGATATCAGTAATTGCTGGTACGAATTCGAAACCCAAGTCCTGAAGTATTCTTCAAAATACAATTTTTTTTAACAAAATAAGATCCATTTCTGGAAAGTTCAAATTTTTTGCTAAATAGACAAATTTGCAAGTCATAAAAATTCCTAGTAAAAATTTCGAAGGCTCTATCTAATTATTCAAAGGTAAGTACCGAAGAGGAAATGTTAAAACTTATTTTTCCACAAAAGACAATTAAAATAGTTTCGAGAATACTTGGTTTGACATGGTCACACTTCCGATAATTAGACGTTAATAGATTTTGAACATAGGTATAAACAGTTTGTTGGGTGAAAACAGAAACTCCGGGAACTAAGATACGTAGTTAATTGACAATACTGGAATTTTCCTGGATCCTATTTTCTAAATAATAATCGTTGTTTAATGTGTTGTCACGATTACTACAATTAGCATCAGTATTTAAAAAGAAGGAGGGAACAAAATTCAACGACCACAAAACCATACATTGTGTTATATGAAGAATGAAAAGATACGTTTTCTAGAAGCAACGTTTTGGAATTGGGGAATAAGTAACAACAGTTTTGAGAAGGGAAAGCATGTTGAAACATAAAATGTACTATGTCAATATAAATAATGTACAAACAATACACAAAAATATAACTGACCACTTTTATGTTAAAAACGATGTCATTGAGTTTCCTCTGTCTTGTATTTCTACCTCAGAATTTGACTGACTTTCTCGGCCATGCCCTTGTGTCCCATGCAGTACAAGGGACGCCTCTACAGCTCTATTTCTTTTATTCTTTTGGGTCCATCTTTTGTTCCTCTACAGCCTCCAGTATACTCTAGCATCTCTCTGGGAACGACACTCGGTGAGGAAAAACGCGCAGAAGCAGGCACTGGAGGCGACCTTTGTAATGGAAATCCAGGGCGGATTTTCCTAAAGAACTTGACTTGCATAAGAAATGTTGTTTCTCCGCATTGTGTCGAGTTGGCGTGTATGCACTAACTCTCGACTTACACGAAGAAAAGATTTCCTGTAAATTATTCGAAAATCCATGGTTTCAATTTACTTTCTTTTGAACGCAAGTAAGCGGAAGGAGAATGAAAAGAAAATGGCGTAACAAGTGAAATTCGTTCAAAACTCTATGAAAAGGCTTCAAAAATATAAATTCAATATTTCTAAAAGGTTTATTTTAGAAATAATTTGAGGAATTGAGAGTCAATAATGAGGAGAACAATAACACGTGCTTTTTTGTTACATATACAATCATGGAATAAAAGTTTCAAATTATTTTGCTGTACTATGTGAAATACTTATAAATAAAAAATATGTTCACTACTTCGGAAAGAAGAAATATAAACTTTGCATTTGGTTCCTTTAAATATGTTTAACAAAATGTCAAACAAAACAAGCTCTTCTTGGGTCTCTCATTCTTGAATCTAAACTATACTTCGATTTTTTAACGTGACACTTGACGTAAATCAGCTGTTACGGTGTCATCCAATTGGAAGTCTGAACGCCACCACAGAGGTCATCACAGAAGGTCACTTCAACACTGTGGTGTGGTAACGTACAGTGCATTTTTAATTCGCGCGCCTTTCATATCGTTCATTACATCTCTTCATATCGCATGGATTAATACTCGTACATAAAACTAACTGCACAACGGAAAGGCAGTGCTTCGATCGTGGAAATACGTTTCCTCATGTGCCAACAGTAGCACAAATCTCTGGCTATATAACCAAACCGCACGCCCTGGGATTTTAGCAGGCTACTAATGGCAGATATTCAGAGCGTCTCTATCTGGCAAAGCCTTCGTTTAATGATGAAGTCGGAAGCACACATGCAAGTGATTTACCGAATGAGAACTGTATTTTTCCCTAAAATAAGCAGTTTTTTGCCCGTCTGCGCTAGTAAATTTGGCGCTAAACAGTGTTGCATTCTCTGAGCTATTCGTGATGTGAGATACGCCGTCTTGGAGCAGTCTCGCATAAACTTAAAGCGTAGTACACGAACTGACCAATGGGTGATATCTGAATATATTATTGTTTTTGGTGGTTACGGTAATATTTTGATCCTTTTCTGTCTTAACATTTCTTAGTGTATTGAGGTGCTGTCTTAATGAAATGTTGCTTCATCAATGGATTAAAATGAAGCGGTTATTGCAAGATTTTTAAAACATTCGAAACAACTTGACGTCGTAATTGACATTGATCGTAAAATTCTGCTTTAGAAATGACCTTTTCATTGCCCAAAAGGATGACATTTATGATTCTCAAATTTTGTTAATCACGCTTGTTTGGTATTGTTGCAACGCGCGCAAATTATATGACCCCTATACGCTAATTGTTTCATAAAAAACACAAACCATTTACATATTTTTGGCGATAAATCAATATTAAACCTTCCTACAAAATGCGTGGCATTGCCCCATGTTCGATGTATTCATATATTAAATATCGCTCCAGAGATAGAAATGCGGTACTGACATGAAATAGCGTTTTTTAGTCAACTTTTTGATCCATTACCAACTAATCATGGAGTTTCGTACGATTTGATTTCAAGTGCTGTCTTTTGCTGTACCGGCTGATTTAGTCCTCGTTGTTAATATAGGACCTGGTAATAGAGTATACTAAGTTATTCATGAGTGCCAAAGGAAATAGTGTAAACCCTCTTCAAAAGTTTGAAAAAAAAAGTTTTTTTGTCATTCATCAAATTGTAAAAAATATTGCCCAAATATTACATTAAATATTGTTCCCTGTCGCTATTATTATGTGTAATTATTATGTAATGAATATGAAAGGAGGGAGAAAAAACTATTATTTAAGTGTTATTTAGGGTAGTTTTATCATATTTTCTATACAGCCACAATTTTGCATTTTCACCTCGTGTAACAGGGGCTCTACAAGTGTTCAAAATGGCCTCTCTTGTATGAACGTAAGATTGGCATCTGCGCCGCAGGGCCTCAACTTTGCCGGGTTTTACCGTTTTTCTGCCGCCACGCCTTTAATGCGCAGAAGAAGGCCATCACTATCCTCGATTTCGCTAGCATAAAAGCGGTCTTTCATTAACGCCTAGATTCAAAAGCGTTGAGAGCACCTGAGTTATATAATTCAGATACCGAAAGCCTCTTAAACGCTCGGGTAAGAAATGAGGACCAAGGATAATTTCACCCACAATGTCAACTGACAAATTTACAGGAAATTGCTCTTGAACACTAGGGGCAATATGAAGATTTTCGTCGGCCCTCACATTAAAATTATACACATTAATTGTGCAAGTTCTTGTAATACCGCTTTATCTGTCCAAAGAAAGAAATTCGTGGTTTCTTTGCATTTGCGCCGGAAATGCGTAGAGAATTGAAATCGACGTTACAAGTGTTTACTGCGAAAATGCTGCACTCGCCGGAATTGTAAAAGGCTTGATCTCTCCCCATTCCAGGGACTGTGCTGCCTTGAACTCGCGAGCTATTTGCCGTTTGCTCGCTTCCGAGACCTCTCGGACAGTATTAACAATTGAGTTTTCTAGAGAAGTGACGAGGTGAAGCCGCTTGCTCACTTGCCGTAGCTCCAGTAACAGAGCACAAACCCGTAGTCCAAAGTTTGACGTTAATTATTTGCAAAAGTAACCGACAATGAGTATCCAATTTTGGCAAATTCAGTCTGTATATTACATATGGTATGAGGTCCGGGCGTATTAGCAATGAGCACTGAACCATTCTGTATATAAACAAAACGCTCTCGTTCATTACAAATGAAAAGGCAATTATCTGCTGATGATACGAACATTTCTTGCAAAATAGCACCAATGAATGTATTATTTGAAATGTTTCACATTAGTGTCTAATTCAGTTTTGCATTGTTTTCGCACATGTTACAGGTTCATAACTATTCAAATTCAGTCAGGTTTCATTTAGCGCGTTGCATGTTTTTTTTTAAATGAACATTCACGACTGTGATATGACAGAATACAAGGTTTGAAGCAAAAGTAATGCGCCATGCTGAGGACAAGAACTCTATATACTAGACCAGACTTATACGTCACAGAAAATAAATGTACGAATAATAGGTGAACGTCATTCAAATGATTCTTCTCTTCACCGCATACAAGCCTCTTTTCAATGAGCTAGAAATACTATCGTAGCCTTGGCGTATTTATTTATGAAAAAATAATTTTTTGACAAAACTGACTTGCTCAAGGGTGACGATATATTCTGATGCAATATAGATATTTATCATTACAACACAATTCATAGGTGGTACATTCAAAAAGTGTCCGTCCGCATCAACAGCTTACTACAAGTAATCCATATTACATAATTCAGTACGTTAATTTACAACACATTGCAGAACGAAATGAGACTATTAAAACAAATACTAGCTTTAAATACAAGGTAAACTATTTTTTGTTACGAGATTGTTTCTATGGAAACTAAACATACCATAAAAACAAAAATGATATTTATTTTACAAATCATATAAATGCATTAGTTACATTTTCTATTCTACAATTCTGAAAGATTAAACGTTGTAACAAGCATTGTACTTTAGATTCTGTGACAATAATCGTTAATCTCGCTCAGTTTCCCTTCATCTTTGAGCAAATGCCGAGATGGTTCCTTGTTTTGCTTCTGGACATGAATATATATCCTGTATTCACCAAGAAATTTAATATTTGAGGTGACAAAAATATTGCTTGCATGGCAATGACCAAAAAGTTGAATACAAACGTAGATAAGATTTTCATCTGGAGGAAATACAAGCAAAAAGAAAGAGTGAAAGAAACAATAAAAATAACATACATATGCCATTTAAAAAAATGAAAACCAGAAAAAGGAGAAATGTAGAACGAGTTAGGGGTCACGACACTACATTGCAGGCTCAAAAATTGACCCGACCTTGCACATCCACTCTGCCTTCCCAGAAACGCCATCAATTCAGATCCGCCGTAAATTAATCGTCCATTCCCCAAATCGACAATGATCAACGCCGCAGTGTTGTGTGGCGCGTCCGCCTCGTCATTTCCCCGAATGACAGGACGGGAACGGACGACCGGATGGCCGGTCGGTCGACGGGTCGAAGGGCGGCCGCGTCGGCGTCACTGCCCACAAACATGCGCTTGGCCCGAAGAGGGACCTTGTCCAGAAGGGGCTAGGGCACGCTTCGTATTTCGTATTGACCTCGCTCGCAAAATCGCTACGAGGTGGGGAATGTGAAGTCGGACCTGTCTCGCTAATGCGCGGTGTCATGTCAGGTAAAAATTGCACGAGTGAATCTCAGAGGAGGAGGGTCGAGAGGAAACGAGAGAATCCACTGAATTGATCGTTAAATTGGAACGATATTACGATCTGGGGTGAAATTGTAGGCTACATAGAAAATTGTTTCAAACGCGTTCGAGTTTAATAAAAGTTATTTTACGATGAACAATCTATCATGTTCATTTAGT
Organism: Acheta domesticus; assembly: GCA_031308135.1. NCBI lineage: Eukaryota > Metazoa > Arthropoda > Insecta > Orthoptera > Gryllidae > Acheta > Acheta domesticus. The sequence goes on from JAHLJT010002406.1 coordinate 84,038,325, forward strand.
TTCCAAAAAAATTTTAAAAAGTTCAAGCCATATTTTGAACTGGTGGTGGTACAACAGCACATACTTTCTTGCGTGTTTGGAAACAAGTACGTAATATTAAAATAATGCATTTTTCTTCGCTACTACGTAACACCTCAACTATTATTTCAAAACGTCCAATTCAACGAAGAAACGAGCAACGCACCGTTGCCAGCGCAGCGTTGTAAAAACTATGTGCATTTGCTTGTCTAATAATATCAACACAGTAACTAGTATATATGCAATTGACATTAAAATAATTACGAAAATGCTGGCTGGTCACACGTGAGTCACTTGTAAAATAGCAGTTCCGATAGCGTTTCATCATTTTTCTTTTATTAATTTTTTAATATTTTAATTATTATTTTATTAACACACAGTATAGTTTTCAGATGACAGGGATCACATGATAGTCAATGTTATAAAACACACCTCGTCAGGCTTTCTGGGGAGTAATTTATAAAAAACTGATGCGAAATTCAACGTAAACGTAAGGACTTGCTCTCGACCTAGGACTTACACCACCAGCAGCTGGGCTAAATAAAACAGCTATATCTTATCTTGCCACCATCTCGACGTTCGACAACAATTAACTTCTCAAAGATCGATTCGGTATTGTTGCGAAATTTGTATTGAGCTTTGCGGTTTGCATAAAAAGAAATACATCATTTTGTTAAGAAAAAAGAAAAATGCGAAAAATGTAAAAAGAGAGTTAATATTGGCATTTTCAGTAGTAAATTATAATTAAATCGAATTATTAATCACATCGCTCATAAAATATTCAATATTTCTCATAGCCCGTAGTTAGTGTGAAACAGGTATGTTTTCATTCATTTCAAACAGAAATTACGCAAAAACTACTCGTTTTTTCAGAATATTGTACATGCTTTTCTTAATCAGCTAATTTTGTACAATAGACTTTGTCTAAGGCAAAAACAATCTTCAATTTTGTAGTTTTCAAACATTTTTTTGCAGTATTCGAAAAACCGAGCAATATCCGAAAATGAGATCAACATCGACCTATATCGACCTTTATTACATTAGTGGAGACATTTTTTTCAATTAAGAGTGGTTTTTGAGACAAAAATTTAACTTTCAAGCAAAAAACTACTACTTTTTTCCAAAAATCGTACATGACTTTTTTAAAAGCTAATTTTGTACAACAGACTTAGGCAAAAATCTCGATCTTCAATTTTATAGTTTTAAATTTTAATTTTCGAAAAACTGAGCGATACTCGTAACTAGACTAGCACCATGTTTTTTACATAAAAGAAGAACATTTTTAAAAAAACTGAACGGTTTCTGAGAAAAAGTTCGTACTTTCCAAGCGCAAATTTCGTGAAAACTTGTGCACAGACGGACGTTTTGCCGTCAATCGATTTTTGGGTATGAAGAACTCACAAAACATGAATTCTGGCTACACCACGAATTAAGTGAGAATTTTTTCTAAATTTTGCAAGTGGATTTATTTTTTTTTCCTTACCAGGACCCGGCAATAAAAGTATTTGTGTCGAACATTCTCCGTTTTCCGGCGCACGATCATGACACTGTCTGTTCTTACGTTAGTAAGTGAAGTCAGTCAGTGTGACCTCGACAAGGTACATTGGCACTCTACACTCCAACTTCCTTTATTCGAACCGATTGTTATTAGTCGCTCAATGCCGTCAGGAGTCCCCTTCCTCCTCCGCCGCTTATCAACTAAGCATTCCGGGCACGTTTAGTCATAAAATTCAGCATTTGAAGAGGAGAGAGGGGCAAAGGCTTATTCATTTGTTGCTTACAATCATTGAAGGGGGGTAATAATATTGGAGAAGATTCACAATTCTTTACGAGAGATGTGCTCTTCTTGTGCCTCGTACTTTTATGTACATATATTAATATATTTTATTTATTTTAACATGTGTATTTTTTAAGTATCCATGGTATTCCATTCAGCATTCTGAAATTCTGCAACCATTTTAACCCTTAAATTTCACAACTGTATGTGCAAAATTATTTCCTACTAGATAAACCGTTTTATTTCTTATTTCTAATTACATGATTTCAGAGTGCCTGATGAAAGTATTTATTTGAATCGAGAAATATATCAATGGGCTTGTACCTAGTATGTGTTATTTAGTATATGAAAGAAAAGACATGGTTTTCTCTGTAAAGAAAAAGTGAAAATTTACCAAACTCATTGACAATTTTTGAAGAAATGTTAATACAAAATTATTATTCACGCATTCACATCTGAATCATTCAAATATTGGATGCACCACATTATTTTTAATTGAAACATCCTATCACTGCCGTTTTGTTAGTTAAATTATGTTAAAGTAATAAAGAGATCATCATTTGTTTCATAGGCTTTATTCTTAACTCCTCATTGTCACGATCACGCTGTTGTTTATATTAAAGAGCGAATGTTTTGCAATGAGATGTATTTCACTTATCAAAACAGAAGATGATTGAATCCATGCTCAAAGTCAAATAAAATAGTACAATTAAAAACGACAGAAAATGGAATTTGTTTATGCAGTTATGCTTAAATTAATATATCAACTTTTCCAGCTTGCAACTCCCCAGCGATAATACATGATGTATTAGAGATGTAAAAATGTTATTGCTAGTGTGAAAAAATGTCCTTAATATCCATTGATTTATGAAAAGTAAAAGAATATCATTCACTGGCTGAACATTTTATGAAGTAAATTTTGTTACATAAAATTACCAGACAACATCCCACATTTCCAGAAAAAAATCATTGAATTATAATTTTATGTTTCTGGACACATCAAGTGCTATGGTGATTAGTCCCGTGAGTATAGTACTTGCGGGAGGTCACGGTACACCCCCCCCCGCTCTGAGGGATCTGGCACCGACGTACACGTTGGTTTGCGGGATATTCTTTATTCAGGAATTTCCCGCAGCAGGGATCATTTTCTACCGGGACAAGCTCCAAGGTTCCGCACCAATGGACATGCGGGGTGGCGAAGGGCATGTCAGTGTAAATGTGCATCTGTGTGTGTAAGGGAAGGCTAGAGGACAAAATGAGGAAAGAAAATGTTGCGTGCAGTCCGTAATCTGCTTGTTCGGTCACTGCGTCGGCATTCGCCTAGAATTGAGAGGGAAGCTCAGGGATACAATCGGCTATAATTACAGGCCGTTGGAGGTTTCTTCCTGACAGGAGTTAGCTATTTAGCCTGTGTCAAAAATTAGCCATCGTCTAGGCTCACACACTGAGACTACTCGCTCAGAGTCATTTCAGTAGCAACAGTAGTTCCTAGACAACAACTCAGGTGGTAGAAAGCGGTGGCAGCACCGCACTAGAGTAGGGACGACTCAGAAGTTGAGGATAATATCTGCGGCGCCCAGTGGCATCAAGGGGTCGCACTGAACATGAACATGCGGTAAGGACCATATAAATGCTATAGAGCTTTACATTTATTTGAATTATTTTAATAATTGAGCTTATTCTCCTAGTGCCCAATTGCCCAACTTGCTAGACAGAAGTTAGTCTAAGAAGAGATCAGTTTGACTGGTCAAAAAACCAAAGAAGGTCATGATGGACGATGGCATTGTATGAAAATGGTATCGAGAGCATTTACATGTAATCCAACTGCAACTGCGTTAACTAATATAAGTCATGGCCATAATCTGCAGTTATACGAGCAATTCATACTACGAGCCATAGCCAAGCAGTAGCTGTCAAAGTGGTCCCAAATCTCTCTATACGCGAGTGAAAAGAAAATTCTCCATAACAGGCGACTTCCTATGCGGTGATAACACCGCATTCTGCAAGCGCATCTCACTTATATCACTCGTAAAAAGAAATAGCTATAGGAAAGGGCATTGGAAATGAAACTAAAACTCCAATGCTTAAATCTCTTGGCAACCCCCTTCTGAAAATTCAAAAGCCACAGTATTTTGACTAGTCACAAAACAGATCTGGAACGCATAAAACATAAAATGTGCTTTATAAGAAACGACATGCAGCAATGGTGGTATATTAGTGTTATTTAATGAATAAAACCACCGTAACCCCTCCAACGAAACAGTTGCAACGCAAACTCAATCTGTTAAAAAAATCGGAAGATAGATTAAAGGGAATGTTAATGCAAATGATGCAAGTACGTTTACTATCGACAATCTTATTATCGAATCGTTGTATTATCGACAGGTAGCAAAAGAATAAGAGTGACGCACTCCGTGCGTCAAACCGAGTAATTAAAAGGAAAATTGGAACGCGTCTTTATCCAGGTCGTCAATAACCAGAACAGACATTCTATTTTTTAACAACCGATTCTCCAATAACATATTTCATTATAATAAATAGTTCCGTAAATGAGATAAAATGCGTCCACCGATAAGTTTTAAACATGCTTTTACAGATTTATGGATACAGTAATTTAAGGACAATTCTGTCTGAAGGTTACAAAAGCTAGTTGATTCTGGGTGTCTTTGACACACTTCTTCGTAATGAGTGTGTCAGAAGCCGTATGGTATCTAAAACGTAGTCAGGATGTCACAAAATTAGTTGCGTTACTCAAACTGTTAAAAAAACTCGCAAGATGAGTTAGAGGAAACAATGATGCAAATAATGTAAGTATTGTCGACAAATATCAAGGTAATAGAATGGCGTACACCGTGCGCTAAAGCGGGTAATTACACGATAAACGTGCTCATTGTCTACTTGTTCAATAACCATTCTATTCTGACATTTTATTCATTTTATTTTAAAACAATTGGTTCTCTCCAATAACTTATTTCATTAGAAAAATTGGTTCACTAAATGAGATAACATGCCTCTATAGAAATGTTTTAAACATGCTCTTACAGATTTACAGATACAGTAATTTAAGAACTTAACAATGCTGCCTGAAGGTTACGAATGTGATCGCCAGTTAATGAATTTACTTAGCTCTTTGTGACGAGCGTCTCAGCAGCTGTGTGATGTCCAAGACGTAGCCAGGATTTCACAAAATCACTTGCGTCCCAATCAACAAGAGGCTCAAATAAAGAGAAATCATCCTAATCATATATATGTTACTAAGAGCTACAATAATTTTAACAACTTCATTGTGATACATTTCAACTTGTCCTGTATACCACAAAAATTACAACGTGTTCTGCAAACTACAATAATTTTAAAAAGCGAGAATTTGCTACATTCCGATTAGGATTAGGAAGTTCTTTCAAGATCACGAGCTGAAAAGAGAGGGGAAGGAGACTATCATCCAATCGAGAGCTTCAATACCAAAAATATAAGTAGTAACGAAGTTCGCGATTAGAAGACAGTGCCCCTCTCTCCGGCCAGCCCGTGACCTTGAAAGACTTCCCGTTTTAATCGGAATATAGTAACGGCAATAATTACGTGTCAGGGGTTCTCCGCAACGCTCTAGCGGCGCGTCCCTCGTGGCAGGGGCGTGGTGCGAGGTCCGCGTCCTATGTATCGAGCTCGCTCTTCAATCGATACGGCGGCGACGGCTGCGGCGGATGCGGCCGCGCTCCGGCCGCAAAGCGAGTGCTTCCGGAGGCGGCCGCGCCAGGCGACCACGTGCGTCACGCGGGGGCCGCCGCCGCCGCCACGCTTCCGACGTCGCGTCGCTACCGCCTTCACCGACGACGACATCGACGCTGCACACTGGGCCGAGACCCAGAGGCGGATCCGGGGGGCAGGCATGGGACCCCCCCCCCAAGGCCTAGAGTTTTCGTTGGCCACATTCTTTTATTTGGCAAAATTTATTTATATTATAATTCAGTAATTATTTAAAAATATTGTGTAGTGTCATATGTACACTAAAAAATATACAATATAATAACAAATGTTGTTTAACAACTAGTGGTGCGAAATCAGAACATACTTTCTCGCCCGTATTTTCACGCGAAATTACGTGCAAATTACCTAAATTTGCAAAACATTGTACCTGACCTTGTTTCAAAATCTATCTTTAAGGAACATATTTAGGTAAGGGAAAAAAAATTGTCTTTAATATTTTAGTTGCAGGAAGACATTTTGTACCCTTGCAATTTTCGAAAAAGTTTTCAACGACTTGCATCGTTCCCTGAAACACCCTTAAACTATCCAACAACAAAATTTAAACAAAAATAATGGAGTATTTTTTTGGAAAATTGGGGAAATATACCAGGGGTTTCATGTAAAGTACCCCCAAAATTAAAATATGAGTTTGAAATATTAGGGGCCGCGACATTAGCCACATCGATAGAGGAATAACAAATTTGGAGAAAATCGGCTGAACGGTTTAGCCGTTAGCGTTATTCACAGAACAAGAATTTCTTTTAAACAGCTTTATTTTCTATCTGTTCAGTTCACTGATTTTACAGAGATTTGCATTACTTAATACTAGAACTGGGTTAGGGTATAGGCAGGCATAGTTCATTTAGTCGAAGCTCCCTTTCACTTTGTTACGTTTTCGTAATATAGTGTTTGGATTTCTTTAAACTTCATTTTGAATTTGTAACCTACTGCTTAATGGTATATTTGTAAGTTTAATATTCTTTAATTCAATTTGAATTCTTATTGGAACGTTTATGGCGGGCGTAATTTATCTTTGGGGAAGCTTGAAATAATTTTAATGTCTTCTGCTGAACGTCATAAATTAAAGATTTTAACACATTCTGCTTTTGGTAGTGCCACAAAACATTTTACTGATACTCTACTAATATAAGTATTCAACTTTTTATTTTCAATTCGTTTCTGATTTGTTTATTTGACAAATGTTGCTTTATGCGTTTTAAACATTTCCTTAGAACTACTAGAATTTTCTCTAAGTTACTTTCTGCGGCTCAACCCCAGACAAAACAAGCGTAAGTAAGCGATGGTCTGATAATGGATTAGAATAGAGTTATCCCACTTTCTATGCTTAGTCTACAGTTGTTATTTATGAGTGGATATAGTTTTGCTATTTTCACGTATGTTTTATTGGCTATTTCTTTAATGTGACATTTTCACGTTAGTTTTTGGTCTAGAAGTACTCCTAAATATCTCTCTCACTTGTTGAGGTTTTTTGATCCATTTTAAATTTATTTTTTAATTATTAGTGGGTTGGGCATTTTAGGTCCCCGTAGCGTAAATATCTTGGGTTGTGATTTAGTAGGGTTTATTTTTATTTGTCATTTTGAGCACCAATATATAATTGAATCTAAAGATTTTTGTAGAATTTCTCTACCTTGATCTACATCGTTTATCGTGAACAGTACTGTATCATCAGCAAAACATGCTATTTCTGTTCTTCCCATTTCCAACGTAAATGATAAAGAGGGTTGGTGAGAGCGGTGACCATTGCGGTAACCCTGCTTGCGTGATATTTTGATCTGATAAGATATTATTCACTTTCGCCGTGAAGAAGCGATTTTGTAGGAAACATTTAATTATTTCATAAGGATAATGCGGTATTCTCAAATTTCTCATTTTATACGATAGCCCTACATGCCAAATTTTATCGAAGACCTTTCCTACATCTAGGAAAAGAGCTAGCGTGTGTTTATGCTGGTGAAATGAGTTTGCTATGTTTTCAGTTAGCCTTGTAAGCTGCTGAGTGGTAGAGTAATGTTCGCGAAATCCGAATTGTTCTTTTGGAATTATATTGTTTTCTTTTAGGAAACTATTTAACCTTTTATAGATTAATTTTTCAAACACTTTTTTATATTAGGTAACAACCTTATTTGTTTGTAATTTGAGAAAAAATGTGGTCCTTACCAGGTTTGTTTATTGGTATTATTATGGCTTGTTTCCATATATCCGGAAAGTAATTATGTCTTAGAGCTGCATTAAATATCGCTGTAAGTTCTGCTGTTGTTGTCCGTGGTAGCTCCTTCAGAATCTGCGAGGTTATTTGATCATTGTCTGCTGATGTCTTTAGAGGGACTGTGGCAAATGGAAGCGATAAAAACTTTTCTATTTGCCAATTTTGATTAAGAATTTCTGGTTTATTTGGAGTAAAAGTGGCTAAAATGGCTAAAGCCCACGCTTTTTGTTTGTCCGTTAGAGAGTTTCGATTATTTGTTGTTTTTAAGGGGGTAGTTTATTAATTTCATTATTTTTTTAATTGTGCTCCATAGGTGTCTAGATCCTTTTGGTATTTCAACAATGAAATTTTAAAACCCATTAAATATATTTTCGTCTATATTTCTTTTAATTTTTTTTTGAGTTCGATTTCGTTTGCGTTTTATATATGGGTCTCGCGTTTTCTACCAATTCCATCTTAGAATTCGTTTTTCTTTAATTAAATTTATTATAAAGAGAATTTTAACCTCTTTTTATTGGCCTTTGTTTTCGGCTTGTTGGTCAATATTGTTGCTAACGTGAGTTTATTTCTTTATTAATAACTTCAGTTATTTTTAGTTGATCGGGATAAGGATACAAAATGTTTAATGTAAATCTAAATTTTTTCCAGTTTAATTTAGGTAATAATTCAGAGTTTGTAATTTGAATTTTTAAGCTTAATATTACAGAACAATGGTCTGAATGAAGATCTGCGGTTACGTATTGATACAATGGGACGTCTGGAATAACATACAGAACAAGAAGACAGAAGTTTTCCCGTCATTCGAGTTTTAAGTATCAAGGGCCCACAAAACACGGGAGGTGGGAGGTGGCGGTGATCTTCCCCCTAATACTTCGATTTTTCTATGGTGGCGCCTGACAGTTCGTCAGCTGTGACGTGTTGCCAAATAATCGCGAGGCTAGCATGTGGCTACGGCCACCCGCCCCGTTGAAGACTTCGAGAAAAAGCTTTGTCAACACTGTAGTGACGTTGAAGCTTCCTATTGTAGACTACCTCCCCTCTTCATTTATTCGTACGTGACCTTGAGACGCAATGTAAAACTAGTGGTGCTACAACAGCAAATACTTTCCTGTATTATTGGAAGCCGCAACGTAGAATTGAAATATTGCACTTTCTGGCCCACAACATCTTAGCTATTATTTGAAAACGTCCAATTCAACCAAGAAGCGATCAACCACGGTGTAAGATATATAGGTGTGTTAACTAGTCACCTTTGGGACAAATTTTCTGAAGTCAGTTTGAGGCTAATTCCTCGCATGTCCGTACGGTGCGCACAATCGGGAGTGAACACACCTATATGTCTTACACAGTGCGAACAACTCACTGTTTAATCGGAGTGTTGTCGAAACTATGTGAATTACACAACTGCATAAAAATATAATACAAAAGTTTTGTAAACTAGTATTGAAAAAAGAAGTCTGATACCATAGAAGTCTACACCATCAAGTCACAACACTGACATGTAATTCACAGAAATTCGCGACAGCGGAACGGAATTAAATTGTTGCGTTCCTGCATTGTCGATACTCTCTTAATGGGCTAGCAATTTTTCTTTCCAATATTTGAAAAGAAATAATTTCTTTAAAGATTAATGTGCAAATGTATAACAAAAGATCGAATGTAAAATCGAACAAAGAAATAATAAACAAAATTGCAAATTCTAATTTACGACGCATCCAGCTCTCCGAAACGCAGTAAAATTACAGCGGGCTATTATGTTCGTCACAAGATTATAGAAAAACTACTCGTATTGTGAAAAAATTAAGTATGACCTTATTTAAAGATGTAGTGTTGATAAATACATTTAATTGAGAAAAAAATATTTTTAAAATTGTAGTTGTAAGAAAACGACGAAAATGCAGTGCAGAGCATTTCCGAGCGGAATTGACTGCGCTTCGGAATGAATTATTATGTTTGTCAAGAAATATTAGAAAAACTATTCATATTTTCAAAAAATTCAACATGACCTTATTTGAAGATCAGTTTTTGATGAGCATATTGCATTAATAAAAACGATCGTATCTGGACAATTGTAGTTGTAGAAAGACACCAATTTTGTTTTAAAAATATTTTGCAAAATCAGGCATTTCAAAGAACATGAAACCTGAACTATTCTCTTAAGCTTCATCTATGCTATCTCAGATCTCAATTTAATAAAAAAACGTTGTGCGTTTTTTAAGAAAAAATGGTTTAAAGAAAATAAAAAATGGTCTGTTTGACACAATTTTTCGAAAAAATACTTGTTTTGAAACATTGAACATAACTTTATTTGTAGATCTATTTCTTATGAACACTTGTCATTAAGAAAAAAATGTATCTTCATAATTGCAGTTGTAGAAGGTACCGAAATAAATTTTACTTTTTTCAATTTTCGAAAAATCAGAGTTTTCAACATGAGACCTACGCCTTCTCTTAAATGACCTTCAGACTATCCAACAACAACATTTAGTCAAAATTGTTGGCGCCATTTTTTTTAAATTTTGAAAATGTCGCGGGGGCTTTATGTAATAATCCCTCCAAAATTGGAATATGGGTTTCAAATTCAAGTAGCCGCGATATGATTAAGATTGTTAACGCGGCGAATATAGCTCCTTATACAGATTCAGATTTAGGTTAATATTCAGGTCGGGAGGGCGCATCAGTTGATTTTTGGCGAGACGAACGTATGGTATGCTCGCTCGATCTCTGAAAAGACACAGTGTACCCCTCTTATTAGAAGATAATATAAAGAAATAAGCAATCATAGAATAAATCGTTCACCTTTTTACCTCGCTCTCACATGAAAACAGTAGCCTTCTTTAATTTGTATTGCACAAAATTTCACTATTGCCTTTGGCGTGTTTCCCGCAGAAAAGCGGTTGTTCCTTGAAAACATTTTGGAAACGGCGGCACGGGTGCCAACATTGATAGCTTAAACCGTTCTTAAACCGAACGTTAATGCGAGCTCACTGAAGCTCGTTCCCTGGGCGGAGCGACTACTTTGACAAGCCTGTTTCGCCGTTTGAATTGGTTTCAATGCTGTCATTTGTTAAAACAGAGCTTGAGTGTGTCTTTAATAATTTTCTCTGCACCAGAGTGTTTGGGAGCGGAACCCAGCAGGTGCTACCCCCTGTCGAAGACAGATGAAACTATTACGAGCAGCCCGCTAGGCGGAATGCAATTTCGACGAAAACAAAGAACTTTATATGCCCGCTTTTTTGCCACCAGCACGCGGTTTCAGAGGGAATTTCTTATAATTCCGACGCGGTACGTTTAAAATGCAAATTCTGAGCCAGTAATAAAGGCCAAAGATTGTTATTAAAAACCAATCTTCCTTCACGGCGCCAAATTTGAATCCTTTTTGATGGCAATTGCCAACAAAGATCGATCGGGGAGTATCAATTTTGGAGAAAATCGGCGGAACGGTTTAGTCGCTAGAGTTGTTACGGAGTCTACTGTTATCGTTATTACTTTTCAATATTTTAGTTGTAGAAAGCCACCGAAACAATTTTGTATTTTTGCAATTTTTGAAATACCAAAGATTTCAAAAACTGCACCATTCTCTTCGACGTTCATTTCGCAACCCTACAACAAAATTTAATCAAAACATGTTTCGCCTTTTTTTTGTTGAAAATTTTGAAAATGTTCTGGAAATGTAACTAACCTGCCAAAATTAAAATATCAATTTCAAATTCAAGGAGCCACGGCATCTGCCAGATCGATTGAGGGATATCAATTTTGGAGAGAATCAGCTGAATAGTTCAGCCGCTCGCTTTATTCACAGACGGACATACGTTTCGCCATTGATCGATTTTTCGGTACCAAGTACCAACAAAACATGAATTCTGATTACACCATAATTCAAAATTCATGTTAAGAATATTTTTGCCCTATATTTTTAGCAACTGGATTTATCAACTTTTTCCGTTACCAGGGCCCGTCAACAAGAGTTTTTCTTTCGAAAATTCACCGTTTTCCCCGTAGAATTAAACAACATTCTCTCTACTGCGTAAGCAGTAACTAGATACTGAAACGCAGGTAACTATTTTCATGCAGCCGAATCGCGTGCTTATACAGTCACGGTTGAATCAATATAACGTAATGTAACACACACCTTTAAAGGCTTCCATGCTCTTGCCATGGTTTACTGGAGTAGAAGATAACGCAAGCCGACAAATGCAACTAGCGACTTGTCCCAAGTTCTCGAACAATATTATGAATAGTTACTTCAACATATTTTTTTCCAAGTTCATGGCTTGAAAATGACGTTTCAAAAGCATCGCAATTTTTTTCATGACTAGTTCGTGAAAGAAGATACTTCTATTTGGGCACAACACGTTTTAAGGTCCATTTCTCGGTGATAAAAACCAAACAATACGAAGTAAAATATTCCGTCAATTTCCGCCTTAAAGTAAATCTGGAATGTTTTATGAAGGCTTCAAACAAGTTTAAACAACCTGAAATAAATATCCCTAGTTTTCTATATTTAAATACAATACCTATATAGCAATTAACATTTTTAAAAAATCGAATGAATGGGCTTGTTTCGTTGGAGAGAAAATTGTGGGCACGTTTTGTCATTTGGCCAAACTGTGCACGGAGACAAAAGGAGGATTAGATATCTCATTAACAAACGCTAAGGTTGATGTAAAAATAGGGTATTACTAAAAAAAAATTGTCTTCATTTCTATTGCAAGGGAAAATGCTTAATGTACTCCGAAGAAGTTTGTAGTTTTAAATGATGTGCGTCCTCCCTTTTCATGTACACTCTGTCTGAAATAAACCGCTTATATTGATTCCACCTTACAGTCCACGTTTTTGGTGTTATTTAACCCATATTTTGAAGCAGAGATTGAAGAGAAAATGTAAAAAAACTATTAGTGAGATGCAGGGAGAGTTATATTCCCAATATTTTTTTCATTAGAACAAAGTCACATTTTATCTCTCATCTCAAACTTTCAGTTTGAGAACCTAAAAATCTAATCAAATCTGTTAATTATGTGTTATCTGTTAATCTGAATCAACTCTGACGTCCATACTCGAGTACACACAAGGAAGTAATCATGAAGTTTAGATCCACACTTCTGTATACACAGAAGACACTAGATATCTGAGAAGTATGGTATTACAACTGCAGTTGTAAACTGCCCAGGGGAAGCAAGCGTTAGGCTTCACGATTGAGCAGAGAAGGTGAACGGAACATAAAACCTAAGACAAAGTCAAACAACAATTTTTACATCCTAGGTCTAAAAAAAGTTTCCGCATTTCAAGTGTACTTATTGAAAAGTATTATATAATAAAATAATTAATTGGCCACGTTTTATCATCAAGCACTGAAATTAAGATTTTGTCTGTGAGAAAAACTTTCAATAATATCAGTTTCATAATAAACATTTTCCGAAATACAATAGTGAATTAGAAACATTAGCCTAGATTTTAAAACGTTTTACTGGTAATTCAGTTCTTATATCTTTCATTCCTTTTTAGAGTAATTATTATAACTATGAAATTGTAAAAGGGAATTATTCATTTGTAAAGGTTTAATCTACTAAGAAAATTTGTTGTTAAGAATCTGAAAAATGAAAGCTATGTTCTCCTGATACTGAATCTCTCTTTCCTCCAATATTAAACATGTTTATATTTTCGGTCAAAACTACATTACGATTTTTGGAGAATAACAATCTAATTATTCCGATATAAAAATCGAGTTTTCATTCACGTACTGCGTATCGAATTTAAATTGACACGAATGTTTATAATTTACTTTCCGTACGAAATATTTACAAGGATAATTATTAACGAAATTTAAAGTTCCTATTTTTAATATAAACATCAAAATTACGTTACCCGGATCTACATATAATCCGTTCGAAGAACGATCTGAGTAACACAGAGGATACGGAAGCAGGAATGAAAACATCAGCGTATAATGGACAATAATTTAATGTTGTAACAATTATCAAACATAACTATGAAAAAAATACCTAACGTTATCATACCTACGTTCTCCAATTTAATTATAGTGACTTCTATCGTTGTACCAAACAGGTCGAGGGCCAATTGGAAATTTCAATTCAAAAAAATGAGTAACGAACCTCCCGACTGGATAAACCTGTCAAGCGATCAAACATGAGAAGTCATTGTAATTAAATCGAAGCTTAGTAATGAGTGCATTGTATTTCATTATTTGACTGGAAAAATCAGTTTTCAATTTTAATCTTTCACACCTATTCATGTATTAAAAGTATGGCTATATAATAATTTCACTTAAAGGACCTCCCCACAAGTTTCTATTAGTATTAAAATTATTTCGCCTGATAGCAGACAAACTAAACATGATCATCAAAAAATAACGAATGGGCTGACAGGATTTGAGTTTTGACAATTAGTTTTACCTGCCCTCTAGGGATCTTTAGTATTTTCATTGATGAGTACCTTAGAGCTTATTGTTAGTTTCTGGTTTTCCTTTGATAATTCATAATTTTTCTGTGTGATATTTTAGTACAGAATCTAATTCTTGCATAAGAATTCCATTTAAAAAAACGAACAGTTGAATGAGCAATTTACTTAGTGTTCGGATATGAAGACGCAGTAAATTTGGGTCTCCTCGTAATACGTTTAACGAGGCTGTGAATTTTAAAGAAATGTAAAGCCCTAAATTTTCCCAGATTTGTTCCAATGAAATCATTACTTCGGTCTACTTTCCACATTTTCGAAAATTTCCCTTCTCTTCCATGCTTCACAAATATCGTCAATTGAGGAAACATATGCCTGATGGAAACATTAAAACTAATAATAAAACATCTTAATAATAACAAGGCTATTTATTCACCTTTGTATGGCTAAGTGTAGTTTGCAACCAAAAGCAAATTTGCGCAACAAATCCATATTCGGTACATGACGATGTTAAACGATGAAAAATGTATTAAAGTTATCAATTTGAAAATATTTGCATTCGTATGCAAAATATCTGCATTTCTTACATTGTCCTTTACTCACAACGATGTTATTCAACGATTTTTACTCCTAGCATTATTTCAATTCCAAGAAAGGCGAATACTTTAATAAACTTTGCATGCAAGCCTACGAATGTGTACACTACTCGTAGGTGATTAAACGCAATTCTAACAAAATAGCTAATTCTGTGACTAAATGGAAAGACGGAAAAATACGTGTGTACTGTAGTACATTTTTTCAGCCTTCACGGAGTATGATGTAATCACAAACGAGTACAAAGTTCTAGTAAAATGTTTATATTTTTTCTTTCTCTTACATAAACACTAATATTTCTAAAGATCATCATGAAATGAGGAAACAGCCAAATGAACAGAGGAGACATTCCTTTCCATGAAGCCAAATAAATTGTTTCTACGAGAGTCTTCTGTGTATATGGTGGTCCTTTTCAGTTTAATTTATTTTAAAAGACATTTTAAGGTATACAATTTAATATTTATGAATAGTCATTACACAGGAAGGATGGCATTTGTGTTTAGCTGGTTATATTAACCAAGAAACACTTTAAAGAAATGTTTATAAGATTGATGTGTGTAATCTCTTAATGAACTATTCACGGATAGTTAAAAATTTAAGTTGCTTTTAATATAGGTTTCGTAAGGTAAAAATGTCATAGTGACGACACCATGGATAGTCAGTCTTCAATCATGCCCACTGCAAACGTTTCTTGCTTACAACCCATGGAGGAAAATAGACGTGTGCATCATTATTCACGGGACGCTTGTTCCTCTTCTGCTCTTCTAAACCTCATAATTGCACAATCAAAGAGTAATTTTTGCCCAATTAACAGACTGTCAAAATAGTACTTGAGAAAAATTAATTTCCATAGAACATCTGAATATTCTCTAGCTGCTTGTTTCTAAACGTCATTTGTATTCAGGTTCGTACTAACAGAGAACACCCGAACCGGTAACATTCTATCATAATTGAGCGTCGTTTACTTCTGACTTCGGTTGACAACTCTTTCACTTCAAACTGGTTAAAAATAATTCTCATATTTATTAATTAGATTAAAAAATTACTATAAAAAAACGAAAAAATAGCATGTTCCTCCACCAGAAGGCCGGGACTTTTGGAATGACGTAAAGCTGTGCCAATCCGGTATACCGGATTCTTTGATTAGTGATTCCGGACGCGTTAACTGTTAAGATAATTAGTCCCATAATTGCAGTGCATGTTTTAGTTGGCAGTGATCTTCCCCGCTGGATTTAGGGACCCGGCGCCGACCTACACGTCGGATTGCGCGGTTTTCTCTATCCAGGTATCTCCCGTCAAAGGGACAAGCTCTAAGCTGCCGACCTGTCTCCCGGTATGTGTGCTAAAATAGGGCTTGTAAGGAACAGGTAGCATAGATCGCGCGCGGTTCGTGACCCGTCTGTTAGGATAGGTAATGCTCCGGTATTTGCCTAGTGCTGATCGGAGGAACCACGTAAAACTACTGTTCAGAGCAGACGACGGCTAGAATTCTCCTCCAGACAATGGCTGAATTTGACACAACCATCTAGCTAGTGAAGTAATGACAGTAACCCTCGGGACTTGAACCCTAGAACCTCCCGCTCAGAGGCACTGTAGTGACATCAATTGATGCCCTGAGCCACCTAAACCGGTCGGTATACCGGAAGGTTTAAGACCTTTCCTTAGGCTCTTCTCATAATTCATCATAAAACACTCATCCACGTTTTACAGCAACACCGAGTGTAGCGTACTTTCCGACGCGTGTGATATCGCGTCATCCCCTGGGGCATTTGTTAACAGAGTCCGCAGGGTGGAATTAGGCGCGTGTATCAATATCCGAGCGACGGGCGATTTTCGCACTCCCGCGCCCGGAGGGGGCAACCAGCGAGGACGAATTTCTCGTCGCCCTTTTTTGCGCCTCGGGAGCCGTGTGTTCGATTGGGGTGGGATTGCGTTATTTACGCCCATTCCGGCCGCCGGACATTTGATTGAAGGACCGTGTCGCTGGTTCGCTTGCTGAAAAATGTTTTCGCCCTTGCGTAGTGGTAGTATCCTTTTTCTGAAACGAGCCGGCACATCACGACGTAGCGTCACCAGTACATTCTTATGTATGTATTTGGCATTTTAGGGTCGGATTAAGCCGACATTTGCCTGCTAACAACGTTCTCAGGTCTGCGCTCTGCTTTTTTTAATATATACTATCCGGGTCTGGGGATAAGGGGCACAAATATGACATATTTCCATTGCCGTGCCTAGTTTACTGGGCTTCTTTCCGCGGTGTTCCTTGAATCGCACAGATTTAAAAACTGAGACAATCTGTATTAGAAAGCTACAGCTTCAATTTTGCACCGCCCGAGAATCGAACTCTGCACCGACTCACCGAAAGTTATCATGCCCTCCATGAGCCTCCCAAGGAGGTTTGTAATAGAATATATTTTTTGGTTGTAATAGAATATATTTTTTTGCACTCCAGCATTATAAACGACCTTTCCTGTTGCAAGAAATCGTTCATAATCAAGCGTTTTATGGCACAAATGATGATGTATTAGATTTTACGGCTCAAATGATTGCGTCATCACACATTCAGACAATGCAGAAAGAGAATTAGGGGGAGGTAGAGGTAAACAGAACAGCCGACCACAGTTCTCTCGCACAGATGTCAAATACCCGAGCCATCACAGAAAAGTTCTTCGCAAATTTAAGTTTCATTCTCTTATAAATTTATAATGCTGTCATACAAAAAAATAGCGTATGCAACTCGTTTATAATGTTGCTTTATTGCATTCGTACAAATTATGTATTCGTACAAAACATGTACTCATGCAATAAAGCTGAACATTTTGAACTAATTGCATAAACTACTATTTTCTAATTTTTCGCATTGTAGCACTCGCACTCTAATATAAAATCGATTGAATGATTGATTAGTAACTCCGGGCGCATAAACGGCTAAGGTCTTTAGCCCCGAAAATGTAGCGCATGAGTTTTCATCGGGAGGTGGCGGAGATCTTACAGCAGCTGAATTCGACCTAGCTAACTACCTAGGTTCCAAAATTCTACCGGGAGACCCTACGCTCGAATGCCGATAGTGGCAGAATTTTCGATTCTGCGAGCGGCTGCACAGATCGGTAGTTTTCTGTGGTTTCTCAGACCAGGCGAATGCCGGAGCAGTACCCTAAAAAATCTTTCCTTCACCTACCTTATTCTATCCTCACCCTTTACTCACACTTGCATGTATTACACCACCGAGCATGTACTACACAAGCCGAGAGCAATCGGGAGCTTAGAGCTTGTCCCGGATGCGGCGGTGCCCCGCTTGTACCTGTTTGGAGAAAACCCCGCTAGCCGGCGGACATGTCGGTAACGGATTTCACCATTCATCGAGGAAAGATCACCACCACATCCCAAGGGGAAAACACGCACTACCCTTACCGGAATAATGACCTGAGCAGTTGATGCGTCCGGAACAACTAATCAATCAATCAATCAATTGAAAATCCTGCTGCAGTCTGGATTCGAACCCTAGGACTCCTCAGTGTTATTAACACATGCCTATTAAACGTAATGAAAGTGAATATCTTGCTGTGCAATGCGTTTACATTTTTGTATTACACTTTGAGCACTTTCGTACTTATATTTTCACGAAAATATAACTATAACAAGTTATTTACCCTCTAAGGATTCGAAGAATTAATGATCTAATGACAGACTCTCTACGCGTTACGCTGACTTAATTGCACTTACTCGCGGAACAAAGCTTTCCTGCAGTGGCCTCGACAACAAAAGGCGGATTTCATTTGCTTTGCATTTGCCATTCATTAGAGTGGATTTAAGTTCTCAATGTTGCATAGTTGAAACCTTTGATTTGGTAATGCTGATTCTAATGAAAAATGGTTTCTTGGTCTACAGTCATGAGATACATATATTACTGATTTCCTATCTGGCAGAACTCTGAAGGCTTCCACTGCTGACCGAAGATTCGTCGCCTGAAATTGCCACAAAGTCCTGCAAAGTTAATTTATTGTAAATTATCGAGTTGTTTAGTGCGTTATGTTCTTTCAATTGACAGAACATAACAATATTATAAGACAATTGCGCATCTTCTACGATGACTGATTTAAACCAAATATGGGGTAAGAGTCTGAGATCTCGAAGGCCACTATCGTTTTCCTCATTTTCTCTAGTGTTCGCGCCAGATTTGGGAGTGATCTCTCCAGAGGTTTGATAGCCATCGTGGAACAAACACATATCCACTTCTAGACACATAATTTTAATGCTTCCGGGCGCGACAACTAAATTGGTCATGGATCCCGTAAGTGTAGTACATGTTATATCCCTATAAGTGACGGTGTTCCTTCTAGGGTAGAACGTGAAAACCGGCGCCGTCTTACATGTCGGCCCTCTAAGAACGCGTTGTTCTAACAGGGAAAAGATCTAACCTCGCGACTGAATTCCTGACTTGTGTGTTGTGCACGAGCGTGTATGTTAGTGAGGAACAAAGATGAGAAAAGGACGCTCGCGCGTGCTCCACTGCTCGTTTGTTAGGGCAATGTTTCGGCATTTCACCAAAAGATTCATCCAACCACGATATTAGATTTAGGTAGAACTTAATTTCTGGCGGAACGGCCTTCCGGTACCTCCGGAATTATTATTAAATTCTACAATAATTATATAATTATTTCTATTAAAACTAATAAGTAATAGGGGGGCCTAACATTTTAAAAATCAAGTACTGAATTTAGGCAATAGCAAACATAACAATAAATGACATAAAGCAAAGCAGAAAAAGATGCCAGGTACAAAGACACTGATTTAAAAATTTATATTGAATGATGTAGCCGAAGATTTTATAAAATATTGAGTCAAAATAACAAATGAAATCTGATACCATTTATTTTGTGCACTAAATGCACTGTAATATATTCACTCAAAAATTGCCGCTTTCCGTATAAACATATATTATTATGAATAAAACCGTTAAATGAGGTGTTTATCGCGAATATTCATGTAAATTATAATCTTAAATAAAGATTAGAGTTAGTTCAATATTATTCCAAATTTCACTTTGTTCCGTACATATGAGCAAATTTTACCATGTGAGAAGTGAATATTAAAAACCACATAAAGATGTAGTTAAGAACGATGGGTTAAAATATCATTTTTATTACAGATATACTCTATAAACCTAACTTATTTCATTTAATGGAAAATATTTTATTAATGGAAAAGAAAAATCTAATAATGTCATGAATATTTAAAGTATATTGAATGAGGTGAAACTATTTTACATTCACAAAGTCAATTTCATCTTAATGGAAATTGTTTCCCGGAAATACTTCTGAAATTACATGTCTGAAACTGAAAGGTTTTTTAAACTCCGGATACGCAATCTACTGATGTGTCGCAATATATTTTTTTCTGCTTTCGAATTGAAAAGAAATCAATCTAGGTTGTGAAAATTTCCTTTTGACACAGGTAATAACATAAGCCAATACATTTTTCAAGCGAAAGTCTTCAATATTCCGTAAAAACAAATTTTCATGAAACTTGTAACACACATTCATTGGACAAAATTATGAATTCCTGATTTCTTTTTCTTGTCAAAACCACATCAAATTAAGTTGCAATTTAGTTTTAAAGTAAACCAATCCTAACTCGTGATGATAATACGGCACGTGATATATCGTATTTGGAATGAATAATATTACAATGTTGCAGCATCTGTTATGATTGTGGTGAGTATGCAATTTACGTTTTCTCTTGTTACAAGCTGCAACTTTTGCTACCAACATTTCTGTAGAGCATGCTCACCAACAAGATGCTCCTGCGGAGAGACTTTCCTTGCGCGCTGCATAATCAATACAATTAGGCAATTAACTGTATTCAAGTAATCTCTCAATTAAAAATCCATACTGTTATGTTTTTTCTAAAACCAAAACAAATTATTCGATACAAATTGAATATCGAATATTTTGAATTTTCTTTATCGTCAAATTCTTCAAAATTCTACTTATACTTGTATCTCAATAAAAACAGACGGTTGCATTCATTTTCTTTCAAAAACTGGAAAAATAACGGGTAAGTTTTATATTTTCTACAATTTGTCGTTTTATGTAATGATTAATTTTAAAATCGATATTGTCTTGTGATTTTGTCGGAGAAATCAATAATGAATATATTTCTCCGAAAAGCATATTTAAGACATCAATTAGTGAATACTCTGGCAATATTAAGAAAGAAAATATTGAAAATAATTAAAATAGATTTGATAGCAAAACAACTTTCGTATTAACGATATCTTGTACGTTTCGGTAATTTTTAGAGCAAACTAATTTCTATATTACCTGCAATGATATAAGAAAGCTTTAATTTTAAAAAATTCGAAAGTTGTCTGATTCCCAAATATCTGTGTATTAACGAACATGTACAATTAGTTCCACAATAAAAAAATCTATACTGAAATTCATGTAATTTGTACCAAACAGTATCAAATTGTAAAACAGTATTGCAAATGAATAATGAACATTTTTGGTAGAGATAAGAATTTTAAAACACTAAAGAGAATTAGATCCGAAGTAGATTAAAAATACTTATAAGTGACGTTCTTCTTTCAGAATATTTAGTCATTTCAATTAAAAAAAATATTTTGTAATTTGAAAACGTCTAGAACTCTTGACTTGTAAATCATTACCATTCTAGAAACTACGATTTTTATTGAAAAATGCGTCAACGTTTAGGCATTACTAGGGTCGAATACTAAAATGGTTTCGTTTGCTTCCTGGCGTGAAATGTAAAGATTTACTTCTTAGAAAGTATCGCATTCATATTTGTGTTATCACACGGATCTGTCTTCACTCCTCCACATCCGGTACTACCAGTACTCTAGTATATGACCAGATTCACAAGACTTCTGATGGATTTGCACACAATAAATTTCATTCTATACTGTCGAAGCACATATTTTGGAAATCTTCCGTACAACCCACAATCACCAGCACCACTACAGCTATCTCAGACATGTTTTGATCTCATCTATGAGGGTTAGGTATTTTTCACTTCTTTCCGTGCATTTGAACAATAAATGTAACAAGTAGTAGTACTACTACTCGATGAAGTTTATTTTGTTCGGTTCTTCATGTATGTGAGATGGTTCTTCTGTATTTCCTTGGAATTTGTGGAGCCTTATGTGATTTTCTATAAATTTCTCTCTCTGTATATTTCACGCTGTTAGTCCTTTTTGAATTCTTGGCTTTTTTTCAAAAAATGTTTTTTTTTTACATTTCATTCTCTGTTATTTGATTAAGATTCATAGTCAGTTATAAAATTACATTAAATTTCAAATTATTTCTGCTAATTTTTGAATTGCACAAATTCACGGGATGATGGACAAATCTGTTCACTATACATGATAGTCCCAATATTACAATACGTTAATCAATAACTATTAGTCCTGAGGCATTCTATGTTTCCATTAATTATCAACATCACAATTGAAGTTAATAATAAATTATTAGATATGATGAAGGCTCAACAAAGGGCTGAAACGTCGGTATCTAACATATAGCATGGTTTTCAATTAGTAATTGACCCATCTTGAAAAATACTCGAATGCATGTTTTCAATTCTTTCATCATCATCATCATCATCATCATCATCATCATAATAATAATAATAATAATAATAATAATAATAATAATAATAAATTTCCGTGGAAATTAGTCATCCTTCTCATCACCGTCTAACATCCCAAAGCGCGTGCACCGTATATCCGGAGTTAAACACACAACTCTCATTCCGCCTCCCGCAACGGTCTGTGCGCCCGCTGTAATAACCGGCCAGCGGATATGCGCCCCCAGAGTAGCCTAATTATCTCCCTTCGCGCGACCGGATTCGGCGCTGGCAAGTCGCGCTTCCCGTGCCGCAGCCACCGCCCTCGGCGCCTCCGTCGTCCCGCTCCGGGCAGCGACAGCGGCCGCCTCTCGACGTTGCACCACGCCCACGCCACCGCCAGCACGCTGGCCCAAAAGCACGAAACGCAGGCCAAAGGTCAACGAAAAAAATTGGCCTCCGCAGTGGGCTTTTGTTCATTGATTAGTGATTCTGGTAGCGACAACTGGCCGTTAGTCCTGAAAGCATAGTGCATGTTTTCGCCGATGGCGGTGGCTGTGATCGTCTCCCTCTTGTTGGCGAGATCCGGCGTCGACCTACCCCGACTTAAGGGATTTTTCCTAACCAGGTATTTCCCCCAGCGGGGACAATATCTACGCTCCCGACTGATGTACCGACAAATGTGACAGTGAGCGCATGTAAGGGCATGATGGAAACACATGGGTGGGCCCTGTATCCGACTTCAGCTAATGTACTTCCGGAACCAGTTTCCGTCACAATTCAATAGGAATTTTAAATGCAGCCAGATATTGAAATTATCACCTTGTTACACGTCATTGAAACAGATTCATGAAGCTTTTCTTTTAAATATTGCATTTTGTTCACCTTCATCGTGTTATTTTGGGTTAGTCACCGTTCAAAATTCTCACTTTATGCCTCTGGCAAAATGTTTCTCAACACCACTCACTCTCCAGGCAACATGGCGGCCAACGTCTGGTCTGGCTTTTCGAACGAAATGCCCATACTGTGATCACGTGGTTCATGAAGCAAATTGGTGCTGCGCAGAACCAGAAAAAATCGGTGCGCC
This sequence comes from Acheta domesticus, assembly GCA_031308135.1. Classification (NCBI taxonomy): domain Eukaryota; kingdom Metazoa; phylum Arthropoda; class Insecta; order Orthoptera; family Gryllidae; genus Acheta; species Acheta domesticus. The sequence goes on from JAHLJT010002406.1 coordinate 84,061,776, forward strand.
GGAGTATCCCACTCATTTCTTTCCACCATGAGTAAGGGGTGAGGATGAGACACGGAGGTGAAGGAAAGATTCCACATTGTCCATGGCCCGTTTGCTGGGGTACTGCTCTGACATTCGCCTGGTGATCGAAAAAAAAAACATGAAAAACTTCAGTAACCGCGTGCCAGAATTCTCCTTGCGATAGTGGCTGAAGCTTTTGTCGAAAATCTTGCCACCGTCGGGACTCGAACTCTAGAACCTCCCGCACTGCCATGACATCAGTTGATGACCTGACCCCATAAAACCAGTAACCTCTTTTCAAGATTATAACATGAAATAAAGGGTGTACGCATGTGTCATGCACACAAATGTGATACATGGGGACGGAAACAAGGAGAAAGGTTGGTTTCGAAGGATAAAAAGGCGTTGAAAGAATACAACCTGAAAATACAATGCAGAAATTTAGTGACAATTCATCATCGAAACACAAGGGAAGTATCCTCTATATAAACAATCCGCGAAGGATAAAATCTACAATTTTTAAAAAATCTCTGGCACATATCTTATATGATGCTACTGGAGAGGGAGTAGTTACTCCTCAGTTCTGCATCAGATTGATGACAAAACACCTAAAATTGTATATTGTCTCTGGGAACAGATTACATTTCATAATAATCGCGCATAACTCTGAAACGACGCATCCTAACCCCTTAAATGCGAATGTTCGTGTCCCCAACCGGACACGTGTTTTGTGAGAACACATGGAATATGGGCAGAAAAGAACATCCATGATAAAATTAAACCAATTATTGGATTATCTGTACGCACAGAAATATTAGAAAATTTACTCTCGCACAATACAGGGCAAACTACTCTGACGCACAGTTCAGTGACTGACCGTTTTTATTTTATTTATTTCTTTTTACGTCAAAGATAGTTAAGAATTCTGTGTGACATGCTCCTGGGAGAAGCATATTCTGTGCATATTTTCTTAATTATAGGATCTCTACCCTAAAGTATATACAAGTTGCAATCTTAATAAGAAAGAAATGAGCGTATTTGGCGAGCATTGTTAACAAAATATTAGCTCCGTCGTAATAAAATATATTTTCAAAGACAAATTAGCTATAGATTTGTGTTCTTATCGCTCATCATGTTATTCGTGAAGGAATATACTTCTGCCATGGCAACGTGGAGAACGATAATTTGAATAATTATATTTTCCACTGAACTAAGACGTGCACAGACAATGAAGTTATATTTATGCCCACAAGAAAAACAACGGGTCATGTCAGCATTTCCTCGGATCAGGAAAACTGGACGAAAACCCTAATTGAGATGGGGGTCATTGACTCACAACTGACAGATTTCAACAGATTTCGGCTGAAACGTGTCCTGAGTTTTTTCTATTGAAAGATATTCCCCATTTACATGATCTATGACAAAATTAGCTGCCGTCGCGCATTGGAAGTTACTGAAAAAAAGAAAGCATTTGGTCAGTTTTGGCCACGCTGTTTTCGCTAACACTATACACAACTCTTGCTGCAGCGAACACCGTGACTGCGAACGAAGCACGTTCGTGCTATTATTGCTCACTAGGATTTCTACTTACCCCCTAGCCTAACAGTTTCGTGGGTGGAAAAAGTAGTTCTTTTTGAGGAACATTGTAACGCAGTATAACTAAATCCGTGGATTTATTTTATTTATTCGTCAGTTGCACATCGCAATTAGTATGACAATCCATAATTTTATAATAATCAGTACAATTAAATCGATTAATTATAGACCAGTGGTTCTGCACATCAATTAAAACTTACGGTTGCACAGTTCAATTACTGTAATTCAATTTAATTTTTAAATTTTTTAATGTTATATTTAGATTTAATTTAAAAACATGGTGCAATTTCGGAACAAACTGAGCTTCACCTTAAGCAGCCACTGTCTATAATACTATATAAATAAACGGCGTATTTGACAAGGCTTCTTTGTGAGGCCCCAAAGGCAATGCTCGGCTCATTGATTGCAAAATTTAAAACAATCAATCACTACCTTCCAAGGCGCTCAGAGAAGCTTTGTTCAACGAAATTATAGTCACAATGCATTTTATTTTTCGGTGTAATTCACCAGATGACGGCAGCATGGATTAATCTAAAATTGTCGTGATGGCATACCGGAGTGAACAAATGCATTCAACAAAACCCTCATGTATTGATGAGTCTGTTACGAACATAATTGAAGATTGACAATGTTAAGTTGAATGTCGCGGGAACATTTTGACATTACATCGTGTTTCTGTTTCTCAATGTCGAAGAACTAGTGCTCAGAAGAATACGTACTTTGCCACGCGGCATTGTGGGTTGGTCATGGGCGTAAGCAATGTCATTAGCTGAGATTCTGTACCCTGAATGGAAAGCTCGGGCCCTTAGGAGAGCTTGTTGTCTTGGCGGACATTCTCTCACTTTTTGATACTCGGTATAATCTCCAATTGATTAGAAATAATTATGCGACAGAAAAGATTTTACTTGGGACTTGAACTTTTTAATCAATTTTGATCGTTTAATGTCATCTGGAAACGTGTTGTAAAATAATGTGAATATTTTGTTGCGAGCTGTTCGAACTTAGGATTGAGTTCACTTTTAAAACATTGATTTACAAAGTGTCGAAGGTTTGCACAAGTCTATCTGGTACATATTTGTAACATCACTGTAATAATCGAAGTACTGTAGTTTTATACTGTTTTCGACTTTCGGGCAGATTTTTGAACATTTAGACCATTAGACCTCATTCAGTCTTGCGCGATAGCCCAAGACGAGATCACAATATCAAGCGACAATCAAAATATATAGTTTATTTTTCTATGTAAATAGTTTCTTTTGGCTGGAGCACTTAAGCTGTGTTATTAAATTTTGTCAAAGATAAAATATGTGTTACCTTCATAATTAAACATAATATAGCAAAAAAGAGGGGCTACGAAACTTGGCTCCAAAAACCAGCACAGATTGTAAGTACTGCTCTATACGCCAGTTTTTAACTTTAAAATGTTTAATAACATAAATAAATAAATAATAAAATTAAAGAATGCTAATAATTAAAACTTAGATGGTCAGGTGTTCGACCTCCTTGACTCTGGCCAAAGCAAAATACCAAATCCGTATAGTCCGTAGGTTCATTTGCCAACTTATTCACACTTATCGCAGTATCTCCAAAAGACGTGCCCAAGATAAAGTTCAGGTAAGAATAAATTTGAATTTGAAACTTAGTTAACATATGTAAATATTGAACGAAGACTTTTTTTAAAATTTATTTTATTTTATGTCGCATCAACTACAAAGGTATTTAGCGACAGACGCAATAACGAAGACTTTGATTAGAGTAATGTGTAAAATAGTCCGATATGGAAGTACAACAATAGACGTAGCATGCATTTACCATAACAATGGGAGCGTGAAAATAAAACATTAAAAATCGAGGCTTGAAAAAAAAGAGTAACAAAAACTAATTTTCACATTGTTTTACATTATTTACGTGGTAAAATATTTTTGTAAATTGTTAGGTATCCAATAAATTATATATTTTAAACACTATTAACAAATAAAAGCGTCGTAGGCCTATGAATTTGGATTGATGCCACCACAATTAAAGTATTAGAAAAATAAATGTATATTTTTATTATCCAGCCATCACATTTTGTCGGGCTAGCTCAGATGGTCAATATATTAAATCGGAAAGTTTGAAATATGTGTAAAATTGAATAGTAGTTTGTATATTTTCCTATTTTTTATTTATTAGCTTACAGAACGTATGATAGTGGATGCTTTAATTCGAAGAACCCAATACTAATTCATTTCGATTGCGGTCTCACAAACCACACTACGTAGAATAGTATACGCTCACAGCGTACATCAAACACGTTTCTTATTCTGAAATAGAATTCTGTAATGTCTCACTTCTTGTTATTAATTAGTATTAATGTTACTTCCCTTTCCCAGTACATACATTATGTAGATTATAGCAAAACCGTGGCTTTTATCTTCCGAACTGCTGCCGAATTAATTCGCGTAATTCGAAAGATAAAATGTAACATGTGTGATTGTTTTTCTCACTTCAAATATAACAGAAAAAACATACTACTTTGAATTATAAACCCATTGGAATTATAATAAAATTGAAATTTATTTAGTGTTTTAAAATTACACGCTAATACAAAACATAAATTCCATAAGAATTTTTCTTCGAAACTTTATTTTGAAATGTTTCTACGACATATATCGACGAAATGTTGTCAAACCAACATATATACAACAAATAGATATAGTTTGCAACTGTAATAGGAATAGTAATAATAATAATAATAATAATAATAATAATAATAATAATAATAATAGGATTCTAAACATAATTATTTAGAAAATTTCACAAAGCCGTGAAATCCTTGTACTTACCATCTAAAGTTTGGACTTCTCTGGGTATCAGAAAGATATTACATTTACTTTTTCGAAAAAGCATTTCATTTGTAAAAAGTTTTACTCCACACGCAATTCATTCTTAACTGGCATCGTACATATTTACAATTTGTAGAAAAACCGCCATCACAGAGACAATGAAAACAGTATCCAAACACTGATCTCACATCAGAGTGTACTGTGAAAATGACGGCAAGCAGAACTTAAGCGACGGTAAACAGACCACGTGATTATGCCCATAATTTTCCACAGCTCTCATTGGTCAAAGGGGGTCTTTTAGAGTTCTTCCATTGTTGCCAGGTTAGGGATTTTCCCCCCAAAATTCGGAATTTTTTTGTCTTACTGAATGTTTTAGAGGGCAAATTTATTGGTTAATTTTTATTAGAGGTTCTCGTTAAGTTTTTTTAAATGTTAAAAAGACTATTATGTATCACAAAACCATAGAAATAGTTTCCTGTGATTATTGCAGGTATAATTTATTAAAATATAACTAAGCTTAAAAGTACTTGTAAGAGTCGATGGCTTCCTTGGTGATTGTCAAAAATTCATACTACCAATTACGTCAACGTTAAAAACGTTTAACAAAGAAAACATCTACAAATCACAAAATATTGACCCATGGTTGATTATACGTACGAAATAAGAGTGAAGAGCCGATTCTGGAACATTGATTAGATTCATTTTGTTCTTATAAAAAATATGTTCCTACAATATATGTGATTTTAAGTTACACTTAATATAAGAATTACATTTTATAATTTACATCAATTTTTTTAAAATTTACTATTTTTTATTTTAAGATAATATGTTTAAAATATATTTAATAACATTTTTCCTTTCTCGTATTTACGAGAAAGAGTAGGTATTGTAAGAAGAGAAAGTATTGTAATCGTGAGCAGGAAAACGGGGACATTGCGACACAGAAACTCAAATTGCCGGGCCCTGGTAACAAAAAAGTGCATAATATATATTTTTTTAAATTCTCTAACACGTGGTGTAGCCATAATCCTAGGTTTGTGTGTCCTTCATACCAAAAATCGATTGACGGCAAAACATCTGTCTGTCCGTCTGCGCACGTTAGTGCATAAACCGTTCAGCCGATTTTTTCCAAACTGGGTATTCCCCAATCGTTCTAGCTGATGCCGCGGCTCTTGGAATTTGAAATCCATATTTAAATTTTGGGGGGTACTTTACATTAAGCTCCTCGTATAATTTCAAAATTTTCAAAAAAATTTTTTGATGAAATTTTGTTGTTGGACGAAGTGCAAAGGACGTAAGAAGACAATGACGCTGGTCACATTATCGTTGACATCTCCAATTTTCGGAAAATTGGAAAAGAAAAATTTTAAACTTCAACATTTCAGATAGAGAATTTTGTTTCAGACAAAGTATGTTGTACAAAATTAGCTCTTTAAATAAGATAATGTACAAACTTTATGAAGGTTCAGAGGTCGGATTTTCACGGTTAACTCTGAATTTTCGAAAATTGCAAAAGATTGAATTTTCGAAAATTGCGAAAGTTTGAATTTTATTCGGCATCTTCCTCCAACTAAAAAATTGCAGATAGAGATTTTTCTTTCTATTATAATTTGTTCTTCGTAGTGAGTTCTTTCTTTAACGTCAGGTATATTTTTGTGAAAATTTTAGCAGTTTTCGCGCAATACGTGCAATTCAAAAACTACAAAAACAAGATGTTCTCAAAAACTAAGTACAAGCCAAAAATTATTTCGTACCGTGACTACAAACATTTCAATGCAGTTAATTTTCTTTCCGACAGCATCCGTGCGCCGTGGCAATTAGTGTACCAACAGACGTCTACTGACGACAAAGTTAATGTGTTAAATAATATTGCAAGGGATTTATTCGCTAAACATGCTCCGCTAAAAACATCCAGAGTTACGCGTCCGGCAGCACCATGGTTGAATGATCAAATTCGGGCTTGCATGAAGCATCGCGACCTAGTTCAGAAACGATACCGACGAGAAAAAACGGCCATTCTCAAACTTGAATATACAAAATTGCGTAATATAGTTAACCAAAAAATACGAAATGCTAAGTTGCGATACTACAACACATTGTTTAAAGCACAAACTGATTCTAAACAAATCTGGAACAGTCTTAGAAATATTGGTGTGGGCAAGGATAGATCAACAACTCCAATCATAGATATACCATTGAACGAATTGAATAAACATTTCTTAAATGCGGCTCCTTCATTTGATCCAGTGCTGAAAGCAAACGCTTTATTAGAGTATTCGAGCATCAGTATAGATGACCTCAGAGACCAACTGTACTTTAAATGTGTTGACAATAGAGAGGTTCGTAAAGTTTTAGAGAGTTTAAAATCAAATGCAAACGGTTCTGACGCAATTAATGCTAGACAGTGGAAGCTTATTGCAGATATAGCTCTTCCCGTTATTACTCACATTATTAATTATTCACTAACTACGTCTTGTTTCCCTAAGGCATGGAGATTAGCCAAAGTTCATCCTCTTCCGAAGTCCCAAAGCCCTTCGTCTCCCAACGATTTCCGGCCTATAAGTATTCTGCCGACACTATCAAAAATCCTCGAAAAAGTTGTTCATAGGCAAATCTATTCATACTTAGCAGAGTATGGATTATTAAATCCGTACCAGTCCGGTTTCAGGCCAGGTAGAAGTACACAAACCGCATTACTTGAAGTTACCGAAGACCTGAGGAAAGCCCTGGATGATGGGGAAATAACTGTATTAACGCTATTAGATTTCAGCAAAGCCTTTGATTCTGTTGACCATGACCTTTTACTCACAAAATGCAGGAACTTAAACTTTTCGTTAACCACGACGTGGTGGATAGAAGATTACCTTAGGAACCGTCAGCAATTTATTAGTGTCGGGGAGGATTTCTCAGTGACAGAAACAATGACAAAGGGTGTCCCCCAGGGATCCATTCTCGGGCCATTGTTTTTCCTAATATACGTAAATGACTTGCCAAATTCCATTAGTTTCTGTAAACATCATATGTATGCTGATAATCTACAAATTTATATTAGCGGAAGACCCTCTGCACTGAAACAACTAGTAGATAGAACCAATAAAGACTTGGAAACCCTGCTGAATTGGACAAAATTAAACGGCCTTTCCTTAAATCCTGCTAAATCACAGACCATGTTAATTTGTTCAAAAAAAGTTCAATCACGAGTTGATAATCTTCGTATAGAAAATGTTATTCTAGATAAAATCATTGTACCATATTGTTCCGAAGTCAAAAACTTAGGAGTAATTCTTAACAATAACCTCAACTGGGATTCTCATGTAAATAAAGTTACAAAGTTAGTCTATTCACGAATTGGTTCTCTTAGGATTGTTGGAAAGTTTTTACCGGTCAATATTAAAAAAATTGCAATAGAATCCCTCGTCTTTCCGCACTTCGACTATTGCGACGTTGTGTATAACGATTTAAACTTAGCACATGCCACACGGTTACAAAGAGCTCAAAATGCGTGTATTCGTTTTATTTACAATCTAAAAAAATTCGATCACATATCGAACATGTTTGAATGTAATCAAATATTGCGGCTAAGCGACAGGCGGATGCTTCATTGTCTATCTCTTCTATTCAAATTACTAAAAACAAAACATCTACCGCATATAACAAGTCGGTTCAGACCTCTTATATCCGCTAGACTCGATAAATCATTATTATTACAAATACCAAAACATAATTCTAATTATTATAACAAGTCATTTACAGTAGGCGTAACGAGAGCTTGGAACAGTCTCCCAAAGAACATTAAACACAGTCCTTCTGTCAATTCTTTTAAGAAGCTATTAAAAGCTCTATTACTTTCCAAGGCATGTAAGCTTCGCCTCTAATATTTTTGCCATACAATTTACAAAACTCAAACTTACTACGTACTTATGGTAGTGTAACATTATTTCAAATAATTGATGAAAATATTTTTACCTAGTTGTATTAGTAATTAATTTCATTTTTACTGTCTCTTTTATATTTTTGTCGATTTCTTGCTAAAGAGTGCTCAAGTCCGCTTTTCTTGGCAAACATGATAAAGTAAATGACAAAGAATCAAAATAATATTAATAACTAATCATATTGAATACGTACACACAAGATAAGTAATTGTTTAGCAACTAAACAAAAATTTATATTGATTTCCGGGAAATCATTAAGCCTTTAAAGACCTCCTTCAAAAACAAGATTTATAATTTAATTTGTACTCAACGGTTTTAAACTTAACTGAACTCTCATTCCCAAGAAATCGACGGTTATTTTTATTATAAATCATCATAAAGTGTAGAATGTTTATCTGCTACTATCTATTTATCTTAAAATTAAATTTCTCTTGTCTGTGATATCTGTAAACTTTAAATTTTCTTTTCGCTGGACATCTTATAAAATAACTTTTATTTGATTGTAACTAATATAGAAATTGAAAATATTCTAATCTTTATTCTTATAATTATCAGTTGTATGTATCAATATTATGTTACCATATTGTTGCAGATATTGTATCACTACTTAACATTTCACAATATTTATTCTTATTGTATAAGTTTTGTTTCTTATTTTTGCCTTTTTTGTATTACCATTGATTATTTTTCTTCTAATTAATTTATATTGTAATTTATTATTTTTCTAATTAATGTATTAAGTAAATTTAGATTTACTATTTTTGTCAATGTCCTCGGCCTTCAGCCGCCATCCTGATTGAGGTTTTCTGGGTTTACTCAATCGCTCAAGGCGTATGCCGGGATGGTCCCTAGTTTTCTCTCCCAGAAGTAAAAGTATCTTGCCCCCCTAGATTTTCTTCGTAGTTTATGAAATAATGTATTTATTTAATGTGGTTAGGCGGAAGAGCAGGCCAAATGGCCTGAGCCTCGCCACTAATAAAGGCAATTTTATTATTATTATTATTAAATGTACTGTATTACATGACATGAACGCCATATTGCTTTATTCTTTTGTTGTTGTTTTTTTTCAAAAATTGCAAAAATTTAATTTTTTTACTTCTCTCACGTCGTTAGTATTTACAATAGGTGCGATTTGTTCTCATTATTATATTAATGATTACATGTGCTTTAAATAATGTCAGGTAAAGTTTCTGGAAAACTCAACAGTTTTCTGTGAAAGCTAGCTCAAAATTCCGCAATGGCTCCAAATTGTTTCTTAAAACGTTTGGAACACATTAGACGTTTGGAACGGATCGTGCTAATTGCACTCATTAATAAGACGTAAAGTTTATTTTAAGGTATTTTGTTTCTCCAAAAATTACACAATGTAATGTTTTTAAAGATCTCTCACACCTTTAATATGCACATTACCATTAATTATGCATTAAACATTATTAAATTTTGTGAGTATATGTGCTCCAAATGACTTAATGAAGTGTTTCCGAAACTCAAAAATTTTCTATAAAAAAGAGCTTCCAATTTCGCATTTTTAGTAGTGCTTAAACGTTTTTTCTTTAAAACAGCTTCATATTTTTCAAAGAAAATTGCCATTTAGGACAAGGTTTTACTGTTCTTTAATATTCTAAAATTAATATTTCTGTTTAGCATTCGGAAACCAAAAAATTCAGAAAATGTCAAAAGAAATGTACTTTGGACGGTGATAAATGGCAGCTGGTAAGAGTATGTGTCAAATTCGAATTGCTAGCCGAGACCAAAGGAAATAGAAAACTAATACGGGAAAGTCTGTGCCATTTATAGCACAAATAGTATATTAATATCACCCATTATTATCTACTAGATACCAATCGAATGACTGATTAGTGATTTCGGGCTTGTCAACGGCTAAGTCCCGTAAGTATAGTGAACTTTTTTATCATTGAATGTGGTGGTTACCTTCTCCCTCTGACTGGCGAGATCGGGCGCCGACCTACGTCTGTTTAGATTAGATTTATTTAAACTGCAATTGGGCATAACCCGGTGGCAGCTAATTACAAAAACATAAATATACACAGCCTTTCCGTAATATAGAACTCTAAAACCACTAATAATAATAATAATAATAATAATAATAATAATAATAATAAGAAGAAGAAGAAGCAAATTATATACTAATTGTAATAATTGTTTATAATGGTAAAATAATGATAATAATATAAAAACTGACTGATTCATAAAACATTAAATTACATTAAGAGAGAAAACACACACACACACTGCATTAGTATCACACTGCACTTCACTTCACTAAGACCTGAAAACATTTCCTTCTTTATTTCTCTGCTATACACTGCACTACACCTCACTTCACAATAGAACACTTATGCATCGCTATATAACCCACTATTCTCCCTCATTTACTTAAAAATACCCTAAATTAATTTCCTAAACTGTTGAACACTTTGAGATGGAACACTTGAGGTTGTAATGTGTTTGTGGGGATACCTATTGAGAAGGTATTGGTTCATTGCCTGTACTTGAAGGTTAGGGATATTTTCACAAGTGTTTTGAATTTTTTTTATTTGTGCGTATTAAGGTCAAAACCAGTTAAAAACTATGTGACGTTCTATGGGAGAAATGTGCAATCTGTGCACGTTTTATTCACTTCTCATCCCTAGCTGTTATACTGTTCCTATTATTTGAACATCCGAAAAAAGTTACACGTTACAATTACGGATACAGTTATATCGCAAAGTAGGAGTTGATGAGAACATGCATACGTGAGAGTTCAGTCATCAAATGGATATAAACAGGCCACATTTTGGATATACTGAATTTCAAAAGAGGCCTCGGTGTTTGCTTTTATCACGCTTTTAATTAAACTCACAGCAGATTATATTTTAATCGGCGAATAATATATGTAAATAATATTTCTTAAATTGAAAGTGCATTTCTTTATGCGTTGTAACTAAATAAATATGCATATCATACAAACGTTTTCTAGTTAGCGAAGTGGTAAGAATAAATGTCCAATTGCACAATAATATAGTCAACACTAGGACGGCAATTTATATGCTTTAAAAAGCATCAAAATATGCATGAAAATACGCTTAAAATTAGAGAAATATGCACAAACCAAATTACGTATTTTATTTTACTCCAAAAGGCTATTTTATATCTTGAAATATAAACGCTACCTTTAATTATTAATATAAAATTACAATGCAATCAAAAACTGGTATGTTTTTTTGTATTTTTCACGACTGTTCTTTGTCACAGAAAAATGTTACTTTAACTTTAAATGATTTTAGAAGAAAATGCTTAAAATTGGGATTTTTTGGTTGTGAAATAATACATGATTTACCTTGTAAAATTGCAGATATCTTTTTTACAGTAGTCTAAACCGGCTTCATTTCTTAGAACGTTATACACATTTTAAGTGGTTTTGACGTTAAATAAATAAACCTAGATTTCGTTCACGGTTTCTAAATATTTTCAGCTACAAAACCTGCTAGATGTTCTATTGAAAGAAAGTGCTCGGGGTCACGGGGAGATTGCCTTTAAACTGTGAAACAAAGATACAAGAAAAGTGAATAAGTGAAAAGCTGAATCTTACCGACGACGATTTTCGCTTTCTTATTAATACGTACTTAGTGTAAACCAGTGCAGTCTGTGACCACCTTACGTAAATCTTAAAATAAAACCAAAAAAAGAGAGTGATACGATAGAAGCAAGTAGGTTTTCACTGTCACTTTTTCTTGGGAATTGAAAATGTATATAGAAAGCGATCGCTGTAGGCGCATTTATAGACAATTTAACACCTATTCCTCTGAGATGCTTCATTTTTTTAGGATTGGCAAGATAAACATTATTTTTCGGCGGTTTGAAGTGTGGAGTGAGTCATTCAGTCTTTTCTTCTTCGGATTGTATCCACTTAGGAACTTTTTAAGAATTGGTGAAATATATTGCTGTGGACGGGTAAATTTTTAGTCCATTTCCACTGTGAATAGCTGTAGCAATAGAGGACAATACATGAAATACGATAGAATGTAATGTGGAGACGCTTTTTCAAACACATGGTAACACCATTTTACAATGACTTTTTATCTGAAATGAATTCCCGACAACGTTCTTATAATTTGGAAAATTTCTTAAAAGAAAAGTTGTAAATGCTTAGTGTTAAATGAAAAATTGAAATTCACAATGCAGAATGAGATATGCTGAAGCATTAATACGTATCAAATGAATGTAATGCAAAACTCTGTCTAGTAAGTTTTGAATATTGCAAGTGAGGAAAATGAGATAAAATTGATTCATTATTCCTTCGCAAATAACATTCCACAATAATGATATTTCGTATCATGTTGTGTAAAATTCCGGTTATCTTTTATATTTTTCCGCAGTATCCACCTCTCTCACCGACCTCTCCAAAAGTGTCATGTGGCAGACAATCAAACTACAGGTACTACAACAGCACATAATTTCTGGTATTATTGCAAATATTTACGTAAAATTAAAATATTGTAATTTCTGACATACTATATAACTGAAAAAGTCCAATTCAACCGATTCAAACGTAGTGCTTGTGCCAGCAACGATAGTAATTTTTAATCTGTACAAATGAAACCAGGAGGAATAAATTTAACTATTACAGTATTTGCAGCACAGAACATACATTTAGAAAATAATAAATGTTTCACATAAGTTTCTCTTTAGTACATCAAAGTGACCCAACAACTTCTGAATAATATAATCAGCGATAAAACTTCAAGTAAAAAGAAAGTATTTGTTACTTCGACATAAAATATATTGTTTGTACTTGGCGCGGCAGCCCGGGTGCGGGCCATGGCCTACCAGCAACGTCCCGCCCTCGCGGCCATGGGTTAAGGGAGTACGTATGGTTAGCACGAAGACGTGCCCATGCCGTATTCTGGTCTTCTCAACCTGATAAGTGAATTTGCTCATCTTCACACAGCAACATATACTGGGACATTGCGAGAAAAAGAGACACTATAATCTTGCCCGACCGGGAATCGAACCCGGGTTCGCGTCATGGAAAGAGAGCATGACTAATGAGTTAAACCGCCAGGGCCATAAAACATATTACCTTCCTTAAATCTATTTCCTATCATAAGAATGTTATCTATATTGTACACATGAGCTGCAAGAATCACAAACACTCTAAGAAAATGTAGCCGCCGTGTTGCCATTTTGCGAAAGACATTTTGACAACACGTCACACAAAATTCTAATTACCATTTCGAATTTTTTCCAATTTTCAAAAACGCAGGTATTTTGCCGAAAAGTGCACGGGCACCACTTTCCTTCCTGTTATTTGCTACATACATGATATTTTTTCACATTTCGAGCTGTTTCTGAGAAAATAATTGTACAAAATTTAAACATTGCCCATGTTCTACGCAAAATTTACGCAAAACCATACTCATATTTTCAAAACATTCAATGTGATCTGTTTAAAACATTTTTTATGAACACATTTCTTCACCAACAAAATTATCTTCATATGTAAGAAGACGCCGAAAAAAACTGAACTTTTGCAATTTTCGAATAATCAAGCATTTCAATGAAAAGTACACCTGCACCATTCTCTCAAGCGTCTATTATTGTATCTGAAAACAAATTTATTAAAAAATTGGTGCCATTTTAAAAAAAATTTGAGAATGTCCCAGATGCTTCATGTAAAGTATCCTCCAATATTAAAATATTAGTTTCAAATTTAGGGGACCGAGACATCAGCCTAATCGATTGCGTAATATCAATTTTGGTGATAATTCTGATTTAGCCGCTAGTGTTGTTCACAGACAGATGGACAGACAAACGTTTTGCCATCAATCGATTTTTCGGTGTCAGGGACCCACAAAACATGGTTCTTACTGTACAACGGGTTAGAGGAAGTAATTAACTGTACGTTGGGACAAGATTTATTCACGTTTTTATTACCAGGTTCTGGCGATAAGATTTTTTCTGTCGAAAATTCGCAGTTTCCCGGCATCATCACAATACGTATCCTACCCTGCGTAAGCAATAGCAACACAGTAGAAATATTTTATCATCGAGGGGTTCTAATATGTTGTAACGAAATAACCCAGAAATGCTTAAGTATGAACATTTTTTAGCAGTGTAGTACTTTATAGTAACAGATGGGACGTACTACAGATAAAGGATTTAAGGTCGATCAACTTCGATGAGTTTTCGCAGGCACCCAAGGCGGATGTTAAGTAGAGCTGGTGGTGGCATGTGCATTGCCTGAACTAATCCTATAACTACAATATTGATTAAAATATCCTTGACGGAAAAATACTAGGAACTCACAACTTACTAGGTAAATAGCTTAATATTGCGGTAGATAACATTGTGGGTCTTCTAGTAAGACACTTCCGCTACGTCACACAAAAGATGTAAACCAATCGTCACAAAGTTAATAACAAAATATCTTAATGTTAGTTGCTGCACCAGAGAAGTAATTTGAAATTCTTTATTTTTGGGATCAGAGAAAAATATGTTTAGAAAATCAAAGAAAATTTGAATTAGAGTAATTTTGGTATCAGAGTAAAAATATGTTTCTTACATAGAAATGTAAAGACTCATTCTTGCTTACGACTAACGTAATATAGAGAAAGTGTAATAATGAGGCAAAAAACACGATTTGTTGGTAGACAAAATTTGAATGATAGGTTCTAATACCGAAAAAGTGGATGAATATTCTTCCTGTATGTAGTAAATCACTTCTCACACTGTGTGCAGCCAGACCTAACAACTTGTGGGTCCTTAGAGAGAATGTGGTGTACGGCAAAATTGCTGTCAGTTCGTCTGTGAAACACGATAGTGGGCTAAACAGTAAGCAGGATTTTCACAAAAAATTATATTCCCCGATCGCTTTAAGTGATGTAGCGGCCCCTTGAATTTGAAACATATATTTTCCTTTTTTTAGGTACTTAACATGAAGCCTCAATAACATTTCCAAAATGTTCTCACAATGACTCCAATTTTTTTTCTTGCTTAAAAAAAATTCACATAAAAATAGCCCATGTCATATTTTTCTTCAATTATCCGAATTTTTGAATATTCAAAACATTGAAAATTTTTTCAACTTCTTCCTACAACTACAATGTTATAGATAGGGATTATTTTCTTCAAATAAAATTAATTGTTCACAATTAGTTCTTGAAGTAATGTTATGTAGATTTTCCAGATATTCGTAATTTTCGCACTATTTTGTGTAAAATATTGGCAATGTATGAAGCAAGATTTTTTTTAAACGGCTAATTTTTTGTCGTTAAACGTTTTGGACGGTTAGTGCTAAATATACTTAATAATATGAGAAAGTAATTTTCATATTTTTTTATTTTTCAAAAATTATACAAACGTATGTTTTAAAAATATCTATCGTCGTTAATATTTACATTACCGCCCTGTTCTTTATAATTTCATTTGTAAACATAAGTGCTTTAAATTATTTTAAGAAGTGTATAAGAAACTCAAAAGTTGTCTAAGAAAACGAGCTCATACTTGGCCATTTTCAGAAACGCTCAAAACATTCAAAACGCGCAAAATCCAAATGCAAATTTTTCAATAAAAGTGTGTAAATATATCCAGTTTTTATTATTCTGTGATTTTCTTTAATGAATATTTCAATTGTAGTATCGATGGTCAGAAAAATTGAAAAAAAAAATAAGAAAAATTATTTTAGTCCATTGGTAGCAGGGGTGGGGCAAGACCCGAAGGAGTCCAGAGATGGTACAGTTTAAACAGATACGAAACAAACTACTACGAGAATAGTTCTGTCATTCTTTATCACCACTAGCTTTTACTAGTAACCTCTCATAAACATAGTTAAAAAGACAGGGGTATATACGATAAAACTCTTCGGCCCCGCGTATGTTAAAATCATTTTCCTCCAAAAAGTTTTAAATGTGTCACTTTTGGTGAATAGACATGCTAAGGCTCTGTTACGAGCCAGAAGAAGAAATAAACTTAAAATTAATTGAAACACT
This sequence comes from Acheta domesticus, assembly GCA_031308135.1. NCBI lineage: Eukaryota > Metazoa > Arthropoda > Insecta > Orthoptera > Gryllidae > Acheta > Acheta domesticus. Next base: position 84,078,120 of record JAHLJT010002406.1, read on the forward strand.
TTTCAGTAAAATGTTGCGTTCGACCTTCTTTGATTACGTATTTTATAATAATGATAATAAAATCGTTAATAGAATAACCTATTTACATTATTTATCCGACTGGTTCCTTGACACTGCTCCGAAAGGGAATAATCATTAAAACTGTAAAAAAATGTACATAAATCTTCTGTGGCCACGCAGAAGAGAGAACAAACTGTTCTCAGAAGTCAAGGGCCCCAAACAAATGCTTATGAATAGTCCTAATGTTCGTTGTGAACATGTATGTGATTTAGTCAATTAGATAATAAACTGGTAGACAAGGTTTTCAGTTACCAGGTTTGTGCTGGACATTTTAATAACAGGGACATTGATGCATTTAGCGAGCTAATTTTTGCTTTGGACTGGGAATTAATGACGTCTGTAGAAAAAAAATTACAATATAATTTCCTCGAACGTTTATAATGTTCTGAATTTTTTTTGTACTCTCTCAAAGCGAATTACACAGGAACCAACCAACAGCAAAAATCGTCTGCCAGGGCCAGCGAAAAACTCGCATTTCGGGGCCCCTCACCCCACCACGCGCAGCCCGTCCACTTACCGCCCGTTGCAGCCCTCGATCGCCATCTCGAGGGACGCCGCAACTCGATAGGGGGATCACGTCTGCCGCGGCAAGCACGTAGCCGCCGGCGCGTTAGCGGGCTTAAACCCGGCGGTAAAGCAGAGGCGGTAACAAGGTTTCGGTGGCTGGCGGCCAGCGCGGCAACGCGACACCCGGGGGCCCGCGATACTCCGGCGCGCCGTAACGACTCGCACGCCTCGTTAACAATCGGCGCGAAGACGAGCGGTGCCCGAAACGAGAGACGGTTCGCCGCCCGCTCCCGCCCCCGCCCCCGCCCCCGCCCCCACCCCGTTCCGCCCTGCCACGGCGGCAGGCGGATTAGGCGTCGCGGCGGGCGAGATAAAACCCGGCAGCTCTCGATATCCAAAGGATCGTACGCCACCGCAGACTCGTAACAGCCACAGATGCCTCTGGAGCAGTTAATGGACAAGATGGAAGGCGGGAACGGTGTCGAATGTGATATGCTGCGCGAGTTTTGGGGTGCGGTGGGTGGAAAGTGGCGGAAAGGGAGGAAATGTCTTTGAGTTAAATTAGAAAATGTCTGTACATTTGATAAACGTCTTTTTGAAGGATATACAAAGATATACCTTTTAATATTTATCAAGAAAAAATATGAACTTTGACGAGAAATTTGGAAAAACGAAAGTTCAAAATGTTCGTTTATTATTTTCATTAATTGGTTGAGGAGACTCAGAGCCACGATTATTGTTACGGAAATGTTTCTGACCGGAAGGTACTAGGTTACGAGTTCCGGTGGATGGTGGGGGATTTTCGATACAGGTCGAATTTAACCGCTATCTGGACGACAAGTCTAGAAGATGGCTGCTCTGATCGGTAGTTTTCCCAGGTATCTTTTGATGAATTCCTGGTCTGAATGCCTGAGTAAAGCTCATAGCAATGGGCAACGAACCGCGTGCGATCTTTCCCATTTCACCCTTGCCTCCTCCTCTCCCCTTCACATACACATTCACAACACTTCCACACATGACAAGAGACCACTTGGGAGCTTACAGATTGTTCTAGTTGGGGCGATGTCTTCCTGGCGGAGTGGTGATGGGGGGAGGAGAGGGAACCTGCATTCCAACTAGATAAATCGACGCCGGTTATCACGTTGTAGCAGGGGGGAAACTTCACCTCCGTATTGATTGAATGGTTGATTAGTGTTTCAGGAAATGTCAACGGCTAAGATAATTAGTCCCGTAAGTAGTGAATATCCTTCCTCCGGAAAGTGGCGGTGATCCTCCGCAGGTTGCCGAGATCTGGCTAGCGGGTTTTTCCCAATCAGTTATCTCCCACCAGCGGGGCGCCGCCTTAGCCGGGACAAGCACTATGCTCCCGACCGGTCTCCCGGCATATGTGGTAGAGTAAGGTGTGTAAGTTAGGGTGAGGATAGGGCAAAGAAGAATCGTGAGGGTGAGGATAGGGCAAAGAAAGATCGCGCGCGGACTTTGGCCCGTTTATTAGGGTACTTCTCCGGCATTCGCTGGGTGTTGATCGGAGAAACCAGGGAAAACTACCAATCAGAGCATCTGGCCGCTAGAATTCTTCTCCAGACAGCGACTGAATTCGACCTACCTGTTAAGCTGGTGTAGAAAATCCTACCTCCGTCGGGACCCGAACATAGAATCTCCCGGTCAGAGACACTGCAGTTACATCAATTGTTGCCCTGAGCCACCTCTCCTGGTCCCACTTCCTGAGAAATGGCATTATATGGCATACACCGGCATGTTATATCTCGGTTAACCTACCTACCTGACACAAAAGAGGGTGGGTGCAGGTGGCCGCTAGAGGGTGCAGGCACCTGCCGCAGGTGGTCTACTAACCAATTGACGCACTCAAACCACAAAATAATCAATCCATAAGAACGAGCCTAATGTGTGTACTATGTGTACTAATAGAACAACTTTCCGCAAAGGGGGACACTTAGCACGTATTATTAAGCAATGTTGGTACTTGAAATTAAATTGCTTCGCGCTCACACTCGCGGCAGATTAGGCGTTGCGACTGTGAGATAAAACGGAGCGGCGAATTAATGTTACAAATTATGTATGTACGAGGGTCATTCAAATATAAACCGGAACTCTGTTTATTTATCTTGCGTATTTACATGATCAGCACAGCGTTCCTGGGAATCTGTGGCGGGAAATAGAGTAGACAGCCGTGCACACAGACCTCATACTCACGTCTGCCATTGCAGTATCACTATAATGAACAGAAAGTATCTGTTGCACAATGTGTAATTATTAGTTTTTCGCCAACAAAGATGTAAAATTCAAAGACATTTTGAAAAGACTCAGAGCACAATGTGGTCATGCTTCTCTGCGTAAACACTAAGTATTCAATCGGGAGCAGAAATGTTGAAATGGTTGTGACAAAATGGAAAATGTATATCGTAAACGGCGTCCGGCGACCAGCGGCAATGAAGGCAATATTCAAAAGGCGAGTGAGCACGTCGAAGGCGATCGCCGCATTGCTGTTGCCCACATTGCATCAGAGGTGTGTGTAAGTATTGGAAGTGTCCATTCCAATACTTGTATCGGACGTGTTCCATTGTATCGGACGGCGACTGGCGGCGGATGGATGGGGTGGCGGCAGCTGATTCACGATGTCATCCTGCGTAACAACACACGGGTGCACATACTAGCCCTGACTTGTGACAAATCCACTAAATTGCAATGGCCACATCTGAACACTCACTCTACTGTTCGAACTTTTTCCCTTATGACTACCCTATTACTGGTCTACTAAAGGAGGCGTTAGAGGGAGAAATATTTGATGTCGACCCTGCGGTCAAGAACTAAGTGCGCAATTTTCTTCTGTGGCAGCCGCAGCCGTGTTCTTTTTTCCGTGAACACGAGTCAGAAAGTTTCCAATGCGACGGAGAAAATGTATTTCCGTTGGAAACAATGATGAAAATGTGGAAACAATGGTGCCTTATGGCACTCCATTTCTATTTTTATTTATCACCAGTAATGATGTCTTACAAAATTCCGGTTTATATTTGAATGCTCTTAATACTTCCGAACAACCATCTTTTGTCATCGCCTATGTCAATATAAACAGGAGAAATTCCAATCATTGCCTTTCGTAGAACTTAATCCAAATCTTTTGGCTAATACGCGAAATAACCGGCTTTTCCTATTATAACGTAAGCTAATAACGTAACTTTTTCAATTTCTAATCCTCATGTACTTACATTTATGCTTTTTTTCAACTTATTCTTATTCTCTTTTGATTTTATGTTTATGATCTGTATTTTTCTTGTGGTTAGTCTGAAAAGCAGTAATTTAATTACTGAGACTCGCCGTTGTACTTTTTTGTGCAATAAAGTATTATTATTATTATTATTATTATTATTATTATTCCATTACATCACGACTAAAGATCTTATGAGTCGGCTGAATATAAAATCTACTCCAGGTTGCAACCAGCTACCTAAGGAGCAGAGATTCGGTGACTATCAGTGCCTCTACAATACTTTACGCAAAATGTGGGCTGTTCCAAATAAAGCAATTTCTTGCACTTCCCAGTCTTTTGAATTACCTGGGAGTTTAGACAAGTTCTTACTCAAATTTTGCGGAACAAATCCCAGAGCTCCGATAACTATCGGGACGACCTGTGCTTTTACGCCCCACATTCGGCTGATCTCGATTTCCAAACTCTTGTATTTAAGACGTTTCTCTGCCTCCTTGGTAACGACGTTTTGATCGCAAGGTACAGCAACATCGATAAGTAAACACGATTTTTTGGCCAAATCCCGGATAACTATATCCGGTTTGTTTGCCGCTATCGTGCGATCAGTTTGAATTTGTTGGTCGTACAATATCGTACACAATCCAACAGACGTCACCGGTTTCGGTGAGTGTTCGTACCACTTGGGGCATGTGTTTGGAACTTCGAGGGCGGTACAGATCTGCCAGTGGAGGTAGCTACACACCCTGTCATGTCTTTTAAGGTATTCGGTCTTTGCTAGGATTGGACAAGCTGTGACAATATGATCAATGGTTTCTACTTGCTCCAGGCAAATGCGGCATTTGTCATCTTGGGAAATTTTGAGAACCGCTTTATCATAATGTCGTGTTCTCAAGGCCTGATCTTGGGCAGCTATTACAAGTGCTTCCGATTCTGGCTTCGTCCTTCCCCTTTTAAGCCACATAAATGATTGATCTTTATTGATCTGCACCTTGTCCATTCTTTTTAGGTATTGACCGTGGAGTGGTTTGTCTCTCCACGATTTCTTTAACATTTTTTGTGTCTCACACTTCATGTTTAGCAGCATCAGAAGTTCAGTGTCTGTGTTATTCGACGTGTCTTGCCTAGTTTTCTTCGCAATGTTTCTTGCTACACTAACAATGCCTCTGTTTCCCATTCTTCGGTCAGATTTCATGACCTGCCTCATTAGAGGGTCGTCTTGATGGCTGACTACATACTTACCCAACCCGACTATTGCGTTGTGCCAGGAGGCCTCAATTTGTCTGAGGCCTCTTCCTCCTTCCTTACGTGCCACATAAAGTCTATGTATATCAGCTCGAGGGTGGGAAACATGATGCATTGTCAGCAGTTTTCTGGTTTTTCGATCCATGGTGCGAATTTCTTGCTCAGTCCAGTCCACTAGTCCAAAACTGTATTCGGCTACAGGTACCGCCAAACTACCTATTGCAGATATTTTATTCCTGGAATTCAGAGCGGACTGCAGGACCAGTCTCACTCTTCTATAATACTCCCTACGAATTCTCTCTTTCATTCTGTCATTCGAGATGGTTTCACATTCTTCAATGCCCAGATATTTGTAAGTTTTACCTGGCTCAAGATCTTGAATCACAGTGTGCGTATCAATTTCAATGTTCTCAGACGTTGTGAGTTTCCCTCTTTTTAAATTGATTTTTGCACACTTGTCAAGACCAAACTTCATGCAGATGTCATTGCTAAAGTCATTCACGACAGACAGCATTTGGGAGAGAATCGCTTCATTCTTGGCAAACACTTTCAGATCATCCATGTAAAACAAATGTGATACTGGCCTTTCATCACCATGGAGCTTAAAACCAAAGTCAGCTTGCAACAACTGTCTCGATAGTGGGATCAAACTAATGCAAAACAGCAGAGGGGATAGTGAATCTCCTTGAAAAATACCCCTGTTAATCTGAATACTTCTTGTTTCTACTGCTTCCTTTCCGCTGTGGATTAGTAACCTGGTACTCCACGACTTCATACTAGCCTTGCAAAACTCAACAAGTCTAGGATGAAATCGATAGATCTCCAGGTTCTTCAAAATCCAATCGTGTGGTACACTATCAAAGGCCTTTTGGTAGTCAATCCAAGCCATGCTCAAATTACGTTTGCGTTTCTTTACATCATTCAAGATGACTTTATTCAGTAGCAAGATTTCCTTACACCCATAAGAGCCTTTACGACATCCTTTTTGTTCAGCTGGCATTAGATGATTCTTATCTAGATGTCTATACATTTTGTCAGCTATAGCTGAAGTTATAACTTTGTACAGTACTGGCAGACAAGTAATTGGCCTGTAGTTCTTCGCCAAAGAGCTGTCTCCCGCTTTGGGTAGCAAATACGTGATGCCGCGTGTGAGCCATTCCGGGATTTCCTTTGGGTTTTCAAAAATTTTATTAACAGCCTTTGCTAGATGAGAATGTATTGCTGTTAATTTCTTAATCCAATAAATCTGGATCTTATCAATCCCGGGGGACTTCCAGTTTCCCATGTTCTTAATTGCTTGGAAGAGGTCCTCTTCCGAGAATTGGTGAACATCTTCCACTGTTTCTACAAGTTCATCGGCAGCATCAACTTCAGATTGAAGCCAAGATGCGTCTTTGTTGTAGGATCTGCTCTCTTCCCAGATTCCTGCCCAAAATGCTTCGACGTCATCTTTTGAAGGAGTAACAGCTTTGCCATTCGGTTTTTGAGTCAGATTGCGATAGAATCTCTTCGCGTCTGTTTCAAACAACCGGTTCTGTACACGGAAATCTATTCTACGTTTGTACCTTCTTATTCGTTGAGCCCATGCTTGAATTTTCTCTTTTAGCTTCTCAACTACCATTAGCCTGCTGGTGTCATTTTCAATTTGGAATTTTTGTTCAACATTGAATATTTTTCGTTGAACTTTAGAGGTGTGCGTTGATTTAGAAGATGCCTCAGCTAAGAATGATATTTCACGCCGGGTGTCGGCTATCCGTTTCATAATTCTGTTCATCCATGGGGGTACAGAGCTGTTTACTCTCTTTTGCTGTCGGCCGTCGGTGTTCTTGGCTGGCCCCAAAATTATCTGAGATACTAGATATCCAGTTGCATATATGATGTGATTGATTTCAGTAATATCTAGATCTCTGCCTGGGGTCTCCACCACCTCATTTAAGACAGAATTCACTGTTTCTATCACTCTTTTAGCTTTGGCATTTTCGTATATTCTCCTCAACGGTTCGCGAGATTCAAACGGAAGTTGACTAACTCTTTCTATTTCGCGCCGAAGGAGATTTCGCATCATGTCCTTATCGTGTAATTCATTGCCAGATGAGTTTTCACCACTGACGTGTGTTTCACTGGAAAGCGATGAACCTTCCACGGGATCATCATTTTCAAGTTCTACATGTTCGTCATGTGGATTGTTCGAGCGAAGTACATATTCCGCATTTCTCTCAATGTCAGCAAGTTGATCTGCTGTGAATTTTACACTGCTGAGTATGTATCGTCGTTGACTGGCAAGCTTCTTTGAGTCTAGGGTAGGTCTCATATCTGGGTTCCGCTCTCTCCATACCTTGAAAACTTCTATTTCAGAGCCCCCATTTTTCGCTTTTGCGTAGTAAAAGCACCACATCACCTCCTTTAATTCATCCCGGGTCCATCTCTGACGATGGCTTCGAGCTACTGCCGGCTCTGGGTCCCTGGGACTAGCATCCGTGGGATGGCCAGACGTCGACAAGGTGACATTAGCTCGGTTTCTGAGCAGGTATGGGACATTGGTAGAACAAGGCACGTTAAGATTCATTACATTGCTTGTTCTATCCATTTTGCTCATTGGTTTGAATTGAAGATTCGCAGGACGCAAGTTCGAGTTCACAGATCACACTTAACCCTCGGGTTGTTTCCTGCCATCCGTTACTGCGACCCACAGTGGCCTCGGGGCATCCCCCCGCAGGGCCCAGCAAGGGGTCCCTCCGATCGCCAGTCGGCATTACTAAACCCTACGGGATTTTCACTGACTGCTGAAGGCAGCCTCCTTCGCTGGCTAATGCAAGGTTCGGGCCTCCACTCTAATCAGTGGCCTGGTGTGCCAAACCAGTTTCTCTCCTGTACCCTCTATGGGCCGACAACAGGAAGTCCAAAGGTTCATGACCCTTCCCTCTCTACTTACTTCCCACTCTCCTCAAAATGGAGTACTTCTTTGTCTGACCCCTCACCTTCAACCCATTCAGCAAGGGAGGCCCCACCGGTAGCTAGGCTACCACTGACATAGCTTTAAGGCTCATGGGGGTACTCAAGCTCCACCACCAACTGCAAGGTCGTGTACTCCCTAGGTGGAGTTGTTATTATTATTATTATTATTATTATTATTATTATTATTACTTTCTCCCCCGTATTTTCATGCACAATTGCGCGAAAAATAGTCAAATTTTTGAAAACTATTATTGTTTCAAATTGTATCTTTCAGGAATAGATTTCATTAGAGAAAAATCTCTATCATCAATATATAAGTTGTAGGAAGACTCTGAAAAAGTTTTGAACTTTTACAATTTACGTAAAAACAGGTATTTAACGAACATAAGACCTGCACCATTCTCTTAAACCCACTATCCAAAAAAACTGAAGCAAAAACGATGGAGCCTTTTTCTTGAAAATTTTGAATATATCCCAGGGGCTTCATGTAAAGTACCCCCAAAATTAAAATATCGGTTTCAAATTCAAGGATCCGTGACATCAGCCAGATCGACAGGAAATACTAATTTTGGAGAAAATTGGCTGAACGATTTACCATCTAGCATTGTGCACAGACGGACAGATGTTTTGCCGTCATTTGATTTTTTTTATTTCAAGGACCCACAAAACATCGATTTTGGTTACACCACGTGATAGCGGATCTTTTTTCTAAATTTAGCAACTGGATTTATCCAGTTTTTCGTTACGAGGGCCCTGTACTAAGAGTTTTTCTGCCGAAAATTCGCCTTCTCTTCACGCAGCATTACACAACTTACTCTCTACTCTGTAAGAAAAAGTAAAAAACTTACTGTTACGCTATTTCTGTTCAGTACAGCATGTAATATAGTACATCTTAATCTTTCCGAAACGTTCTGACACACATCAACCACGATGTCCATCGCCGGAGAGCTCACCGAATTCAATAGATCTCTCCGCAGCCCCGGATACGGCTTCCGGCGGGCAAAGTGAAGGAGAGCGCGGGGAAGGGATGTAGGGCGGGGGAGGAGCGGCATGTCGAAACGCCGTAGGCGATGGAGTGTCGCCGTCGAAAAGTTAGACATGGCCCGGAGCCCCACAGGCAGACGTGACCGGTCGAACTTCAAAACCGGCTCTGCAGAGGGTGTATCCCTCCCACGCCCCGATCCGTTTATTCTCTCGTCATGTGTGCGCTGAACTTCGACCGGTGTTGGCCGGAATAGCGGGGGTGGGGAGCTGGAGGGAAGTGGTGGGAGTCCGTGCCCTGGGAGAGGAGAGCGTGAGGCTGACTGAACACACGTCCAACGTCGCCCTCATCCGCGACCATTGCTCCCAATTCCCCTGGGCGACCTTCTTTGAAGGTCTCTGTTGTCCGCGGTCTAAACACATCTGCGACTGTACAGTTTGGAAATAAGGGCGCCGTGATGCACACATGGGTTCCTCCAGATACGCCAGGGTTCGGACAGCTGTAAACATTTCCTTTTACAAAAACTGAAAACTCTAATAGAACAAAGACGGATTATATAAGAATCGTGTGAATTGAAAGCCGTCTCCAGGATGCTGGAAATTCATTTACGATACGCTCAGAACAAAGTTCTCAAAATACAAATTATTTTATTTTGCACTTATTGCATAGTAAATATTTTAAAATCAACGATGTAAAATTTTGAAGTACATTAAAATAACGTATTTACAAAGAGAGTTAGATGTAAAGTTGGGCCCAGAATTAAGAAACAATACTTCTAATACGTAACACTTTTGTATATTTATGTATTGTCTCTTTCGTTTTCTTTTTTGTCAATATTATATTTTCTTTTCAACATTGCTAAGCAAAAAACAAATGAAAAAATATTTTTAACCTTTTAAAAGTATAGGCAATACTACATAAATAGCTTAATGTGGCATTTCCGGCGCTTCATAATATTTTTAAAAGTATTTTCGTATGTGCAAAGTAATTCATTATTCCTTTGCAACTACATCACACAAATGGACTTCGAAATACTATAGTGTAGAGCTATGTTCACTCTTGGGCATAGTACATAAAGAAGTATCAATTAAGACTTTTTAACTCTTAGTTAATCGCGGTGGAGTACTTTGTACACCATTGGAATTGTTATCGCCATAGGTGCCAAATATCAGCGCGCGTTGTAACATTGACCTAACCTCGCATGAGAAGGCATTCAGCTGCATTCTTCTCGATAATAGGTTGCGTAAGATTTACTGCAGTGGCTAGGCGACCCTTTGGAAATTGTTCATTGGCGTACTTTCTACGCCGCGTGTGTACCAATGTGAGTTTTCATTTTCTTTTAATTATCATAGTTTTTATTTCTTGATGTAATTAAATTAATTTATTTTGTTTTACATGAGGAATAATACAGAGATGAATATTTCTTTCGGAAAGCAGATATTTGAATCACTACATGAGGCATCGTCAGAAGAAGGACATTGCGATGCTACAAATGATTCTGAGGAGTAAGTTGTAGTGGCCGAGAGGGAACATGACACGTGTTCTGAGATTGTTTATGCTAATGATTATTCAAGAAGATATTTACAATGTAGAGATGTTTTCATAGGTAAAGACAATGTTACAAAGTGGAATAAAACACCGCTTCTCAGCAAATTTACCAAAACTGGAAGTTCTGATGATCAAGAACGACCACCAACAAAATAAAGAAATCACTATCACATTGTTAACATGCGAGTTAGTGCATTTTGCACTATCCGTACAAAAAAATTGTCACCTTACATTAAAAAATATAAAAATATTCCAGGGACTTCACCGAAAATTCCCCCTAAATTTTAAGAAATCTTTTCAATTCCCGGGCTTTGAGTCGGGCCAGATCGATCGGGAATATTAATTTTGTAAAAACTACCGATCGCTTATGCGCTAGTGGTATTCACAGAGGGACGTCTTGCAAAAAGAAAAAATAAACACTGTTTCGGTTATTAGGGAACACCAAAACGTTTGTTTTTTGTTGTTTTTTTCGTTGAAATCTAGAAATCTATCTTCGGCAGCATTACATATCGTTCTTTATACTACATATATTACGCCGTACAAAGTGTGTAATCAAGAAAGGAAAAATATGGACATCTTTGAAGGCTTCTTACTCGACCGGGTAAATATTTGTTCGTTTTGGAAATATTGACGTATGAAACCATTAATGGTGAACGCCTAAGTACAGCAGAAGAATAATCATGTTATGTTTTATACATGTCCGAATGGCGGGTAACATTTTCCGTAGTGCAGCCAGATTCAACGAAAATGCGTCAGGCAAATGAACTCTTTATGTCACATTCAACGCTTTGACTCAACTCACAACGTTGAATCCGTTGGTAATGGAAGTTCAAAGATAAATAAGGTCGGATAACTCTTTGTCATAGACGGAAAAATCAATGTTCACATTGGAATTCACGAATAGTTTTTCTTCTTGGCTTTCCGTTAGAATTTTCTCTCTGTTTTCCCTATTTCCCTTCTTTACAGCGTGATCCTTCAATTAAATGGTACGATATCAAACACTTTTTATCATCCCTAACGGTATTTTAAAGCAATTTTGCACGGAATAGAGAAATTCATGATAAATATGATGGGATGATTATAAGATTTAGTGTGGTAGTTAGCCCTTAACTATTCTTAAATTTCGACAGATCAACTAATCTGAAAATTTTGTTTACTCTGACAACGTATTCCGTGGCACCAGTGAACCACATGACCGTTTAACATTGCGAAATGTGACGCAAAGGTCTGGAAACTTAGGACAACGTAATGAACACAACACCATAATTTCCATAGTACTTTTTCTCCCTTTTCATTTTTAAATTCTATCATTGAAGACAAATTCATAATGTAATTGAAATATATCGCCAACTAAAATTAAAACGGAACATATAACCATGGGAGCAACAGATTATCGATCAATTAACACAGAGAGAAATCAACTTCTCTAAACAATGCGTGTGCTAATATTCAATTACTGTACTCACGTTGTAAGCTCTGATTTATTATTTTATTTCTAGAGTCTACTGTGCTACTACCGCGCTAAAATTTTCTTCAGAAATGTTCTGGCCTTCGACCATCAAAATCCGTTCGAACGTAATGAGAGCAACTCACACAATTAACGGAGAAAAGTAGAATCTTTTCACAGTTTCAATTTCTTCTGTCTAATAAAAAACTCCCTTTTAATTATTTAATACATTAGACGTTGCTCCCTTCTCACGAGACAGCAATGGCAGATAAAATACGTTGATTATTTGAAACATTATGAAGGTGAGAAAACACAAAAACACAGTGAAAAACATTTTTCTGCTCTTTCACATACGGGTAAAAGAAAGACGCTCCCCTCATGGCGTTCATTTCGTACATATCTCAGTATACACAGTTTGTTTTTTCTTCTACCAACAACATTCACTCATTAGTTCAAACGATATGAAGGTGGAAGGTTACAAAACCTACGATAGAAAACATAACTCTCCTTCCTTACCACCATAAAAGAAAGAACACGACCACCTGATGGATTGACGCTACTCACTTCGCACGTGAGCTGCGATAGATCTCCTGAGCGTTCTAGAAGTCGTCTCGCGGACGGGACGCCGTTGGCGTTTTAATACCTCCTGCAGGGAGTAATGGTCGCCTGTTTCCATTACGGCGGCCGTGTTTTTCGCCGCAGTCGCCAGTCGGTCGGGGCCTTCCCTTGTTGGGGCGCCTCCCTAGAGAGGATGACGAGCGAATGGCGTCGGTGACAACAGCCGAGGGGGCGGCGGACGGGAGGCCAACGCGGTTGCTGGAGGCTGCGAGAGATGAGGTCGAGCGTGCGGGTGTGGTTGTGGAGATATGCCAGGCAAGGAAAGGCCGAGGCCGTTAACCGAACGAATTTTATTGTAGATTATTTATCTCGCTTGCTAGCGGTACTTAACATGCCTCTCTCTTTAACTAAATATTTCGTACAAACTAATTTGATTAAGTTTATTGATTACAATTAGTGTGTGATTTCGATTTAGTGTGTATAAACGAATTTAACAATATCATAAAAATTTATATGTGTCTTCTACGTATTTTTTTCATACTAAGCAATGCTGTCCCAGTGTAGATACTATCTGTACAACAAGCATTGAAAGGTCACGACAAGAGGGAACTAAAATACAATAACGTTCTTTAAATTACTATTCCCTTGGCCATTTACATTTTACAAGTAAACACGAGTGCCTTGTTAATTGCTCTATGCAGTGGGAGAGCCCGCAATGTGATGTGAACCATTACACGATACAGAAGTTTCAAAATAAGTACTGCAAACTTTTAGGGAAAAAAGGGGATTAAAGATGATCACTTATCCCGAATAAACTAGTGGTTGCCTTTGATAAGGACGTAATGCTTTGGTGTTTGGATGCAACACCAACAAGGCAACACGTAATGTTCTGGCGCGGAGACATTTCGTTTACCCGCTAAACACCGAAGCATGGTGGGTTGTCTACAAATCAGGGGCAAATGCCACGTTTAATTTCGTTGAATGAAATTTCCCATGATATTTTCATCGGCCAAACGTTATTATCTTGGATCTCCTTACACACCCCTGGTGTGTAACATATATGTTGATAAACATGTACCCTATAGTACGTCGTATCAGTTTAAAAATATCGCTTCGTGTCTTCTCTCGAAGAAATTAGCAACAAATTCGTATTTTGATGCTACTAGAAAAGTAATCTATTGTCTACTAGTAAAGTAGTCTATCTAACTAGACCTCAAATTTTCACAAAAAAAACAACAAATTATTTATTTAGTTGTTCTTCACAACCTGAACGACAATTTTATATTTCAGTGAGTAAAAAAATCAGTTCTGAGAAAATTATTTCATTTCTATTTAAATGGACGTATATTATAACATAATTTATTTTTGTCTTAGTGACAACATTTTCACCCAAAGAATGAAAGACACTGTTGCTCGCAAAAGAATGAAAGTTTTGGTCCAAGCATTATTTCCTTTAAACTTTCTCGCTTTCATTTGCTTAGTAGTAAAACGGTAGACAAAGAATGCCTGTCACTCGAGAGTGAAGTTTGAATTTTCCGTGAAAATTAACTTTCCCGTGCTTCTGTCATCACTAAGGACTTGAACGTTTTCATTCTGAATTAAATCTTACCTCATTCTTTCGAATCGCAAATAAATATTGGATAACACTTTTATTTTTATCCTTTTTTAAAAATGGCTTGGATAACGAATAGACACGTTCAAGAGCAAACTTGGTTGTCAAAGGGGGTGGTTGGGGAAAGAAGGAGAAGCAAACCGAAAGAGCAACGCGGGCAGTGGAGGTGGAGAGTGGAGGTGACGACGCGTTGACGCAGTTGGCCCAGAAGCGGTGTCGTCCGTAATTGGGCTGTATTTCGTCCCGCACCTCCCACACCGCCCCGACCTCCGAGCCCAGCCATCCGGCACCCCACCTCTTTTCGCCGCCAGAGAAAAGCAGTCTCTGAAAGGGAAGAGGATTGCGAGGGCCCGTCGGCATCTCATCCAGATAAAGACGAGTGGGCTGGAAAGCAGGAACTGCGCCCTAAACAAATTCGCCTCGAACGGCTTTGAGTTGGCTTCGTGAACATTTTTCACTTGGAGTAAATGAAAAGGTGTTGTTTGAAAACTAATTTATTTTACAGCTTGGAGGTATCGCGGCAGCGTAGTGGTAGTCTTAAATCTTACGCGTCTGGGTGTCCGGAACCAGGTCAAACTACACGTTTAAATTTATCTGATTTCAATGCTCTTTTCAATTAAAATTACAAACAGCATATATTTAGGCTTTGCAACATAATAATATGCCCAACTGTATTTAAAGGTAACTGTGATACAGAAAAAAATGGTAGTAATATTCAGCCTCCCTCACACTGCTTAACTTTAACGGCACTATGTTTCATCCCATAACAATCTTTTTTATTTCACAGTTTCTTATAAAAGGAGGTAACAATTTACAAGAGTGAATTAAGATTGTAACATATCAAGCCTAGCTCTAGTGTTTGAAAATTGCATGGATACTACCACTGGAGACTTTTCTCCGTAGCTAATCAATAATACAATTTTTAAGAATTGAAAATGAGGGAATAAATTATTTCTTCAGGTAAGAAATATTACAAGAAATAGGTATACGACGTCTTAAATATAACTTTATAAAATGGGTCACGTAATATGTCTTGATGTACAAATTCATCCTACTGGTGATATACGACATACTGTAAAACTAATTCCCTTAATTATGAATATGGAGATAATATAGTTGTGAGAAAATAAAATCGTAGCAAACATAGTAGGGCAAGGAGGGGTGAGATCAGAGGACGCAGAGCGAGACGGAGCAGGGAAAAGTGAGGAGGGACTTGAGTTGGGCGGGTACCCTGGGGAGGATGACATCGCGGGGGATGCGATATAGCAGGGGAGGGTGGATCAGACCGGTGTAGGTTGACGATTCATCATAAACAGACATTTTCCTTGTCTAACAAATTATTATTATTTTTATTAATAATAATATCAATAATAATAATAATAATAATAATAACGATAATAATGAATCTGCGGGCAAGGCTGAGTGCTATATTCTATTTTTTGTAATCAAGAACACGACTACTTTATCCAAAATCTTATGCACACCTGTAGACCAGCATGGTGGATCGGCAGTGCACAGATCGTTGTATACATTTCAAACGATTTTATAATTTCCATCGCTTATCAGTATTATGTAATCAATCTAAATCCCCATTCTTAGTGCTTGGCTGAAGATCACATTCTCAACGAGTCTGTACTTTGGAGGACTGTAGACTGTTAAGAACTTAACTTGTCCTTTAATTGTACCGAGGTTGCTTGGAGATAATTTTTCTTCAATTTACAGAGTGTGTCGTTTTTTATTTTACTTCTTGTGATTTCTGCACCTTCATATGCCTTACCGTCCAGATGTCTTGAACGGTGTAATTCGTATGAATAACATAACTTTTCTGTAAAATATGTTTCTCAAATCAGCATTATATTTTTTGCGTAGTAAGAAAGAAGCGTAATTCTTTGTAATATTGTACCAATCACATTTCAATTATATCGCAGGTATTGTGACACATAACTGCGAGAGTATTTGAGATATCATAGTAACATTTATTTATGTTTGGTTGACAAAACTTTTCTCAAATCTTTCGAATTAATTTTTTATTCCTGTTATTTCACAATATTTTGGTGATTTCTGCACTGTTCTGCACTGCACTCTAGTGAATGGTCCGGTAAATTTTAATTATTGACAGCTTTAAAAGTTTTCACCTTTTTAGTTGTATGTTTGGAGTTTGTAATTGCCTATGTCTGGCAAAGTTTCATGTACTAGATGTTGTTAATCTTGGTGACTAAAATTTTGTTGTTTCTTCTGCTGCTGTTGAAATATTTTGAGTGATTGTGATTTGCTTGAGATAACTGACTGTGCATAAATTTGGAGTGTGTGTGGATGAATAGTGCTTTGTATAATGTAGCTTTGTATAATGTAAGATGATCGGCCGCATAGAATGGACGTGCTTTTTGTTATCCTGTTCTTGTTAACTGTTATGTATCACGATCACGGCACTTTCAACTCACACAGCAAGGTGAACATAACAGTATCCACTCGAATGGTTTTGTTTGTTCTCCAATGGTCTTTGATTACCGTTGATAATCTTTCTTTATTTCTGCTTTGGCGAGTTGCGTCACACAAATATTTAGCTACTTCAAATATAACAGTTTGCAAAATTAATCCGACGTTTTTATCTTATTCAAGTAATGAGTGACCCATTTCTGGAAATGCGATGGTAGTTCTTTCCATCGCAGTTGTCAAACAAATACAACGTAGTGGATGTTCTTAAATATTGTAATATTCTTATTTTGGCAAGCATTAAGAAATGATTGTAGCTTTTAATATTACATCGATTAAAGAAAAAAACGATGTAGCGTTGATACTAATACATCCAAAAAACATCAAATTTGTTTGTAAAAAGGATTCATGGATACTAAGCAGTTTTTCATAAAATACTCTCATTGACCTTCCATCCCCCTACACTTTCATGACAAATATCTTTGAATCTTCCACATTTTAAGTGATTTTGAGCCAATAGGAAGAAACTCCATGCACTAATCTAACGGATTGTGTCATTGATTGTAAATTGTAACTGTCTAACTATTAAAGAAGAAGCTAAATTGACATAATTGACTTACTAAGCACAGAATTAGTACTCATCATACTTTCGATTTTGACAACCAAAGAATAATTGATAAATAATCACATTATTTTCAGAGAATTACTTCTGAAACGAAAAATATCCAAATCCATAAAGTTTTAAATTCCGTTGTAGAATCTAATAAATTTACAAATAACTATGATGTTTTACAATCAAAATTTAAACATTAAATCAAAATTTGCAGTTAATTCCGTATCTGCAACATACTTTCATTATCCTTCACCTCACAACCAACCACGTCAAAGTTTTCAAATAATAATATTTTCTTCAGTTGATGAGTAGGTACCAAGGCAATGTTCCCATTTCAAATTTATTTTCAGTCAAATATATATTCATATAGGTGAACTTTATCATCCATCCAGGTTTTTTATTTTAAATAAATAAAAGTGGGTCTCAAAATTGTTATATTACGTACATTCCAAATAATTCCTATATTACATATTTTCCAAATAACTTTGTGAATGTAAAAATTTTTAATGTGAAAAAAAATGCATTATATTGACTTGTACACCACATGTACGCTGTATGTACCACATGTACATGTGGATTGTATACACATGTTTATAACAATACGTTTTCAGTACTTGAAAATTACGAAAAGTATTCGTTGAAACGTTGTACAAATTAGGTAATTGAAAAAGTATAAAAATAATTTATTATTTAACTGTATTTAAATTTAAAGGGATAATTTAATAATAATAATATTAATAGTAATAAGAATATGTCTTCATTTTCAGAAAAATCATAAGGATGAGAACTCTTCGAAAATAGCCGAATTACCTTTAACCGTTACACAAGAAGGAATTGTTATAATTATTCAAAGTAAGTTGATGCGAGTAATTCAGACAAAAAGCATGAATGCTTTCACAAAGGGTGCACTGGCTTTGAAAAGATAACTAAAAACCGTGAATGTCTAAAAAATAGACGATTTTCACATTCTGAAGCTCTGAAGTTCTCTCAAGGAATCATTAATATCTTCCGCAGTCTAGTGTTAAAATACGGAACGCTACTGAGTACGGCTGTCGATAGGAGGAATTGGTTTCGTGAAATTATATTAAATCTCATACTAGTAAGATACTAGAGAAGAAAAATGGAATTGAATATCCACTACAAGAGCACACATCTGTTGTCCGGAATAACCCAAGAGATTTTCTGCATTTCCCTTGATGAAAAACAAACATCACTGCTGAATGAATCGAAAACGTTTACATTTAATAGAGAATGAAATTAATATTACAATTTTCTCAATTCCATTATTGTTTAAACGTTTTTCTCATTTAACACATAAAGTAATAAGTTTACCTTTCAAACTCATTGACATATCACAAAGCTCTATAAAGGTGAATTGATTAGATTTTCAAAATATTATTCCAGTCGATATTACAA
Source organism: Acheta domesticus (assembly GCA_031308135.1). Taxonomy (NCBI): domain Eukaryota; kingdom Metazoa; phylum Arthropoda; class Insecta; order Orthoptera; family Gryllidae; genus Acheta; species Acheta domesticus. The sequence goes on from JAHLJT010002406.1 coordinate 84,096,719, forward strand.
ACCGCGAAGATTTATGAATACATTATCAGTGTCCTTAGACTTATTAATGTCGTACTTTTTAAAATATCGATATACGTAGCAAACAAATTAATTTTTTAATGAAAACTTGAATTACTTCGAGTGAAAATATATAAATGCAGCAATTCAAAAGAAAAACAACTTAAGGGAGGCCGTTATATAATTTTCTGTAGGAAACATCACGACATTTATTCAGATCAAGTAAGTAATTGTGCTAGCCTAAATGATAAGAGAAAATCAACATATTCTTTCAAATCGGTTTAGATATTTCAGTGTCAACTACTGGCTTATTCTAAATTTATCAAGCTATTTCTTAGGTATATCTGCGATAAAAAACAATAGCGACAAGAAGCAATTCTCACATCACATTCTGCGAAAGAAAATACATTTAATACAACGTTGATTTCCATGGAGAAGAAAAAAACCTGTTTGTTTTCCCTCTCTCTTTATGTAGCTATTACGTACTTGTATACCTTGAAGAAAGCAGTACATGGTAGCTAATTATATATTATTTGTCACAAATGAGAATTAATACATAGATTCTTTTGAAATCGAAAAGTATTTATTCTTTTTCCTTTTGTTCAGTGCTGCATTACAATTCAATTAGACACGTTCTAAACAGTAGTTTGGATAGAAATCGGCCAGCCGAAGAAGTCTCCTTTTTTTATATATTATTATTATTACTCAAAAGTTTACGGAGATCACATAATACCGATCTCATTACGATATTGGTATATAAATGTCATCTCGTGGACCAATAATTACTTTTTGAAATTTCTTTGCCCGTTTTGTTTTTTATAAGCAATTGTTTTAAATAGTTTATTGGAGGATTCTAGCTCCATTCGATTTTTCCACAATCTGAATGCACTACAGTTTTTATGAAACACATTTTGCAAAACATGACTGTTAAATGTTTCATCGTTTCAAATTTTATCGCAGAGTCACATTTAAAATTAATCGTCGTATACCCATTTTCAAAATTGAGATACGTGCCAGAAGGAATACGATTCGAAGGTATCATTACTTTCTATCTTGATATAGTAACATGTATGTAACTGACATTGAACACAATGCATTGAAGGTTTCGCAATGCTGTTAGATGGGAATTCGAAACGTGCCAGCCGTGATCCTGCCCCCCTCACGTAGATGGTAGGGTAGTGCACGTGGGATTGCAGAGCTAAACGATGCTGCAGGGAATCCACGCATTGCTCTCGCTGTTTCGGCCAGCGTCCGCACCTCCAGCGGAGATTCCTCTGAAGACAATTCAAATTGCAAGTTCTCGTACCAAGCTATTTCTCAGCCACAGCGATCACGTGCGCGTAAACTTGCTAGCCACATATGAGTAGAGCTGTACCTATTGAATGATCCCCGATTTATAACTTGGCGGATTTTGAATATTTACCGGATACTGTACTTTAACGTAACGTACCAACAACGAAGTGATTAGTGTACCATCGGGTTCAAAAGTTGACTTCCACTCAGAGCACTTGCTTAACTTGCACTTAACTAGCGAACGTAACCAAAGTCACACTTACACTTAAATAACCAAGTAATATAATTACCTTTGGTGTGTTTCATCTTTCTAAATTGTTTCAGAATTTTTGTCTTAGAGCCACTTTTAAAAATTGTTGTCGTATACACATTTTCAGATCTGTAGAATTGAGGTACACGCCTGTATAAATAAGATGCGAGAGAGATATATTTACCTCCTGTCTTCATACTTACCACTTTGGCATTGATTACGATACGATCAAGGTATCGCAACCCTGCTGGACAGGAATTCGTGGCCTGCGAGCACACACCCGCCCCCCACACATGTGGTAGAGTAGTGCACACGGGAGGGCAGAGGAAAACGATGCTGTGGATATTCCGAGCGTTGCTTTAGCAGACTTCACCCGCGTCCGCCCATCACGCGGATATTCGTGTTCCTCTTCGGAGAACACAATTGAAGTTCCAAGTTATCTTACTAAGCTATTTCTCTGACCCGGTACTCAGCGTTCAAAAAACCGCTAGTCACATGAGTAAATCTGCAGTTGTTGGACGTTTCCCGAAGAAACATTTGGCAGTGTTGGAATATTTCCTAGCGTCAATGGTGGTTGACTGAGGTAATATTTGTTTAGTAGTTTGCATGAAGAAGAGCAACCGAGATAAATTGAAGCAGTAAATTATGGTCACTGACCTACTAAACAACTTTAGATTTGAAGGCTATTGTATTGACAGTTGTATGACAAGTGTAAAATAGTCTCTTTTATGTTTGTATGAAAAATGAAACATTGCGTTCGAATCATTTTTAGATTTTTTTTAAGAGACATTTAAAGTTTATCAAAATATAGATTAGTTTTCAGACCAGTCGAATTTAGAGACGGTCCATTATAAATAACATTTGTATCGATATTCGCTTAAGTTAGCGCTACGATCTTAGACAGGCATTTGTGGCCTGCGAACGTCTAAGCACGTGTGAGGGGCCGTCACGCGGGGATGCAAGAGAAATCAATGCTCTGAGAGATTTCTCCTATGGTGTCAATCACCTTGACCCGCAGCACCACTAAGATTATTCATGATAATACTAATTAAAAATGCAAGTTCTGTACAATGCTATCTCTCGACCTAAGCAAAGATTCCGACATACATTTCAAGGTCACATTTGGGTAGGTCGTACTTCTTGAATGTTCCCATTGGTATATCTTTGCGGTTCTCGAGTACTTCCAAGTTCTTCAATTGTCGGAAGTTTCATAAAGTAAATCCTTGCTGTTATCGACTATTTATAAGCGTCAATGAAGTTGTATTTACCTGATTTTGTTGTGTTGATGAGGTATTATTTGTATTTTTGCTTGTCTATGTAGAGAAATATTCAGACCAACCGAATTGAGACGCAAACTAACGACAATAAAATTAGCATAATATACGTTTGAAGAATCGCAACTCGCCTATACGTCGTTCGTCACGTGGGAAAGATAACCAAACCCGCAACTGAGTAATAGTGGTGAGCATACGGAAATGCACGACCAAACGATGCTGGGAGGATCCCCACGTTGCTGCTACTCGTTGGCCCCGAAGCCGCGCAACTCACTGAGTTTCGTTTGGGGAGAAGACAATTCAAAACGCGATTTATTCTACGAAGAAACTTTTTGGCGATGAAAGAAGTACAAGCTTTCAAAACTTCCTTGCCCTATTTCAGTAGCTCTTCAAATGTTGCAAGTAAATCTTCGCGATTATCGAGTATTTTCAAGTCATCAGTGAAGTTGTGTTATACTTCATTTTGATGTGGACGTGGAAATATTTGTATTTTGGTTTGTCTCAAGAGGTGAAGATGGGAAAAGTTGAATAACGCAACGTAATACAACAAACACTAATCAGCTTCAAATTTAGAGTCTAACAATCGAACGAAATATTGAACGACAATAGTGAAATCATCTGATATGTAGAAAATCTACTTTTGATTTATTTTCAAAATTTCATCAACATTTAAAAATGTATCGACTTATAGCAATGTTCAGACAATTAAGATGCGGACCAGTAGAAATAATGTTAATGTGATATATGTTTGAGGTTTCGCAATGCTCCTAGACGGGTATTCGTCGTGTGAGAAACGTAGCACAGATTCCTCGCGCGTAATAGCAGTGAGCACATGGCAATACTCGGATGAACGATGCTGGGAGGATCTCCGCGTTGCTACCAGTCGTTCCCCCCCTGACCGCGCAGCCCGCTGAGATCCATCGAAGGACCAACCGATCACCAAAATCCCAGGTTGACCTATGCAGCAATTTCTTGCGGAAGCTCTCCAAACTTTCTGGGGATATTTGAGTATTTTTTCAACTCTTGCAAGTTTTGCTCAAGTAAATCTTCGCGGATAGCGAATATTTTCAAGCGTCAATGGTGTTGCATTGTACCTGATTTTGCTGTTATAGTTAGTTATAGTTAATGCCTTATTTTACGTGCCATCAGGCCTGCTCTTCCGTCTAACCACGCAAATTTCACTACGCTCCTTTCACCATCTAGCGGAAAAAGAAGGTATTATACTCGGGCGACGAAATAGGCGGTTTGAATTTAGCTCAGAGGCGTCATTTAGGCTTGAGGATCTTTTACATGCAAGTAAATCTACTAACATGGGACAGCCGGCTTTATTTCCCCTCCGAAGGAAGGCGTACAAAGGATTTTTTCACCCTAATCCACGGCTTCGATCGGGTTTGAACCCGCAGACTTGGGTATGACAGTCCAGTACGCTAATCGTTACACCATCGAATCCGCTGTGTTTACGTAGTAAATGTGTATTTTTGTTTGTCTATCGACATATAGAAATTTTCAGACCAGTGGAATTGAGATGCGAACCAACAGCAATATTTTAAGTATAATATACGTTTGAGGCATTGCAACTCACCTACATGTGCATTCTTCGGATGGGCGACGTAGCCCAATCCCTATTCGCGTGATAGAGGTGACCACATGGCAATGCTCGGCTGTACGAAGCAGGGAGGATCTCCGCGTTGCTGCCAGTCGTTTGCCCCGCGGCCGCGCAACCCGCTGAGATTCATCAAGACCGGGAATCATGAAACGGGAATCGAAGGAAACGAGAAACCAGTGAGAAAACAACTCGAGAGGTTGTTTCCACAATTTCCAGACTTTCCACCACTAAATCCACATGGTATGGGTGAACACATCTCCAACTATGGAAGGTGTATGCACTACCCATGACACCACGAGTCTCTTCGTCTGTCCAGAAAACACAAAAATAAAATGTATAGATTGCAGTTAGTGATGGGTGAAGTGTTAGTAGCATTGAAGATACCAATATGAAAATATTCAGTAACCGTTACTAATTAAGCAGAAAATTACGCGATATTGTAGTACCATTAGTTTCTTTTTCTACTGTGATACTTTATTTTGAACAATCGATTCATTTAGACTTTTTTGCTGCTAAATTTGATTTTTCATTACCTGATATATCTTGCTAGATTATTAGAGTGTTCCTTTTCACTAAATGTAGTTTTTTTACATTAATTGGATTCTTGAATTTGCATTATTATTTCGTAATGAATAATAAGTTGTAGAAAATTAAGAGAAATGGGGCATTATCCAGGTCAAGGGGTATGTCTTAAATCAGGTAGTAAAAACTAAATTGCAAACACGTTTGTTGCGTCACTGTAACAAATATAGACCAACGTGAACACTTTCAATTATAGTTATTGATATGCAATATGTACGGTGTGTGTGTATGTGTGTGTGTGTGTGTCTACATTCGCTGCAAAAGTGTAATAATTCTGTATTCAGGGAGAACCTACCACTTGAAGCGAAGGCTTTCTCCGCAGATTGAATTGAACCTTGAAGCAGGGTGCCACTTCGGCGAGAGCTATCTGGAAAACCCAGCCGCGGCCTGTCACGGCGGATGTCAGGAAACTGCAAAAGCGCCTGGGCAGGGCTGCCTGAGCCGGCCGTCACCGTCTTGAACGCGAGTCTCTCCATCTCCGGCTCGCGATTACACGCAGCTGTCGCCCCAGCGCCACTGCGGCGGGCGCGCACAGCACACGAGGCAGGGTTGCCACATTGACGACGTTGCACTTCAAAATGGGGTATTTTTATTGCTGGCGGGACAAATGCGAAACAAAAATAACAGGAAAAAAGGATTTTATCTTTAGCTCAGCAAAATTATTCAATTTTGAAAAATTTATTTTACATAAAATATGTTTATGTAAACTATTACAGATTACATAATCTATTACAGATTTGTGATGAGAACATTATCATTAAGTCTAATCAAAATATTTGAGAAATACTTCGGCTTAAATTCAAAGCATAAGAAAAAATAAATTATCCGCACACGTTTTCTTGAGCTCTGATTTCGCCAGATCCGAGAGCAGCGGGCATTGCATTATTTCAAAGGTAGGGCTTTTATTAATTGTGTAGCACGGTATCTTTTATACGGAATTCAACCTATATTGATAAAAGATTAGGGGGTAGGAAATCCGTGATGCAATAAATGTTGTGTGTATGACAATAAGATCGATCTTGTACTTACGATGGCTTCTTGGTGAAGAACATGTACCAGGTCCTATCATGTGCCGTGACAGACCGCGGCTGGGTTTCCATTTTTCAGTTATTTCAATAATGATTTATTTCGGGGTTATTTAATTTATTACGAGTTAAGTTAATTATTGTTTACTCAATTACGGGTTATTTCAATGGTGGTTTGGTTTAAAAATAACTTTAAATTTTACGTTGCAAAATGTTTCTATTGAAACGTGAGTATTTGCAGAATTGTTATACATTTGAGGAGAGTCCCTTAAGCCGACTGGCAACTCTGGCGGGCGGGCGGGGTAACGAGAGGACGGGAGGGCTGGAGAACGCGGCGCCACCACTCCGCCTGATTTCGAGTGCACGCCGCGCTGCGCCGCCTCGTCATAGCGAGAAGCTGCGGCTGACGGCGGAATGACGCCGAGGTCGCCGAAGCGGGGGCACGAAAGAGAACGTAAGCGAGTTTGAGAGATGGCTGGAGCGTGGAGAAGGGAATGGACTGCAGCTGGAAAACGAGAGGGAAAGCAAGAGGGGAAACAATCACGCAAGAACGGAGCAACGTGCAATCACTACCGAGTATATTTGCACGGAAGAACACTATCTCTACAAATGGTAAATTAAGATCCCTCACTTTTACTCGTAAGTAAATTTAAATACAAACTTTTTACCAGATACATATCATTCACTTCGTAATAATTGTTAATAAAATCAAACGGATAAGCGTTCTCCCTACCATTCATTAGTACGTGCGGTTAATCATATGACTTGTCAACTATATGAATTAAGATGACAGCCACTGTAAAGAAGGGAGGAAAAGAATACAGAGACGGGGAAAATCAATAAGAATGAAACCGAGATTGTGGTTGAAAATGAGCTTCCAGAAATAGGGGTGGGCAATGTTCATTGAAAAGGGAAGAGGTGAAAATGAGAAAATACTACGAACAAGAGAACGTAGTTTGAGGTGCGCTGAGAAATAAGATCGCAGAAAAATGTGGTCCTGATGATAGAGTCGATTTGGCCATGAAATGACTCAGCACCTTTACCTGAATAATCAGCCAGTTTGTTTGAGAGCACTGTGATTTTCCTTTGGGTTACAATCTGCCACAATAAATGATGCAGAAATATTATGACGAGTGGTGGCCGCTTAATAAGAGCGGTATTATGAATTGCAATAATGTTAATGAGGCTATTTACACCCGCAACTTGCTACGCGGATCGCGCCGTTGCGCATTAAAGGGCAGTTGTGCTACTTCATGCTTCTGCTGGCTACTCAGGAAACGTAGGTAGGCTTCTCAGATATCTCAGTGAATAATTTCAATTTGGTCTTCTGCACATGGATGTCAAGTATTAAAAATTCCAAAAAGTATTGGAACTAGTAACCAGCCTGACCTACGTCAGAAGACCTGACATTACTAACTGTAGCGCAACCAAGGAAAGAGGAGTTTCATGGGCTTTCAGCTCTGCCCCCTCCAAAGTCAGTGATTCAAATTCACAAATGTAGTTTTTAATAATTTTCTGCAGTAACAAAAGACAAACAAATCTCAACTTAATACGTTATAAATAACAATACAATATGAAATAAATGTAATTTTTTTAATTCAGCCTAAATCAGCATTTTGACAAGAAATGAGGTGCTAAATACCACATCTAAAGCCACCTCCCCTTCCCCCCAAAAAAGAAAAGTCCTCATTGCCCACTGCTATTAGTCATTTTAGTTTTCTTGTATAGTATCTCCTACAATAACAGGGTTCATATTCTCGACAGCCTAAGGGACAGTATGACTATTGGAAGGTCCTAGGTTTTGGGCCTAGGCGGGGAGCGGGTTTTAACACGGGCTAAATAAATGTGTTGAAGCTGTCTCGTGCTTAAAAGAGAATTCTACAGATCGGTTTCTCGGTCGTTTCCGTGGGTTTCTCTGATTCATTCCTGATGAATGCCCGGGCAGTAGCTTAAACAACGTCTCTCGGACAGCACGGGATTGTTCCTATCTCATCCCATCGCCCTACCATATTTAGAATTGAGCAATGGCCTGATGCCAGTATATATTAATGATCAATGAAAATATTAAAAATATCGATAGTGATCGATAAAAGCATCGATGAAAAATGGCCAAAGAAATAATCTTAAATGTAAGAAAAACGAAAAGTAAAATTATTTTACAGAAAAGATCCTTATTTACACACTTTGATGATACAAATATACATAAGAGAGTTTTGATTAAAAGTTACTGCAAATTTTGCTTATAATATCGCTGATATCAATATTTCGTAATATTTCGATAAAACTTAAAGCATGCAATGTTTTTTTAATAGTGAGACGTTAATAATATAAACAAAATGTGAGGGAATAAAACAGACGTTTATCTCAGGCATCAAAACCTTGCTCTATATATCACTTGCATGTACTACATTAACGAAACCTAAATTGCATACCAAGATAAAAAACATCTGAAATTAAAATTACGTTTGGAATATCATAATGCTTAGTATAACAATTTCTTCAACGCTAACAATAATCATTACAATGCTGAATGAGATCAAAACCGATCTCTTACCTATCTATGCGTGAAATGTGTTGCTGATTTGAAGAAGTGTGGTTATTATTGTGCATAACTCTTTGTTAATATACTACACATCTCAAATCCTATTTTTCATTACTTTATTTTCAATCTCTTAATGCATACATTCCAAGTTGACATTTATATTTTTCAGGGGGTTTAGCAAATTATGAAACACTAGGTAACTGCGTTAACTGCCTGGGAGCGCACTAGACGCAAGAGAGAGCACTCGTTGGGCATTTGATTTCAAAATGATTTTATGTACATCGGTATAGCTGCAATACCTTCAATACTACACGTCATTAAAAGGGAAATGTATATTCCTAACATATTGTACGATCTTTTTAGATTATCTGGGGGTTTTGCAACCTAAGTACGAGCCGCCAACGCATTACACCAAATTGGGCATCGATTTTAAGGATAGACGTACGGTTAATAAAAATTAAGGAAGACGTACGGATAATAAAAAGATTGATGATTTTGTTGCAATTCGTAATGTTTTCTATAAGCGCTCTGCACGTACGTTTAGAGTCAAATATAACGCCTGTATACTATTCAACTGGGGTTTGCGGAAAAACAGATTCCCTGAGGCACACCTGCTTTAATATCATACTACTTTTTTTTAACAAAAATATTATAGTTTTCTGAAAACGTTAAATAATTTTTTGTAAATAACTTGAGGTTCCAAGTTTTTGTAAATTAAATAAAAGTAATATGCCGTCATAAGACAATATACCTTAAATGGTATTTCTGGTATATATGAATATGCTCAAAGTATCAAGGCTTTTGTCAAATGCTTCAGCAATGAGTTCAGTTAATCAAAATATTTGGCGCGTTGTTGCGTGATTGGATCTGAAACCAAAAAACCCTTTTAATAATTCAGAAATTTTGATAAGTTTGAGATAATATTTATTTTCAAATATTTTAGCTGTGGCAAAAAGGAGGTTTAATTCACCGAAAACTACAAGGAAGACGGGGGAGAGATTCTTGGCGTAATGAAAAAAGGAATAATGTTTTCTTCCAATTTAAGTGAAAGTATTCGATACGTAAAACAGCATTGAATATTGCACTTGGTGCTGCAATAGAGCGTTTACTTTATTCTTCCAACAGTATGATTTACATTATCAAGGCCTGAAGCGTTTCTAGTTTTTAATCTTTTCACTAATCTGTTTCCGAAGGAGATATCAGTTTTCAAAGATACTACGGAGAGTTTCTTAGCATATATTCAGCATTTATGTTATATACAAATTACCTATCAGTTGGAGGGGAACACGCACTGTTGTTCCATTACGGGCGTTGTGGGTGCCGTCTCTGTGGCATAGTATTCCTCCCACTCGGTAAGACGCGTTCACACTTGAAAAAAAAGTTATGCCAAATGTCACGTACACGTATTCGCCGACGAGGAACGCACGCAAAAATTTACACCGCACAGCGTGCGCGAGCCACGCGCTCTGTCGGTTTTCCCGCGAACATCAAAAGAATGTGCGGCAATTCAGTTGTAGTGTGGTCGGGACGCGTTCGTGTACACTGTTTACGGAAGGTGACATAACCTCGTAAATGTTTGTCACCGCGAAGAAATACTAAGTGTTTATCTAAATGCACTATCTCGTGATGAAAAATGTGTCGCAGTTGAAGACAAAAATTACTACAAATAAATTTACCACAAGACGTATATCCAACACAGACGCAGGGCCAGACGCAGAGGACAGACTAGCAACCGCCGCAACGCACACTTTGAGAGAGGACTCATTACGTGTGGCACAAATAATTTCGTGACAACTTTTGCTCTGCGCGGAAAATATTTGCGCAAAGCAAAAATTTGAAGTGTCGACGTGGTTTTAGGAATCGGCAAAATGTTTGTTCGTTGCTCATCGGAAAGGTTACCGGCTTCACATTCCCAATATTTCACAAAAACTTCTTTTCTTTAAAATTATCATATTTGTTAGCAGAAATTTTATGTTCAATATCTAGCTTTTGACGGTTTTATCATTGTTGTCGAACCATAAGATTACAAAAGATTTATCATAATTTTCCTTCTTTCACGACAGAATTTACTGGTAATATTTGTTTTGTAATGCAGACTACATATTTCCGCCATTACAACTATGGAAATGAATAATTCTTTCTCAAAGTAATTATCAGTATCTCACTCATATCAAAATTTCAATAAATGAAGACAATTTTAATCTAATAATCGTTCGAAAGTAAATCAAAGCTACATCGAAAGTGCGAAAACTGCGTGAATGTATAAAAATCTGTTTCAGATTTGGTTAACTGCGAAATTCCGAATTGTAAAATATGAAGAGGAAAGCAGCTCTTTTTGCAAGAAGATGTGAATAAAATTCTGACCAAAAAGCTTGATGTCTCCCATTGACTAAAAATAGTGCACATGGGGGGGCATGTTTAAGCAACTTACATTTTTTACTGCTAATTGTTTTAAAAATATAGCACACTTTTTCATTGTAAATAAAAGTATTACCAATAAATGCGTCACTCATAAGAAGGTTACAGCGATATGACGACTAAACCAATGTTAATAGTTTCATAGAGGCATATCGTGGCTCAACTCAAGATCTCATATCACATGTTAAGCAATCAATTTATATTTATTCATTATATATGATCGCAATGCAAACATGTGTGTTTTTACTGTTTCTATATATTAATTCTCGGTGAGAGCCAACTGAATATTCAAGTGATTTCGGGCAATATCTCCCTATGCAATGTTTAAATTAGGATGCAATTAATAACAAAGTCTATCTAAAAATGAAATTCATTTCAAATGTTGACCTACAGAAGACTGAGAATTATTAGCAGTTTGCTCAGAAAATAATGAATTAAAACTCGTTTGTTTTCTGGCTATATCTTGCAAATTAGTGCTTGGATGTCAACGTAGTTAACGAAAATAGGTTTTCGTAATGGCATTAAAACATCTAACATAGATTGCTGAATACAAAATAATAATAAACATTTTTTCAGGAGAATGTGAATTAATTCATACCATTTTTGTACTTTTAGATATTTATTCAATCCGCTGATCCCGGCCAAACAGACGAGTAGTGTTAGTGCTTTCCAAAATTATGCATGGTCATAAAGAGGAAGAAGTACGGTTCTAGATAATCCATAGCAGGTGTGCAAAATCCAAACTTGACCGAATATCTTTCGACATCTGGGAACTATGGTTGTCAGTGAAGATTTTCTGGAAACGGGTAAGCTGTGTGGATTTACGAGGAGCTGCTCAGTTCCGGGCGTTGATGATCTCCAAATCCCCGGAGGGAGGAATATGAAGAGGTTGCAGCTCTGGTGAAGGGCGAGCGGGGAACCGGAAACTGCTTCCGCATATCGATTGACGCACGTTTGCGCCAGACCAACGCACTCTAGCAGTGGAACGTCTGGTTAAAGTACCTTAGAAAATGGGTTTTCACGCGACCAAGCTCTCAAACACGCAATAATAATAATAATAATAATAATAATAATAATAATAATAATAATAATAATAATAGACTGGGAAGTGCAAGAAATCGCTTTATTTGGAACTGCCCACATTTTGCGCAAAGTATTATAGAGGCACCGACAGTCCCTAGATCTACCCCTAAGGTAGCTGGTTGCAACCTGGAGTAGATTCTATATTCAGCTTACACATAACATCTTTAGTCGTGAGTTAGAGGAATAACAATAACAATAATAATAATAAATCGATAATAATTATTATTAGTAATATTAATAATATTTTTTTCAAATATTGAAGTTGACTATAGGAAAAGGCGAAAGAAATTCCTTGGGCATCTTCATAGATTACCAAAAATCGATTAAAAAAACACATCTGGATTATGAACCTCACTTAAGAAAATAACACCTTGACAGAATGAAATTCGGAGAGACTTCAGCAAGACCTGCGCTGTCATTGTCGAAAGAAACACCTTCAAACATAAAGTGTACAAAAGGGAAGTTAGACCAGAGCAACCAAAACAAAAACAATACAGATCAAATTGGCCGGAAGAACCAAAACAAGCTTTCTCGGAAAGAATGATATCCTATTGGCACATAATAATAATAATAATAATTCGTGGACCGCGCGAACATTTATAACATTGTAAATTATTATTTTAAAGGTGAAAATAGTTTCATACTGGAACTCTGCACATCCAGCCTAGGACCGTTGGTAAAGCATTATAGATCAATGCTGATGGGTTCTTTGACTTATTCTACATAGGTTTCGAGTTTCGGTTCCTTATTTTATTACATATCCATTCCAGGGAGTAGAGGTTACCAGAAAAGCAAAATCTTCACAAAATGTAACGTAAAGTCCAAAAGGGTTTCATTTTGTGGAATACAACATGAGAAACATAACTCGGTCTCCACCAGTCTCACCGCCTTAGGTAGCTCACCGCGAGAACCCAGGCTTTGAGACCCAGGATTTGAGACACGATTTTCAACACTAGCTACACAGTCAGGTCAAGAGGAGAATTCCAAAGCGACCGGTTCTTCTGATCGGTAGTTTTCCGTGTTTTCTCCGATCAACATGCACGATATTTACGGGACTATTGCCAATAGCAGTTTACGCGCCCGGAAATACAAAATAATCGATGCACTTGCCCCGCACGATACCCTGCATATTCCACACTCGTTCTTCGATGTTGCCCCGAACGTTTCACGCATGTTCCTCACATGTTCTCTTGCTAAATAGAAATATTTCCGGCACACCATCCAGGATGACCTCGGCCCAGTCGTGTACAGGCGGGCGTGCACACACGACAATATCTCTGTTCTTGGCGGGAGAGGGGCTGGGGAGTACTCTTGCAGACGCGATTAAATGAGGCTGACGACAGTTTAACGTGAAACAGTATAAATTGTGTTTATATGAGTTTATGTGATTATAAGTATGTGTTTGTGTCTAAATATTAAGCAAGAGGGGCAGAATCACTGCGAATATTCAAACTATAACGTTTAAATTGCACAGTGAAAATAATGTAGTGTTTGGCATTAATCCAGAACATGTAAATAATTAGAATAAGTTAGGTAGTAAGAAAAAAAATTAGATCCTTTCGTAAGTATCTAGTTTGTAAAAGAGTCCGTGTTGTATGTAAATGACATTTAAGAGCATGAAAGACAATTAGCACATGTAATCCTATACATTTCGCATACGATGCCCAACATGTTTCCGGGCGTGTTCACTACGTGTTACCGCACTTTTCAATCCACAAATAAACCTGGAAATTCAAAACCTTAATTGAAATTATTTTTATTATAAAATACATTTATCAGTGTTACTGAGTTGGAGACAGAAGTGTCTCCTGGCGAATGAACCGGGATGTTCTGTATAGCTGGAGTACCCAGATGAGCGGATTCCTAACCCTTTGCGGTCCTTTCACTTTTCCGTCTTCTTCGTCTGGCGGTCCGATGTCCCGCGTCACGGGACTTCCCTGTTTCCTGGTTCTGGTCCTTTGTCCCGTGGGGCGGGACCTATATTTAACTCTGTATTATTTCACTCAGGTAAATGGCACCGGTTTCCTGTAGAACTAATTATCTTCAGAAGAGATTAGGCAGTATTTTCCTTCATTGTAGCCAGACTTTGCCCATTTTATGTTGTTTAAAATCAGCTTGCTTACGAGGTTGCAGTTGAACTAATGGTGACATCGAGAAGTAAGTGTTCGAGATTGTCGAAGCTTGAACTGTGTGAATCGGTAAACAATTCTGAGAGTTAACAATCTTCAGGAAAGTAAGAATTTGAAAACATTTTCTCGAGATATTCCGAGGAGTGTGAAGAAAATGACAGTAATGATAACTCGGACTTCGTTCATACAATGCAATATATGGCGTTATTGGTAATGAGGTGAAGCTCTCCGCACCAAACATTAAGTTACAAAATTATGTATTATGAATTAGGCAAATAAATTAAAATGTTTTGTTTGTAATAATACGAAACATAATTTGAAACCCGACTACAGTTTCTTATGCCGCGGCACGCCGGACCGGTGCAACCAGCTACCTGGGGATTTAAAGGGTCTGCAACGAGGAAAACGCTGTGTCCCGCCACACGGGACAGAGGACCGCAAAGGGTAAAAAAAATTGCTAGAATAGATTTTTTTCAAAAATTTCTAAAAAGTGGTTTTAAACATTAATTCTTTAAATCTCAGTGCTTTAAAAGTGAAAAGCATCACACTGGAACTAAAATATAACAGAATGAGGACAAGTATCATGTTGCAGATTACGGCAGAAAAAAACTCAAGCAAGCTCAATAAAATGTAGTTTTAAGGTTCTCGGATGCATCATTTCCATTTGGTTAAGTATGGTGTGCCGTAATGTATGTTCGGAGTTTCACACAAGTCTAATTTTTCATCTACATATTAACCTGCATGAAAGGCAAGCCATGTCATTGACGGGAGGTCTGAATTTTTTTCCGCACACTTTATGTAAGAATTTATCCAATTTCGCAGATCATTCTAAAGACTGCAAAGTGCAATGAACAGAGTCATTCAAAGTACGAAGTATTGAGCGGAAAGTACTGTTAAAGGACCCACAGAAACTTCTTCTCCTCCAAAGCAGGATTCAAGTAAAGTAGAATTTATGCGCAATCTATACATAACACCATTACTTGTGAATTGAGGGGAGAGTAGTAGTAATTATAAAACAGTGTTTTCGAATATTTATAACGCTGTTGTGAAGCAACATTTTCATTATTTTTCTCTTGCCAATATCTCATTTTATTACAATGTATGACAATTGAATCTTCAGAGATTGTTTCGTTACATTTTGTGGTATTTTGTATAAAACAAATATTATTATTAATGAGTTTATGACAGTGCAAACCGTGTACGTCATTTCCCATTAGAGACACACAGTAGACAACGATGGCTGATTATCGCTTACTTTTATTCTTTTGTATTTTTGTGTGACTAAATTGTTATTCTTAGTGTTGTGCTTGGAAAAAAATGTGAATTTATTTCACTGCTTGAAACTTGACAGCTCAAGATTTTCATTTGCAACGTTGCATTTTTTACGATGCTGATTATTACTGTGGAAACACAATTGTTTGCGTCTGTGTTTTTTGTGTCATTGCACAATAATGTTAGACGATGTAGACGCATTACAACACGGGCGTTTCTAAAAGGGGGACGCTGGAGCAGGGTGGCACATCCAACTAATTGTTTTCAAGTACGTGCATTCAATCATTTGAGTCCAGTTTCATTATTACTAGTGGAACAGCAAGGCAGTTTTTCGAGGGCTGAAGTAAGTTCTCTCTAATAGTCCTGGCTTATCATTCGTCGGAATAGGAGACTTATGCATTTTTTTACTGGTACTAAAATTCATCACAACTTGCTCAAATAATTTAGTTACTTTGGACAAGGAATTCAAACATTTATATTCTGTGTTGCGCTTTTTTTTTCTTAAAAAAAAAGGGTGAATTTATTTCACAACTGAAAACATGATATCTCAATACTTGCTTGGCTATCCGGGAGTCCAAGGCACAGGTTTCAATGTTTCGGCCACCATTCTACGACCTTCATCAGGGCATAGAAATGCCCTGAAACGTTGGCACCTGTGCCTTGGACGCGGCGGCTTCGGGATTGCCATGTACTGACTCCGGCTGCGGAAGCCTACGCTCCCACTTGACATCTCAACATCCTCATGGGCAACGTTGCAACTTTTACGACGTTGATTACTACTGTGATAACACAATTGTTTGCGAAGTGTCTTTGCACAATAATGTTAGACGATGTAGACGCACAAGAAGATGGGCGCCTCTAATGGGAGGTGTCTCGACGGGGTCGCTCATCCTACTAAATTTTTCAAGTTCATCCATCCAGTACTTATAATCCCATTTCACTGTTCCTAGTAGAAAAGCGAGGTATTTTTTAACTGGAATAAGTGATTCCTCTTAAATAGCCCTAACTATCTTTGGAGAAATAAGAGACTTTATGAACTACTTTTTACCCCTACTAACATTCATTTAAACTTGCTTGATTAATTTAGTTTCCGAAAACGCGGAATTCAATCAAAGCATTTGCCTTCTGTGCTGCGCGTTATTCACATGAATGGTTTATTTCAGAAACAACATCAATCAGGGTTTTAGCCATTTTGACTTGTTAGTGCAAACATATTCTCTTTATGTATATGCATCGTTTCAGACAGATATAAGGTATGTCAAAGAATTCTAGAGGTAGTTTTTGAATAGCACGTAAATGAAAATTAATGCAGATACAACATAAGTCAGTGATTTGTATTCTTTCCGCATTAAATGCGAGAAGGGGATTCTCTTCAAACAGCTGATCGATTTTTAAGTTTACAAGACGTGATATGCAGTAATAATAAAATGTGAACAAGTAGACACCGATAATATTATAAATATTCGAAATATAAATATCGTCAGTGTTAATATCGTTGGTCTTATATCATTTTTGTTTTATATTTAATTTCATTATTGTGAATTCGGCTTTCCTTTTCCTCAAGAATGTAAAAGACGTGAATATGTAACTAACATTTGACATGAAAAGTCTTGTTCCACTTCATTATGCAACAAATCAAAAATCTCCGCTTCGAAAAGAACGTTAAATTTTCTTAGGGATGGAAAATATAAGTGGTATTAATATTTTTTTCAATTGATGAAAATAGGAAAACTTCTTATTAATTTAATGTTTTAAACATTTTATTTGATTGTTATTTTGTGTATTCTAGACTCGTATGACTTTGTATTGATTCTCTACAAATTTAATCAAAACAAAACATCCGCTTACAAATGGGACCTTTCTTCCATTATATCACTACACAATCGAACCTAATTCATCACAGTTCTATTAAGTCCTTTTCCTAACTTCCATCATCGTATTAAAGAAGTGAAATACTTCAACAACTTTAAAATACACAGATGTTTGCAAGGGGTAGTTGGAGAGATTTTTAGAGAACAATTTTAAAACGTAAAAGCTTTACCTGAAAGCACTTGCTTTCAGTAAGATTACAACCACACAATTCTCACAAAAAAAATCGTTCGCAGGCTATTTTTGGAGCCTCGCCACTAAGCTGGAATCAAATTGGACTGGCACGAAAAGCTGCGAAATGCCAACGAAACCCTTTACTACTTTTACGACTCCTCGAAATTGGATCAGGAGGTAAATCCTAAACGGCCTGAGTAAATCCGCTTGCCAATTCGTACACACTGTCTGCGTAAATGAGTACAGGCAATTCCATCACACTCCAACAAAACACTTTTCCGAGCGTTTCGTGCAGGTACCGGTACGTGCGTAAAATACAATTGCTTCAAATTGCTTAAATTAAAATGATTTTGGAGTGCGTGTGTTCTTTCGACTCGTCAAGGATGATATCACAATTTGCACTGCATTTGGTCCTAAACATCTCGTTGAAAATGTTTTCGTAAATAAATCAGAGAATAAATCAATATTGATTACAAAAATCTCCAAATTGAACGAGCCCTAAGCACTAGCAATACTAGCGATACGCATGCCTGCTGCAACACAAATAGTAACAATTAAATGTAAATATATTTCTAATTACCATAAGCAAACTAAATAATTGCCATAATTACCATAAGCAAATTTGAATAATTCGCATATATTTCTTCCCTGGAAAACTCGTTGGTGGAGCAAAGGGCATCGGAGCACAGAAACCATGACATCTCAAAGCTTAGACAAAAACATCGACATTAGTTAGTAAGAACAAAAGCAAAATAAACACACCTATCTGAATGTGTTGACCACTGGCAGAATAATTTTTGAAGTCGTATGAAGCTTACAACATGCACCACCATTAACACATTTGCAAAGTTCTCTACAAAGCTAACAGCAAAATTTCCACCTTAAAACAAAATGCTGTCTATTGCCTGCTTCGTCACTGTATGAACACTATCCAATATTACCCTCCTCTTGTAGTTAATCTTGGCCTTTTTAATACTTTTTACTACTTTCACGTTTATGGTAATAAAAAAAATTGAAATTTGCTCAATGGATATGCCTACCATACTACCAAATTGTTGACTAAAGCCATATGTTCATATTCACAAATATTATTTAATGCTCTTTATGTCTCTTATGAAAACCATAAAAGATTGTTCCATTTCATCAATGACAGTGTGCACATCTTGGATTTTAAAATTCCCTCTCTTTATCACATAGTAATATTGAATTACATAGCAGTAGTATATTAGGGCCACGAAAATAAATGCATATTATTTACGTCTGAAAGTTGCAACCAGAAATAATAATAGGAAATTAACTTAATCACTTTCTGAGTATAAATCTCTTTTAAATAAACCATACATTACTACTATCTATATTTCTATGTAACATACCATGAAACTTTCTAATAAAACCGTTTAGCATCCTTCCATACGACCAGTTTCTTTAATTTGTTTTAAATAAAAAATAAATGTCTAAATTACGTAAAAATAATCACGTAAAAAATAAAATGTAATAATAAATAAATAAGTGTAAATGTGTGTAAGGGTTGAGGATAGGTCAAGGAAGAGGAAAGAAAGATCGTGCGCGGTCCATTGCACGTTTGTAAGGGTAGCGCCCTGGCATTCGCCTGGCGTTGATCAGAGAAACCACGGAGAATTACCGATCATTTCAGCTGGCCGCTAGAATTCTTCTCCAGACAGCAACTGAATTCGACCTAGCTATGTAGCTAATGGCGAAAATTCTGTTACCTTCCGGACACAAACCTAGGTCCTTCTGGTCAGAGACGCTGCAGTGACATCACTTGATATCCCAAGCCAGCTCTCCTGGTTTCCTCATTATTATTTTTATTAGATATGTATTATTTCTATTCCATTTCTCATCCCGCAGAGTGCAGAGTCATTCAGTAAAAGTATTGTATCTGTTGGCACTTTGGCATAAAAAAATGATTCAAATTTGGCGCCGTGGCGGGAGATTGGTTTTTAATACCAATCTTTGGCCTTTATTACCAGCTCAGAATTTGCATTTTAAACGTACCGCGCCGGATTTCGAAGAGAGCGGGTATATAGCTTCTTTGCTTTTCGACTTCTTTGCATTGGATTTGGCGGGCCTACTTGTTCGTTCATCTCCTTCCGCCAGATGGCAGCTCCTACCAGGCGCCGCTGCAAAGTACTCGTGTACATAAAAGATTTATTAGACACACTCGATTTGCGTTGTTAACCTATGACAGCATTGGCGCCAAATTCAAACGCCGAAACAGTCACTTCACAGCAGTTGCTCCACCCAGGGAACAGGCTTCCGTGAGCGTGCATTAACGTTCGATGAGAACAGGTTAAACTCTCAAAGTTGGTACTAGTGTCGTCCTGCTCAGCTCCCCACCAAAGAGTAACCGCCGTTTTGCGCGCGAAGCGGGCAGCAAGCCGCTAACTTGTTGCAGACAAATTAACAAAAAGGAGGTTGATTTCACGTGAGAAACAGGTAAAAAGGTGAACGATTTATTCAATGGTTGCTTATTTCTTCATATTATCTTCTAATAAGAGGGGTACATTGTGTCTTTCCAGAAATCAAGCGAGCGAGCGAGAGTTTTCCAGAATGTTCGTTTCGCCATAACCCAATTCATAGCTCTCCCAATCTGAATATGAATATGAAGGTATATCGCTCCCTGAACAGTATTGTTTTTAAAGTGTACAGTAGGCATTTCTAAGGTAGCGGACTACGGTCAGAGACGCTGAACTTGTGATATAGGTAACCCATATTTAATAATAAAAGATTAAATGTATGAAGAGGTTGGCCTGCGATGCGTGATGCCACCTTAAGTAGTTGAAAATAAATTCAGACATTCCTCAAAAAATATTGCTTTCAGAGATGGCTTTCAGACATCAGGATTGAATGACATATTTGTGTAGTGATGGAACATGATTTTCTCAATTCATTCTCCTAGTTTTCGTAACAACGTTCTATAACATCGTGTTGGCGTTGAACGTATAGTAGTCTCCCGCGAACTTAATCTATCATCAGTAGTCATTGACGTTTATCCTTTCAGACAGAGGTTCACCGCCGTTAGATCCCCCCACGGTTTCCAGACGGTGACCCATCCAGGAATTGCGGTGTCTTGAGTAGCTTCACCTCCGTGTTTTCACCGAGCGTAGTTAAACAATTTGGCTAGCGTCGCAGGTTTTCGACATTATTTGCAGTATAATGATGAAGCTATAAAGAACGTCCAAACAATTATTCCGACAAAACAATTGTTAAAATATATTATTTGTATTGTAATTATGTAGGCTTATATTGTAAATCTGCCGGCTTATGGTTACTACTTGGTAATTAGCCAATAAATATTATTAAAACTTATCTTGAGAATGGGGAGATTAAGCGTCCTACAGAAATTTTGTTTGACTATTTGAATGCCAAGAAAACATCTTACCTGAATGAAATACCAAACAGTGGTGAATTTTAGTTGCAAGAACCATTAGGAGAAAAGTCAGGTAAATTTGACATTATCTGCTTTTTATTGAGTTGCCCAAATATAAAGAAATATTAAGAAGGCAAATTGGAGAAATAAACTTTATACAATCGATCAAATATTTGAAATGTCATGTTAAAAATTCTGATTCCAAAACCGAATTAAATGTTTCTTTAGTATCTCGTTTAAAATAAAAGAAACTGAATTGATAAATTGTATCAACTCCCAACCGAATCAAGAAGGAAATATTTTAGTACCCTGTAAGGTAAGACATGCACAGTTTAGAAAATGCAACATCACAGGAGGCACTGCTAGTCCACCAACGAAAACCTTTTAATTATCCTTCTAAAAATAGTTGGATAGTGAACAGTTTTACATGCTCTAGTCACACTTTGTCAACACAGTTTACTAAAGAAGAATTCAATTCTGTAGACAAACAGCGAGGAAGTTGTTACTGTTTTGAAACAAGAACTCGTTTCCCGCAAGGAAAAAGGTCTCGTCAACAGGCATCCTTAGAAATATTTGTAATGCTGTTCACGCCCAAAGGATTACGAGGCTCTTACATTCTTTTTTAAAAGGATATTTCACGCAAAAGGAAACTAAATGACTTTAAAAGCCGCTTTCATGGGGCGCCGGTTGAACTCGGATGGAGGGGAGAGGCGCTATCTTTTCCTTGAATAGGAACCCATTCGCCCTTGCCTGAAGCCTATTAGGCAGAAGGTGTAGGCGTAGGCAGTGAGTGGCGGCAGGTAATGGAGGCGGCGCAAATGGCCACCATTCTCGGCGCACCGCGTGGGCGGAAAGGTAAAGATCGACCACAAAGAAAGCGAAGTGAAATATCGCGTCTGCGAGGTCGATAGGTGGCGAGTCAATCTCCGCCTGAGGAACTTCCTCGAGCGTGACGCTCCCCTCTTTCCGGACCCGGATTTTCGAGATCATTCGACATTCATGAAAAGCTGCACATTTCAATATACGACGTGCCCCTCGCCCTGGTTGCCAGACCGTCGTCAACCTCTATGGATTCTTCGCAAATGCTCCTTCAAAGAGAGTCGTTCGAAGACACTATTTCCCGCGCACTCGGGCAGGTAAATTCTCGCTGTTCGAAGTTTGCCTTCTAGGTTTATCGAATATTCAGTAGGTAAACTGTGTCGAAATTAGCGATATTTGGTAACGCAATAATTTGTTTGACAATATTTCAAATGTAATATGAGAGCGTCGGTATTTACTTTCATTGTATTTACCTTAACGTCCACCTGACAAACTTCATTCTAATAATGACATTATTTGCATACACTTTTCGCTGAAATTATCGAGCTTATTTATTTTTGACTACGATAGCTTTAATTCTACACGAATAAATATTGAATTAAATGTCACTTAACAGAAATTTTAAATATGTAACAATGAGAAATACTGAGTAAATAAAATATATATGGAAAACGCAGGGATGATACAAATGATGTAGGATGAGATACCCAAAAATATGCGACCAAAAACAGTACATCTCCTAAACAAATATACATGCGAAAACACAACAATTTTATCAATATTTCATTCTTAGTTCATTTATTTCCATTTGTTTCTAATTCCATCATTATTGTTGCATATTAATGGTTTATAATTTGATGGTAATATTCAGTATATGATAATGATACCGACACATGTTCAATTGCTGTGATGAATCTCAATACTAAATCTACTAAATCTCAATACTAAATCATTTTTGTGACCCGTGTATTTTGTTCTCTCTTACAATTAGATCAGACCACTTGCTTCTTTCCATCATCTAATTCACAAACTCATCAACAGCCTGCAGAGCTACAACAGCACGTATTTTCTCGAAATTTTTTAACAGCTAAAAAAGTTTGTGAACTTGAACAATGTGTGCATTTAATTCTACCTTTCAAAAAGTCTGAAGAACATTTTTGAACCGTTTTAGAGAAAAAAAAAATTTTTAGAATTTCCTTTTTTAAAATAAAATTACGCGAAAACTACTCACATATTGAAAAAAGAATGTACGTAACCTAATTATGTACATATGGTTATAAAGATATATTTCTGAATAATATACCTTATTTTATAAAGAAGAAAGATCTCTATCTTCAATATTGAAGTTGTAGAAAGATCCCAAAAAATTAAACTGATAATTTCTGAAAAATTGGAGAATTCATCGAAAATCGGTCCTACGCCATTTTTATATGTTTCTTTGCTCTACGAAAAACAGTGAAAGAAAAAATTGGAGCATATTCAAATTTTGAAAATGTTGGAACTTCCAGTACCCCCGAAAAACACTATAGCCCTTTTTCGCCACAGCATTGCAGAGGTTCTCTTCACTACGTAAGTAGTATGCGATAAATTAATTACTGTAGTTCAAATAGCACGTACTTTCTCGCCATGTTTTGACGCGACATTTCGCGAAAAGTATTCAAATTTTCGAAAAATTGTACATAATCTTGTTTCAAAATCTATCTTTACGGAACACATTTCATAAAGGGAAAAATCTGTATATTTAATATTTTTGTAATAGGAAGATTCCGAAAAAATTTTGAACTTTTGCAATTTTCAAAAGGAACATGAGACCTGCACCATTCTCTTAAACGTCCTTCACAATAACCAACAAAACATTCAATCAATAACAAAGGAGACGTTTTTGAAAATTTTGAAGAAGTCTTATGGGCTTCATGGAATGTACCCCCAAAATTAAAATATCGGTTTCAAATTAAAGGGAATCAGCCAGATTGATAGGAAAATACCAATTTTGGAGAAAATAGGCTGAACGGTTAGGCAGCTAGCTTTGCTCGCAGATAGACCGACAGACAGACACACAGACGGAAAGACAGACGTTTTGTTGTCTTTCGAACTTTCGATATACAAGACTCACAAAACATGAATTTGGCTACACCACTTCTTAGAGCATTTTTTCTTCTAAATTTAGCAATTGGATTTATTTTCTTTCTCGTTACCAGGACCCTGTAATAAAGAGGTTTTCTGCCAAAAATTCGCAGGTTTTTCGCGCAGCATTATATAACTTCCTCTCTACTCCGTAGCAAGAAAGTAAAATTAGGTACATGTACAGATGAATTCCATGCAAACAAGAATTACCGTATTATAAATATCGATAATTGCAAAATATATTTCTCATCGTAATCACTCAAAGATGAAACCATCCAGAAAAGGTTATACTAGTCAATGCTAAATGAAATAACTTATTGAATATTTAATCGACTCAGTTCTTCAGCAATTTCATATCAAGTATCAACAGCTGAGCTAAGATTTGGAGGAAGGGGGGTCTCGAACGACTGCGACATCAGCGTGTGAGTTCCCGCTTACTCGTACTAACATTCCAAAGCATCAAACAGAGGTTCTGTGCCTGAGACGCAACACTTCGCCGGGAAGAAACAGGTCCCCCATCAGTTGTGGTGAATGCGATCGACGGCTAAATTCGCCGTAATCTATTCCACACCTTTTTATCCTCGTCTCACACGGATATATGCCAAATAGAGATTGGTAAAGATATGCAAATGGAAATTTCAAAGAAGCGAAAAACCGCCAAACTTGTTTACATCTACATATTAAATAAATTAAAATAAATTAAACTGTTTCTGATGAAGTACTAATTAAGTATCCAATACCTGAGCTGACAATAAACTTCTATTTAAGGTTGAGCTACAAACTTTAATGTGCCAATTAAGAACTGGTAGAGAACTGGTATACTTACTTCTGTCGTAAATCCTGATCTAAAAGAATATATGACCAAAATATTCTAGAAACTTAACTAGAACATTTGGTGATTGCCACCATCCAGACACTACCCAAAGTTGTTGTAAATAGAAGAGAAGGTAAACAACTTTGCATTCAATTCTAGCATGGTCAATGTAACATGAAATGCAATTTAACGTAATACAGTTGAATATTTATTTCATTTATAGCGCATTTGGAGGTAATATGACCAGCAAAATTGGTAAAATCAGAATTACGCATGAACATATCAACTGGTTGTAGCTACGACAAATATTCTCGCTAACACAACAATTGTTCACTTGTTAAAAACCGTTAATACAGATTTATGTATTTTATTGGTTTTGAAACACAAGTTCTCCTGAGAAGTTTGCATTATGTAGCGTATTTAGTCTCTGTTCTGCAGTCAGCCCATCATTTGCGTAATATCTTCAAGCGAAAGCGCCTGATCTTTAACAGTGCATATCAGTCAACCGTGAATTCAGAGGCGGGGGAAGGGGGAAGGGAACAAACAGCAGAAGGCCAACAGAATTCGAAACACGCCTTCGGAACCCTCTGGAAACGATGTATCGCTGTGTTTCTGGGAAGCCCGGCGGTCTGTGCACCGCCCGAAAGCTCAGAAGCCGGGCTGCTCGCTCTAAACAATGTTAGTAATTTACATTTGTTTGTGTGGCACGGCAGCGGACGGGAAGGGACGGCGCGGCGCGCGCCAGACCTGGAGGTTGAAAGAGGGTGAGGTGGTACGAGGGAGGGGCGTTGGAGGGTGCGAGGGCGGTTAACTTCCGAGGCACGTCCCACGCCCAAGACTGGCCCTCGCGCGATAGAAACGCCGTGGGTTCTCGCGGTTTGAAGGCTCTTTTTGGTCTGGTTCACAGATGGCACGTGGGTATACTATACTTTCATTTTTCTATAGTAAATTCTATTTTTCTACAGTAACAGTGACATTAGGTCATTGTCACACCTCCTACCTTTGTATTAAATTACAATAACATACATTAAATACTATGACTGAGTGGAATACTTTTACGAACTTTATGACTCCTTAATTAATATATTTAAAAATTAATTGCACTGTATCAATTTTCGTTAACATAAAATTCACCTGTTGAAACAGCATTCAATTGTACACTGCAAATCGTTTTCAAAATATTTACATAAAAATAGATGGCTCTGAAAAATTACAAGAAATATGACAACACATAATCAATTGTTTTCAGAATAAATAAGTACAAAAACATTATATTACGAAAAATTATTCAGGTAAACATTTATTCAAAAAAATTGCTTAATGCAGTTTATCTCGTAAGTCGTATTTAATATATTTTGTAAATGAAATTTGCAATGATTATCATGATTGTTTTAGTCTCTACATTTTATCGAAAGAAATATTGTACTGAAATTGTTATATTCATTTACTAGACCCTGAAGAAGAAGAAGGCCAATGTTCGAAACGCTAGTAAAAATTGTTTAATAAAAATGTGTTATAATTGTGTCTGCCTAAAAATTATTGGACCTTCAAAGAACTTGAAATAATTTATTGTATGTATGAACTTGATTTATCCACTTTTTCGTTACAAAGGCCCGGCAATAAGAGCATTTGTGCCGAAAATTGCCATTTTCCGGCGCACGATTACCACATTTTCTCTTCTTACAAACGTAAAGGCGATAAAGTGACAAATTACCTCAATTTGTCCAATTCTCAATTTGTATGTTTCACATACACACAAAAAATATCGTAGAGCTCCTTGCAGTTGTCAAAGAAAATCTCTGTCTAGGCAAATGAGTATTTTGTGTATCAACCTCTCACATTATTTTCGTGATGTTATAATTTATCTCTTCTCTATAAAACCACTAATAAATATATTTTGCATTTTTCCGAACGTATTTTTGTGGTCACAGTATTAACTACACATGAAAAACGTGTGTTGAATATTGGAATAATTTGTCTACAGTAGTCACGGTTCTATAAGCCATAACAAAATAACCACATTTTAAGCTATTCCGTAGTAAAGTACAATTTAATTTTTCACATTTTTTTAATAAGACGCATTGATCACGCTAAATATTTTTTCTAATACGTTATAATTAATAGACTCTATTGACCTGATCATTCAGCACATGTCTTAGAATTATGTAATGCTGAGTTATAATTAATTGATAGGTGTCTTCTTACCAAAAGTAAGAGTTTCGACTGTACAACCATACTTATCCGTCGCAACAAATGAATTTGAACGCAACATATTGTGTTGAAATTTTTGCATCTATTACGAAAAATAACAATACTTTGAAAGTGTTAATACTGTTTATCATTTTCGTGAATGTTATTCAAATAGCCATTTTCGTTAAATTATTTCAAATAGCTTCATGTTAATTCTGAGTCCAAGTTATATAAAACTTTCTACGGTCATTGAAATGAAATTTAACATTTAAATATTGCCCTGATATCTTACTCTAATTCGGGTTGTATCACATTTGTCTACACGTATTTGAACATTTTTATATTGATACTTTGAGAGACTATCTTTGAAACCGATTCAATGCTTGACGGAAATGTCAGAACTCTTTTTTAGTTGTCAAATAAAGATAGACTCCAATAGTCTATAGGGAGTTCCCTTTTAGATCTATTCTTGAATACGTGTATTAATATTTCTTGTAAGAAAATGTCAACCGAAAATTGTCTATATGTAATGCGTTGAAATCGGAAAGATCGGTTTCACGAAAAATATTCCACAATAAATATTATTCTATTCCATACAACGTACATTACCGTTATTGTGAGAGTTTCTGAAGGAAATCTATTTAACTCTTGTTATAGATATTTTTCTGGCTCATAGCCGTCACTAAGTGCACCTATAGGAAACTAAGTCAACTCTAGCAATAACTGCTAGAAAAAAATATTGTCACGAATTACAAAACATTTTGTGTGAAACAAATCCAATATGTTTGATTGTATATAATTCAAATTTTTCTAATAGATTCTTATGTAGAATAACTGCGCTTGCATGATTTTTTCGTAGTTTCTGTTGCACATTAAATTGTCCACTCTAAGTTTTCAAAACGTCAGTAGGATAATGCTACTCTGAAATATTGAATAGCTTCTTGAATACGTTCAACAAAATAACTGTAAACTGGCCTACTAAAATTCTCACTAATGAGCGTGAGGTAATAGAAGAAACTCATTCAAAGTCTATTTCGAAAAATACAATTCTTACTCAAGTAATCACCATTTAAACTGTAAAACAAAACATACAATGAATGATTGAGAAGAGGATACAAATGATTTTATGATATACACATATTTATTACATTCTTTTAAAGATAATGTGAAAGCATACGATATGTAAAGATATTTTTTTACCAAGTACCATAACGAATTAACGAGAATGTCCATTTCCTGATCTACATTGTATCAACGATGGAGTAAGGAACTAAAATACGCTCTCAAACCCCGAAAAAAAGAGGTCAATTAAAGTTAAGTATTAAGACAGAAGAGCGGAGTGTAAATCACATTAATTAATCTTCAATCTAACAGGAGAATCTGACATACAAACCCACAGCCAACGCCACTGAACTAGACACATGGCGGAATACAGGTTCCCTACTACGATTGTATATAAATAACCATGAAATGATGGTATTCCCCAATTCTCAGAGGTGGAACCGAGATTCGTGGTGATAGGATTCAATGCAAGACGTCAATTGAAAATGTTCACATATTTTATGTCCAATATTTATTATTTGCCTAGGTAGTTTTTCCACATCTCAACAACCAATTTTAGATTTATTGAAATAAAACCTGTCTGCATAAATTGTAATTTAATAAAGTCTACAGATAAGAATTAATTTAAACAGGTGCCAAAGTTTTCCAATATCAAAACAATAAAAACATTTAACCGACCATACGCCCGTCTACCGCCCCATCCCTTCCCCATTACCAATTTCCCAGAGAAACTTCGAAAAGGATCGAACGGCGCGCCGTAGCCTGTGAAGTGTTGTCGAAGTAAACAACACCGATCTACACCGCTCTCTGCAGCCTACTCAGCCACTTGTGACGACGTCGATGCCGACGACGCGACGTCGGCGCTTGCGGCTCTGGTGGCAACGACGGCGGCGGCGACGTCGACAACGACGGCTTCTCGCTACACGCACAAAAGAGAAGGCGAAATCAAACAAAGGAGCTTTTGTTTTCACGGTTGCCTTGGCAGCCGTGGGCCCGCGGGAGCGCCTGACGCGGAAGAGAACTTTTTAACTCCAACGATGTCCCCGCACCATATCGCAGCAGCAGCAGGAGAAGGAGCTGTTCCCTCTCATTACGCGGATCCTTCCAAGCAAGCAACGAACAGCCCGTTTGCCTCGCGAGATACGATCTGCTTCCAACTTCCAGCCGCGTCCAGCTGATGGAAAGGAAATAGAGGAGAGATTTAAACAGCTCGCTCCGAATGGGATCTTTAATGATTTCTCTAAAAGAATTTCTGTCGCGGGGAGAGTTCGCTAAAGTAGCGGATAACAACCGGAAAGGCAATTCCCTCTCCTAAAATCTTGAGAAGTAAAGCGGAATTCTTTGTTCGAAATTTTGGGGAGGAACTTGAAAGTTTAATGACAGATTTCTAAACGGCCGTCTCATAATAATTACCGCAAAGTTTCAGAGAAGACTTGTTCGGACAAATTCGTAGTTTTTAACTAAAGGGATAAGTAGGTTTACTCGCTATAAACACAATAGTTGCACAGTGAAAATAATATAAATAATGTTCCTTATTAGAATAATTATAAATCTCTCTGTTAGAATAAGATAGGATGTAAGACAAAGTGGATTTAGATTACTTCGTAAGTATCTACTAGTTTGTAAGCTGGGCCGTAAGTGATCAATGTAAATAGAATTTAAAAAAATAACTATGAAAAAAATAAATATTGCAAGCTACGAAAAACTGTGTCCCATTATTAAACAAAATCGAATAAGAGAAAATTAATGTTTTCCAGCTCTAATTTTTAAATATCAGTAAATAAGTTCAATCTTAAAGAGTGATTCGTAAGAATATGTTACTATTTCACAAAATTCTGAAAATAGGCTTGGCACTTAGTTATTTTGTTTATTTTTTCGTAGATCATCTCCGCATACTCAATTTGCCGTTTAATTCTGTGAAACAATAATAGTTATGAGGAAGTGTAGGGAATGTGATTTGTTGGCAATCAGAAATACTGAAATTCAAGCATACCAGCAGTGAGACATTTTATTAAAATTATAACAAAGTGAAACATCCTGGACAAACTCCCAAAAATAACCATGAAGAAATCTCTCCATCTGGGCATCGACAACAGTGATGGATATCAGTGGTTCTTGGTTTTCAGTAATTCACAAAAAAATAGTTTCTTGAAATTTTATTTATATCACGAGAATTGTTTTTGAAAGCAGCAATGTTACAGGAAAAATATACCGATGCGAAGAAATCATCGGACACAAAACATCGACGTTGATATAACGTTTGTTCTAGTAAAAAATACCGATGTTTTAACATCGATGCGTTTTGTGTCGATGTTTTTTGTTAACCCTAATCGCAACGCATTAATTAAAAAGGGCGAATGCCTCACGATACTGAATGTGTCTTACGGATTATTTTTACATTAATTATTATGTTAAGATGTTTTGAGTGCGCATACATGAAACTGCACAGATGACACACTCTGATGTTTGCTTTCATATAAAACAGACATCTAGCAACTTGACTAGATCCTTGATGTCCTAAAATATGCTGCTCAAAATAATCTTCCTTGGACTAAGAGAGTAATATGCTAAGAGCTGTTGGCTGAAGGAAAACTGGAAGATGAATAGGTATGTATTATGAAACGTTTCCGCAATGTTTTTCCATCTAGAGATCAATAAAAACCCAATTCATTTAAATGTGAAGTAACGGCAAGTATACAAACCATAGGCATTGGAATGGTAAAAATGAATTTAACTCTCAGGAAAGAATTTGTGCCCCACGGGGATATAGAGATTGCAAAAACCTAGTGTGATGCTTTCAAGAAGCCAACCTGATAATTGCGAATTTGAAAAATTATAATTAAAATATATATTCAATTACGTGACAACCAAATATCTCAATTTTTTCATTGTTTATCTACAATAAAACTTGCTGTTTGTTTTTTTCGTTAGCTTGAAATCATGATTCTTTCTGTTCTTTGTTTTTTTTTCTTTCCCTTCATTAGTACTTGCGGAAATACCGAAATAATTTTCTTTTGGTTTCTTTTATTATACTCTGAATTACCGGTACAACTGCAACCGTTGCGTTCTGATCAAGGGTTGCTGGTCAATAAAATATTCAATGGTAAATGGTTTCCCAAATTTGTTCAAATCCACCGCAAGGAAAACTCATTAGAAATACCCCTTAAAAATGACGGAATTCAAATACAACACGTAAGGACACACAATCAAGTACTTTGTGGAGATTATGGTAAAATTTAATATACCTCTGTTGTTTGCTAAATAAAATTGAACGACTTTTTTTGTTTATTAAAGTCGCCAACTGTGGTCATTAGCGATTACTTTAAATACAACTTTACAATATTAATATGGCAACATTACAATAGGTATAAATATTTGTACGACTTGTATGTTAGAAATCCGATGGTTTTCCAGGGCAAGAGCGTTAATCGATTGAAGAAATTGATATATTTGCGTCGAATCTTGTCAGGGGAAAGGAGAGCACGAAACGTTAAAAGTTAAACGGGATTCTTTTCTTCGGCCTTTAAATTTGAACCATGAAAGACAGGGTTACCAAACATTCTACAGCATAGGATAGAATCTCCGGTGCACTCAGAAATTAAGTAGTATGTGGCAAAACACGAATTTTTTTGTCCTATTTATTTGTCTTAAAATCGGTTTACTTACTTATTTATCTAATTTTGGAGTTCAAGCTGGATTACGAATATTTTGTCATGAACAAAATGTATTTACCATCACTTGCCTCAATCAAATTCCATTTCAATAATTATTTCATTTAAAACGATCCACATTTTTATAGACTTTACTATTTTGAGGAATGTTTATCCACAACCGGATATTTAATATTGCCTTGAGATAATATTATTTAGTGAACAGTTATTGTGACATTTTATATTGATTCTCTAGGCACGGTGCGGGAAGGGATTGGTTTCTGGATGAGTTGTAGGGACCTAGTACGGGAAGGGATTGGTTTTCACCCTTGGATGGCAGATGAAATTTTGAAGGGTGTGAATGAAGATTAAGGGTTCAATTGGAAGTAGATAACATAGTATGAACCAGTAACTAATAGACAGAATATTGAAGTTCATAATTAATTGTTTAATGCTATAATACTACAAAATATCTAATGATAAATTACAACTTCACTTCTTCATTATTAATCATTAGAATGTTTAGATAACACGGAATTTTACATGGAATATTGAAAAATATGAAGAACAAAAAATTAAACATAAAAGATTGTAAAAATAAGATAAAATGAAAAAAATTAATAAAAATAATGTAACAATAGAAAATATAAAATATGTATATTGGTTGTAGGAAAATGTATACTAATACATTGTAAACCTATTGAATAAATAAATGTTTAGATAACTCAAGAAATGCTCACAATGTTAGCCTATCGGGTTAAAAAGTATTAACCACAATAAGCACTGCAGAAATTATGGCCTGTTCTTAAAATGTGCTCAACACGGAATGCATTTTTTAACCATTGCGAAACAATGGAAGTTGGAAAGTTTGCTACTCGTACTTAGAAGCAAAATAACTTTTAATTATTGTAAATTGAAATATTTACGGAAATAATAGAATTTTAGTCAGTCATTGGACCATCTTACATGATATGACACATGTACGGGGTTCCTTCACTCTCAGAAATAAATCATTTATTAAATTCGATTGGGAGTCGTATGGGGTTAAATCGATTCACTTGTTTTTATGCAATTTTCAAATGTTGTATAGGGACAGAAAGGTCAATACAATATAATTATGTTGCTATGGCATTCAATAAAATAATCGTTTCATTTTTTATCATCCAATGACAACTAAATGAATAACTGTACCATTCTCAGTAATCTGTTCCCAATGAAAATCGAATACTTATAATGAGCGAACACCTTTCACTGATTAACCGTAATCGATTGAAAATGTAGATATGACGTAAACGGAAGCAAAATATGATGATTTCTGTGATATTTTCTGATTCACGGTGGCTGTTATTTACAAAAAGCTGGAAATGGTGATTTCCTAAGGAAGAGTGCCGTTGGGTTTCTCAAGCCATAATCTTCACTCTGAAGCCCGTGGTAAAACTTTATTGTCATATCTCCAATGTATGAATCATTTGAGAGAATATTATAAACGATTGATGAAAAATCAATATTGAAATGAGAGGTGATGGTAACTGGTGAACGAAAAATTACCGCGGGCCGCCTTTCTCCATCAAAAATTCTTCGTAGATCGACGAGGATGTATATTCCATGCATGGCGGTGGGGTCGATCGGGCTGACCGGTAAGAAAGAAAAGCCATGGCTGAAGTCGTATCAATAAATCGTTATTTGAAAACTCACATTATATTTTTCAATAATCACGTCTATTTACGGAAGACGAGCTCGACCGTGCATAATTACAATTTTCTTCAATTTTATTTCCACCCGTTCGGTACTTGTCGCTTTTCGGAGGGTTTAAATTAATAACAACATCAACAATAATAATAATAATAATAATAATAATAATAATAATTCGTATTAATAAAAAAATTTCTGCAGAAAATTTGTCGTTTCCTGGTGCACGATTACAGTACTTTTTCTTGTGAAGTAAGGGCAACAGATTAACAAGATTTATCCACTTGTTGGTTACCAGCGCTCGGTAATTGGAGATTATCTGTGAAATATTCGCCGTTTGCCGGTGCACGATTACAATACTATCTCTACTTACAAAGTAACGGCGAGAAAGTAAAAAGGTATGATTTAGAACCTATATTTTTTATTCTGTACTAATTTTTAAGTGATCATTATGTCACGTATTAAAGGAATTTGAATTTGCCTTTTGGAAATCTTCATTTCGGTCAGTTGACAGTTTGAATCGTAACAGCAATAATTGAGAACGATTGGTTTATGTTCGGAATACTAGGTCGGTATCAAGAGTGCGATAGAAATGTGAAAATATTAAAACAGTATCTACATATGTAACAATTTGTTTTCTTACGACCGATTCATATTATAAAAATAATTAGGGCAATTTTTGAGGAACATTTTTCAAGGGCTTCATGTAAAGTACCTCCAAAAATTAATGAATATTTTTCAACATCGCAGACCTTCGACTCAGGCCAAATCGACAGGAGTATATTCAATTTGGAAAAAATCGTACGCGTAGTTTAGGCGCTAATGGTGTTCACAAACACCAGACAGACGGAATGATGGACGTTTGGCCGTCAATCGACTTTTCGGTACTTCACGTGTTAGAGGATTGTTTTCTAACTTAAGCAACTGGATTTATCCACTTTTTCGTTATAAGGGTCCGGTTAAACGGACTAGTTTTATTTTTCGATATTCATCTCTTTAAACTACATGTGTGGAGTACTGTTACCACATGAACATTTTTCTCACATCGCAATTTCTAATGCTTAGAATTTGAATGATAATGTAATTAATGTAACCTACAAGACAAAGTGGAGTTCCACTTCGCTTGTTCATTCCAAACTGTAAACAAACCTAGACGTAATAGGACGCAAGAGGTAACTAGTACCTACCAAAACATTTCATTAACAGAGTGATGTAACATGAGGCAATTGTGTACAATAATGTATAGAAATACTAAAATTTCTCCTAGAAATATCTAGAAGAGGAAAGGGAATTTCTCCTAGAAAAATACTGTAGAAGTGGAAGAACAGAGCGGCTTTAGATCTAGACGCACGTGTACTATTAATATTTAGTATCAGTGTACTAATATTTTTAGTATCAGACTAGTGATTGACAAATGACTTGACCATAATTTTGAAACTCTCCTGAAATCCGTAGATTTAAGAAAAGCCTACGACACAGTTCCACTAAATAAACTCTAGATGGCAATGGAGAAACAAGATGTTAAAATGTACTTATCGAAAGCTGTTAAAGACGTGTACAGAAGACATGTAAGTCAGGTTAAAATTGGAAAAAACCTTTCCGAACCATTTTCTGTAAATAAAAGCTTAGCTAGCTTTGCATAGCTCTTCCTCTGTTTAAATTGTATTTAAACGAAGGTTTAAAAAACTGGAGGAGAAAATGTTGCAACCTGGGTGTAAAAATTGACGATTCCATGCTCTATTCTCTTAATTATACAGACGACCAAGTTATCTTCGCTGAGGAGGAAGATGATGATTTGTATTTGTTGCAAAACCTTCACGAAGATTACTTAAATTGGGGTCGGGAAATAAATTTTAATAAAACAGAATATCTGGTTGTAGGAGGAGAAGCTAAGACTCTGTATACCCAACCGACCAGAATTGAAATCTTGCCAGAATGTTATCTAACTTGGTACTCAAATAGCAGCAAATGGGGGTGACACACAAGATATTCAGAGTAGAATATCAAAAGCCAAAGTAGCTGTAAGGCAATTAAAGCCATCAATATCAAACCAAACTCTAAGAAAGAATGTTAAAAGATTATAAAAGACTAACGTAGAGAGTATTGCCACTTCTGGGTCTGAAGTTTGGAAAATATCGAAAGGTAATTAGAATAAACGTACAGCAATAAAAATACTGGCGAAGGAGCTATGGATTGACGTTGTTAGACAAAGTAAGAAACGAAGAAATTAGAAGAAAAACATATGTGAATTTCAACATTATTGATACCATTGAAATTAAAACACTCAAATGGTATGCTCACTTAAACAGAATGGGTGAAGAACGATGGCCTCTAACGCTCCGGAATTAGAAACCAACATCACATAGAAGACGAGGAAGACGCAGAAGTACATGAAAGGAAGGAGTGGAGAAGGCGATGGCCAGAAGAGAATGAACTGCACACGACCGCAGCGACAGACTTAAATGGTAATTGGGATGCGAGGGACGCGTAATGGTGAAAAATCCTCACAGTACTACTATTATGTACTGTTATGTGATAATATTGTAAATATCTTAAAAATAATTACTTTTATGTATTAGTACTTTCAGCAACAACTAATACAGCGTACTTCATTTAATTTCCATCATTTGGGACGTTGTATATTTAGGAAAAATTGCCGAATTCGAACAGTCTCCTAAAATGAACCGCAATAAACGTATTTCGATACATACGAGCATTGAATAATAAAACTGGGCTCTAATGCTTTGAATGTTACAAGGAAATTGCTCTCAAGTAAGACGCTGTCAAAGAAAGATGCAACGAAAGATACATATTGTATATCACCAAACCATAAAATAAGCAGACGGCAAAAACTAAAGACGCAGTAAGAAAAAGCTACTCAACTAAAATTGACACGGAGTGAACATATGGCGAGACTCAATCAAAACAATTGAGCATATGCGTCGACAGTATGGTGTCCAAGAATAGAATGGAGAAACTAAGGGAGACCGAAGACCAGATGCGATGACGAGATAAGACGATCGAGGGGCACTGACTTGTGGAACAGCATAAAAGCCCAATAAAAATACAAAATATGTAAAGTGAATTACGTAGTCTATGAAATAAATTGTTTCAGTAGAGAGAGTAATAATAACAATGTGTTTTGTCGTGAAGTTTTAATGATGCTCTGGATGTAGCTGTGCAATGTTATCTGTTTCTTACTTTCGGACGAGATGCCGAAATTGGAGTACGGGAAGTTGCCTTCATTGAATCGGTGCGTCTTAGGAGACTGGTAAGCTTCATTTTATGGCTAGGAAAATTGGCAGGGCAAGAGATTTTACGAGAATAAAAATACAAAAAAGTGTATTTTTCTCATTGCATTAACATTACAATACTTTCTCAATATTATGCAAGAATGATGCGAGAGCGTTAAGTTCATCTTCACAAGATCACAAACAACATTGCAATGATATTGAATCCAACTGGTTTTGTTCGATTTGGGAAAGGAAGAAGAGATGTGTCAAAAGTATGTGCCGAAGCAATGCATTATTCTTACGTTTGAAGGGAAGGGCAGCACGATGTGTCACAACCTCTGACAGATCACAATGTGAGAGTAAAGACAGATTTATTCAACACGAATGTTTCAAACCATGAAGATTGTGTATGTACGTGATAGTGGCATTGGATACGAGTGCCAAGTGAAGACTTGACCGGGAGTGTATAGGAGGAGTACGTTTTCCATTGAATTAGATATACAGTTCGAGAGAAGAAATTAAACAAAGATACTGAAAGTGACTCGCTCGCTGAGACCATACAAACAATGAGCTCTGATTATTGTATAGTTCATAAATGCAGATTACGTTCAAATTAATAATTTAGAAATGTTCGGGGGGAAATGATTAGAGACAATGAATGGCAAAAGTAAACTAGAACTTACGCACGGGTATTGTGAATAATATTACAACGACGAAGATTTGAGACAAGATTCGTGAGTAACAGTGATATCGAGTTACATTTTAAAAATCGTTAAAGCGTGTGACAGGGGGTAGATCAGTAAAAATAATTGGCAAATAGGAAATTTAACTTCTGATTTTGTTACATTACATTAGACGTTACGTGTTAATAATTTCTGAGCTTTTTAGTTTTCATAATTACATTTCCTAGTTAATTTAAATGTTAGTTTAGTTTAGTTTAGTAACTAGTTAAACACTTGTTCTTTGAAATTCCATACATGGTTTTTCTTTGAAGAGATTATTTTCAGAATTTTTTTGGAGTACTCCATTATTAGCGTATGCTGTTGAGGTCAACAGCCCTGATACTTTGTTTAAAGCTGGCAAACAATACAAGTAACTTGATTGTTCACAACAAACCCAAGGCAACATCTATAACACGTCAGTCTCTGCTAAGCTTCCGCGCCGCATGGTGGGGGGCGGTGCCTCGACACTACGAAGGCAACGTATCATCTATTGGGCACTTTAAGCTCGAGGCGAGTCAAGGAGCCGCGGTGAGAGAGCAAGTCTAGCAAACGCATTACGCACTTCTTCCTTCCCGGCCGCGACGCGTCACGACAGTGTGGCGAGGCGGCCGGGAAGCCGTAGACGCCACGCCGCCAGCTCGTTCCAGACGCAGCGCCACTCCGCCGCATAAATACCGCCCCTGCCGCCTCCGCCACTCCCGTCGTCTCCAGAGAGCGCGCACGCCTTTAAGAACGGCTCCCAGAGGCCGCGTTCGTCTCGCTGCCGTCTCCTGCCGACCGCCGACTCGGAGTGGCGGCAGAGGCCTAGGCGTGTGCGGTGGCAGTGGCAGTGGTGGGACGTGGGGTGGGGTGGGACGGCGGCGGAGATGACGGCGTAGGCGGTCGCAGAGGTGAGGCCTGGAGCGGGAAAAGCTGCATGAGATGGGTCGAGTCGAGGAAGGACGGAGCGCGTGGTCTGAGATGGGATAGATGGGTGATCGGATGATGATGCTGAGATCGGATGAGATGACAGGATGTGTGACGGGTGAGGGGGGGAGAAAAGGGACGGGGTCTGGGAGGAGACGGAGGTGATGGCGGTCGCAATGGTGGGGTCTGGTGTAGGATAGGCTGGTACCAAGCGGAGAGGGGCGTGAGGAGCCAAGACGGCACGGGTCGGTTGGTGTGGGATGGGATGGAAAGGGAAGGGTTGTGGCGGCGTGGGGGGTGCAAGGGGGGCGGGAGGTGGGTGAAGACGGAGGCGGAGGCGGTGGAGGCACGTGGCCACCGCAAATGAAGCCTCGCAAGATCTCGGACTGCTCCGCCGCTCGTAAACTTAGGGACGCGGCACGCACGCCCTGAATGCCGCCAGGCTGCCAAGGGGTCGCCGACGCCGATTCCTTTTGTAATGCAGCGGGAGAAATCAAACAAATGCCGCGGACGGTTGAAATAAACCCGGAGTAAGCGCTGTTGTCTGGCTACGTTGAGTGGCTGGCTACGTCTTCCTAGAGCCGTGACCGAAAACGACAGATGGGAATATAATAATATCTGTATCTTTTGAAGAAAACTTTCTTATAAAAAAGGATGCAGCAAAAGACAACCGAAGTATTCTGTAATGACCAACAATTTATGCCTATGATTTTTTTTCATGACAATAAAAAATAGTTTTCTAGAACAATGGACGGTGTGAATAAAAGCGCGGTATATACTTCAAGTCTGAAGCATATACATAATTTGTCGTGAATAAACTTATACTTTTAATAGGAAATAAATGGTGAGAAAACAATTAAATACTTGTGAAAGAATGCTGGGAAAACAGTAGATTCTCGTCTCGTGCATAGGGATAACCTCGTTGTGTGCTGTTTTGCATCATTTCCTAAACGGAAAAAATGAATTTCTCAGATAAAATAGCTGGGAAAAACGCTCAATTTTTGAAATTCCGTTCGAAAATGATTGAAAATCAAAATATAGCATTAAACAAGTCGCAACTTCCGCGTACGAAGGCCGGAAAGGTTTTCACTATAAAATAGCGTATCGAAGCTATTGAACATCATTTGGAAACGTGTATGGAGCTTAAAAGAGACTTCGGGTAGGTAGAGAAATTATATTTTTCCACTTCTTTATTGTTTTTTTCTGTGTTAGGTCTAGTACTTTTTGGACTATCCTCGTAAATTACAGTCATATTTTATTTTTAGTTTTTATATACTGCAAAGCCTAAAATGTTGATGTTCAAACATCTTAGCTGTTGTTCCAAATACAAATATGTACGTTTTAAGTTTATTAATTTTCTCAATGGAAAACGAACGAAATTAAACAGCGTATGTGCTGCCATTGCGCTATTCGCTAAAATGTCATGAAAGAGTCCGCATGAAACACACACAAACGTAAATTAAATAGAAATTTTAAAAGTACGTTACATTAAAAATTCAAGTACCAAAATGGACACAATACAGAGGTAGATACTGAAATAATGGTAGGGCGCTTTTGGCGTTGTTGAGTAGCTGAGAAATCTCCACTTTCACGTGGCTTGTCAGATAGAGCCCAGTTGAATTCTCGAACTTGGGTCCTAGGTCGACATCTAACGCTATCACTTCTTCCGGAAACTGGAGTGCCAGATTCTAGAACATTTAATCAACAACGATTGACGGATTCACAGTAGTAAATCCTTTAATGAAAATTTTCTAATACATGCAGTTCTCTACATCCCCCCGTTTGAGACCGAGTAACATCCAGCGCGACCACCTTAACAATTGCCATGACTCCCACTCTTTGATACCGGAGGGGAGTGGAGACCCATATTTGCAATACTTACCACCCAGCGCTCGCGTAGCCCGGGGACCCTTATATGCCAGACGGTCTTTAGCAGGTGAAGGCACCATGGGCCCCGTACCGTACAGAATGTAACCTGTTGCCACCAGCCGCACTCTTTTACGGTGGGAGAGCCGGTGCAGAGGCGTAGGGCGCACGTGACTCTAGTACAGGCGTGTCCAATCTGCAAGGCCTGACGGGCCACAACTAAAACCTTTAATGTGGTTGCGGGCCATATTAATCATTACTCGGATGATACTCTCCAGACTACCCCGTATTGTTGATCTCGGCAGTTTGCCCGGCAGCTCTGAAACGGGGAGGGGGGACCAGGCGTGATATCTGGCCCTACCATACATCATGACGTGAAATTGGGATGATTTTGAATTTCTCAGTTTACTCGTAAAAATGTTTAAAACTAAACTTAACCTCTTTTTACATTAGGAGGATGCTTTTCTCGGCAGGGCACGTTATCTTCTCGCCGACTTTCACCTCTTACCAATAACTTCGCTGGCCACAATAACTGGCACCGCGGGACACATTTCCAATGGACAAGCCTGCTCAAGTACACGCTCCAATGCCGCCCGAACGGGCCAGAATTAAAAGGAACTTATGAGAAGAAAAATGCCTAGTGGGTGGGATAGTCCACCACACTACAACACACAAGTAAACAACTCTGCCTAAGCGGGACACGAACTCGCGCCTTATAAACGTAGGAACAAGTTCAATAATCAAATTTTGTGTCTAATTTTCGAAAGTAAATAGTCAAATAACAAATACAACTCTTACACTGATTACTTAATTTTGATGTAGAAAAGAGAGGGGAGGTAGCTCAGAGCATTAACTGACGTCACTGCAGGGCCTCTGGCCGAGAGGTCCTAGGTTCGACTCCCGACGGTGACATGGTTTTCGACACCAGTTAGATAACTTGGTCCAACTCAGTCGCTGTATGAGGGAGAATTATAACGGTCAGGTGCTCTGATCGGTAGTTTTACGTGGTTTCTCAGAACAACACCAGGCGAATGCCGGAGCAGTACCATAACAAACGGGGCACAAACTCGCGCTATCTTTCCTTTCTCTTCCTTGTCCTATCCTCACGCCTACATACACACACACGTACATGCACCACATTAGAGCCATTCCACGTTAAATCGCACAAAAAAGACTAAAATTTGTCCTTCATATTTTTAATTATTTTCTAATTTTTTCTATTTGTTATATGGATCAAATAAGTTAACACGTGTATTTTTATTTTTTCTAACTTTATTATTTTCAGAAATATTGTGTAATGAAATTTGCTAAAAATGACGCGCATCACTAACTTAAAAATATCATATACTTGAATACACTAATTATAGAAATTCCGTTCAAATTCCATTCGAAACTTAAATACATGTTTAATTTTTAAGATTTTGCAAAATATTTAATTTGTATAGTAGTATAATTTAGCAACATAACCATTGAATAGCACTATAAGTGGCAAAAACATGCTACCAGAGGTCTGCAACAGCTCCTGTGCGGTCACGAACGCGACAACAATGGGCGAGCGCTATGCGAACATAATCATTTTGGGCAGTAAAGGGTTAAAAAAGAACACTTTACGTTCAAGCACAAGCAAATGTATTGTTCATGAAATTATAAATCCAGAATCAATAGGCAGATGTTACCTTCTCCGCCTACGCGGATATCTAGTTCCTTATTTAACCGCCAGCGACTAACTTGCTGAAGTACCTTCCCCAAGGTTTCGCCAAACTTGCAATATTCTGAAGTCGCTACTCATTGTGTTTTAAAATCAGAATGTCACGTTCTCTCCGACCTACATTCTCTCGCCAGCTAGATC
Organism: Acheta domesticus; assembly: GCA_031308135.1. NCBI lineage: Eukaryota > Metazoa > Arthropoda > Insecta > Orthoptera > Gryllidae > Acheta > Acheta domesticus. The sequence continues at coordinate 84,138,548 of JAHLJT010002406.1, forward strand.
CTGTCTCTCAATAAACTTGCTTCCATGGTAAACGACGTAACATCCCTCAATTTCTACTACGTACGTATGTACTTGGTATGGCGATAATTTAAAAATCATTATTACAGCATCGCTTCCATCTTAACACTCTAATATTGTGTGTTGTTGACTGTCGTGGATGGTATTACATATAAGGAATTTTGTGCTTGGAAACCATAGTGCATATAATCAATTTTTTTAGTAGAACCATGACAACGTCATCAGAGCTTCACTATTGAATATTTCGTATATAATTGTAGATATATACGTAAAGCTGTAATTATATTATCGATTAGTGAATTTTACGTATCTTATATGACATTTTTTCAAATTCTTGTAATGTTCTAATACAAATGCTCTTGTTGCAGGTAACTTCAACAGTCCAATTGGTGCGGCATGATATGAGTGACAACTCTCTGCAATGGAATAGTGTTTCTGCAGTGTGGTAATGTTACACGTGTAGAGTATATTCTAATAAGGAACAATAATGAACTGATGTTTTTATTTTTTTGTTGGCTTATTTTTGATATACTTTTTCTGAAACGAAAGAAACGTGTAAAAATGAAAGATCTATGAAAAAAATATTTATTAACAATATAGCTGTTCTGATAAATTACCTTGATATATTTAAACGAGCTTGAAAATAATGGTAAAACACAGAGGTAAATATAAAATAACCATATAATAACATCAATATTTTGTTAATGCATTCATTCACCTGCTACCAGAAACATGAATGTTTTATAAAATAGATGGAAAATTGAGTTAAAGATCATCAACGCAGAATCAATCACAAAAACACCTACCTACAATTTTTTCTTGAAAATCAAAGCAAACATTATAATTCAATATTCAACGTAACAAAAAATTTTTACGTGGAGCGCAATAACACATTTTTATGGACAAAACAAATATACGAGTAAACTAAAATTAGTCATTTTAATTTCCAAATATAAATATATTTCATAAACGATTTACTATAACATGCACTACATTTCGTTTCCTAAATGTGTAATTTATGCATTTAAGGTGAAAAATATTTTTTAGTATTAAAATGTTTTTCTGCCAATATATTTCTGATATTTTCAACAGCGATAGATGAAAAAAACTTCTGGTAGGTATAGTACTATTCTCTGCAAGGATTACTGCACTATTTTGAATATAATTTGAGAGTCTATTTACACAAATAATGCATATATTTACGTTGTCAGTACTTTTATATGTGCATGTTTCGGATAAAATGTGTTATATACTGTTTTAAATGAGCTCTTACATTACCGTAACGTGTAATTACATTCTATGGGCTGTTAATAGAAAGCTAAATCTTAGAAAGCTAATCAACCTCACTGAAAATGGAGTCACAAAACTTGGGTTTCAAGAGGCCCAAATGCAGGTCACCTGCCTTTAGGTCTTGCTTGTGGTTTATAGAAACGGGTGTTTTTTTGTTAAAGACATTCTTTTCAATACCAGTTTAATAGGATGAAGAGAATGCCTTTTTTCATTATTTGAATAATTTCCATCTCACATTCTATTTACGTAATGTTTATATTCCTTAATGTTTCCTTTAAAAATAGTATCAGTAGTCTATCGGAAATGAATTATCAAGAATAATTCGCAGTGAGTACCTAACGCGTATTCAACATCAAAATAATCGTACTTACTGGAGTATAAGACGCACTCCTTGCTCTCACATAAAGTCCAGGCAAGTAAGTTTTATTGACTAGAGAAAGACTTCTATTAACACAAGATATCAATTTGTTTACAGGGGAAACGTTTTTAGAACACAGACCGAAATAGGCTTTTTACCGCCACGAAATCTTCTATATCGTCTTTCCTTAATGTTCTGTCACAATTTGTGAATCGGAGCAACGTGCCGCGATCAAATTTTGTTTCAAATTGGGACAAACGTGGTTCGGAAACATTCGCAATCCACGTAAGGAAGTGTTGTCAAGATCAATGCCACGGGAGTCTGTAGCACGAGTGCCATGACAAAATCGCCTCATCACGCAGTTCATATACCCGCCGCAAGAGACAACGCCATCACTATTTTAAAACGGCGGGGTTACTAATAGTTTCCTCTCCCGACGCTAGTGGCGCAGAGAAGCTCGTGGCATGGCACGGTGCTGCGAGGTGTGCTACTACCGCCAGTGGGAGATCACTTGACACCACTGGATTATGCAGAAGCAAGGTTTTTGAGTGGTATGTGCGGTTTAGGAACGGTCGACAGTCGCTGGAAGACGATGCACGCGGGTCCGCTTTTTAAACTCGACGGCCGGTGAGAATGTCGAACAAGTGCTCGTCGAACTGTGATGTAATCCGCAAATTATGGTTACAATGATGTCAAGGAAACTAAAAATCGTGATAGGGAGCGATCACCACATTTTGCACGATATTCTCGGGGAAAAAATGTGTTCGCAGTTCGTTCGCGCCAGCGCATTTCTCGATATTCAACACACAATATTTGACCCAAAAGTCAGTCTCCACGATTTACCAGAGCTACCTCAGACAGAAATTTCTGGACTTCCTACACTGAAAACCGCCAAGAATGGAGAATGTTTTGAAGATATTGAGGTCATTAAAACGAGCGTAAGGAAGGTTTGGAAAACCAACCCAGAAGAGGCATTTTCCCGGTCATTCTAGCGACTCTACGAGCGAAGGAAAATTTGTACACGAGGAGGAAATTATGTGGAAAAGTCTTTAAAAACGTTTTTTACTCCTTTTTTACTTTCATAAAAGCATTAGTCCCCGAACGTTTTGATGCTACGCTAAGGGAAGAGGAATGTTTTGGACAGTCGTACAGTACATCCAAATTTATCCCCACCAAATTGAAAACATGAATAATTATTATGATGGCCACAATCAATAGCATTCTTTTAAAATGCGATACTCTAGATTAGTCGTTACACGGCAACAAGAACAAAGACAAGACCGTTTAAGTGTCCTGAGTTTCACGAAACCATCGGCAAAATGCAAAACATTCAAATGTGTTAATAATAGCACAAGCTTCTCCTGTGACTAGTTTACCTACGAGATCAAAAATCACCCTTACCTCGTTCTGATAATTATTTCAAATACAATTACAAGGGTACATCATTACGTAAAAATACTAACATTATACAATCCACAAAATGATTCTTATATTTTATTAATACATATCAAGGTTCATTCACATTCTTTTTGATTAGTATTTCTGTACCGGTGAGAAACATATAAAGTTCTTATTCAGAAACTGCTGGAGCATTTCCGACTACTTCACAATTAATCCATAGTCGTGTACACGAAACTTTGTAAATACGTAATCTGAAAAAAGACAAATCGGAAGAGCTATCTAATACGAAGTATAGTCGTTGGATGCGATATAGGAAAGCCTTGCTCCATTTTATTGTATTTGTTCAGTTTGTGTGAAGAAGCAAAGGTGGTTCCTTGGCTATCTTGAGATCAAATACGACAGACTTTTCAAGACACATTCACGTGACGTATTTCTTTTAATCTGGAGGACGCTCTCTGGGGAAATTATTGCAGGACTTCTACAGAAGAGTTCGTATAGTGCTAACACAGCACGAAGACAGACAGCATCTGTCTTCGACATTGCCTTCCTCCTTTACGAAAATAGAAAATGACGCGAATGTAGAAACTCTGAGAAACCTTGTGTCGCTTCATCCACTCAGAATTCCTCTACGCTTTTCTTTGAAGACAGTATTTGCAAACTGACGATGAAAATTGAAAGTAAACAGTTTGAAGAGTGAATCGAGACTTCCGATTGAAACTTACGTCTACCTCCGTTTAAATTTTGTGTTCGTGGACACAAACTTGCAAGCGCTCAGACGGCGTAATCAAGATATTCGAACTCGGAAACATATGTTTGAGTGATTTGTACTTGAATTAGTCTCATTTCTATTTTCTACGGGATTATAAAAACACCTTTAGTAATATTTGAGACTTTTATGTAACTATATACGTGGTGTTTCGACAATTCTGTTCAACGAGAAGTAATATTTTGAAACATTAATAATATTAACACGAAATATTCTCTTTCTATGTCCAGATGTGACTTATTCAAAGCAAGATATAATGATAGACACATGTTACATGTTGTTAGCAACGCATTAGGAGGCATAAATTAAAGTACATTTAAAAAACGTTTAGCGCTCTACAAAGTATTGTTTTCAATACATGAATAACACATTTTTTCAAAATCAATGAAGTACAATTATCGAACTTTGGAACTGTACCATCCATATTAGGATATAAAAAATACATTACAAAAAAATTGCTTAACATTTCTTCATTTGCATAAAATTCCTGGAATTTAAAAGTATGAACTTTTAAATTTTATATATGGAAGTACACCTGTTACTTCTGATCATAATAATTTAATACTAATATCTGGGAAGTCTGGTGTGGTAATTGGACAACCTCTATTTGTTCTAAGATATTGTTCTAAGATAAGCAATTTAGGCTGAGAGACCTCTTGGACTATTACATTCACATGTGACCAGATCACTGACAATGGTCAAGTGTCGACCATTCCCCAGATGCCATTGCAAGAACTCTACACAAAGTCTACCAAAAAGCCATTGCCTTCATCTTTTTCCCATAATCAGAAAATATATCCGCCTTTTAAGCAATATCAAACATATCAAAGATCTGAAACAGTTGAAGAGACTGGGAAAGATCATCCATTTCGACCGACCATCAGCCGGCAATGTCATGGTTATTGCACCATATATGCTAAGATTCTTCATGAATGGCTAGGAGCACCTAATAAAAATGTAATATGCAATTTTACTGCTAAAATTTCCAAGTGGTAAGAAAATCTGTTTGTAGAAAGAAGTCAATGATTTTTTCTTCCGAATAATGTTACTTACCTGAAGATTACGTTTTGTCGCAGTTCGTGTAATGTGTTACTGAGAAGGCTGTGATGGTCATTGCGGAATTTTAATTTTTTGATGTAACCGGCTTGTGGTAATTGAAACAAAACTAAATGTCCGGAGGAGGCACTGGTCAGGGAGCCTTGTATTCTCCCCTCCCTCAAACAATTAGTGACACTGACTCATCAGAGGAAGAACTAATTAGTGTAGTTCACCACAATGACAGCAGGAAATTTATTGTGTCTGGAAAAGAATTTGTAGATAAGAGAAACGGTCAGAAAATGGGTGAATATCGTCCTTTAGATCATGTCAATCAACAAGATGTTGCCATTAATGGATTCCCGACTCAACCAACAGCTGCTGATAATGTTCCAATTATTAAAACTGAAGGAACAGTTCCAAGACATTTGGAACCCATGTCACCATTACGTAAAATTTGCTTCGTTCTCTCTATAGTTTTATGTGGGCTTACCATAGTGATTTTCTTGTGGATTATTCCGTGTGATTGGGCTACATGCCCTTCTGCACCTTTGAAGACTGGAACAAAAGCATGGGAAGTAACTTTAGAATCCATAGAATTGAAGGGAAGAATTAGTGTAGTTTCTGGTGTCCCAGGTCGTGAACACAACTTGATATTTCTGATGAGAGAAGATGTTACGAGTTCGATTTTGAGTCAAGTAAAAGGATTCAAGGAACCAGTGAACTCCCATCCAATATGTAGTAGAGGAATATTGTCATTGGTTGGTTCTACTGGCAAAGTTGCTTGGTGCAAGAGACTGCAAAGCCTGCCACATGATATTGATTGCTCACTTATTGATGTGAACGGAGATGGAGCCAATGATTGCGTTGTTGTAAGAGGCAGATTGTTTAAGCAGGAATCCAGTTCTAGAGCCTGATGAAAATTCAGATGACCTATTAAAAATTGTAAACCTAGTAAAAAAGATATACAGAACTACAAAACAATAAGAAAAAACTAATGTTAAGAAATGAAATTTATTATAAAAAATCATAAAAGAGAGACAAAATCGTATTATCAGAAGAATTTAGTAAAATATTACTAAAAAATGTACACAATACTAATTGTCACCTGGGAAGAACACATGATAAATAAAATAACTTAACATTCTTAACAGCGAAATAACTTTCTTTACAGCGAAAAATATAATCATTAATATAGAGAAGATCTGTGACACTTGTGACATCTGTATAAAAAATAAATCCCGGAGAAAATCAAAATTTGGATTAATGTCACATCTGGGACCATCATCATACCCATTCGAGGTAGTTTCTGTAGACACCATCGGAGGTTTCGGAGGATCTCGACCAACAAAAAAATACCTACACCTACTAGTTGATCACTTCATAAGATATGCCTATATTTTAACATCTAAAAACCAAAACGCTGAAGATTTCATAAAACTAATTGAGGAGGTGACAAAAAACAATGATGTCCAAATGGTACTAACAGATCAATATCCAGGAATAAATTCCAAGGAATTTAACCAATTCCTAGGAAAGAAAAACATAAAATTGATTTTTACTGCTGTAGATGCACCTTTCTCTAATGGTCTCAATGAAAGATTAAACCAGACCTTGGTAAATAAAATAAGATGTATCATGAATGAAAGTAACAAAACTATTGCGAAAAAATTCGTGGAAAAATACAACAGAGACGGAGCATACAGTGACAAAATTCTCGCCAAAATATTTGTTGGAGGGTAAAACCAGAAACACAGACACAGAAAAAAAGAATCCAATTTATATCATAGAACAAAACTAACTCCAGTGGTGGAAGCATAATTGAACAAATGCAGAAGCATTGTTCATTTGCCAGGAGGAGAGATGTAAAGAAAACAAAGTACAACTTCATTTCTTTAATCTGCTACGCTAACAACCAAGTGACGATCGCTCGTTTATGATCTCTCGTTTGTGATAGATATAATTTTAACTTGGAGTAAAAATCTTTTAAATGTTGTTTTCTGTTTCGATTACAGAAACCCAACAAAGTTTTTTATTCACGAAATTGTAATAATATAAACGTTATAACCATTACACACACACACACACACACACACACACACATATATATATATATATATATATATATATATATATATATATAAGTGAATGATGATAATCCATTCAGAATACGTTAGTTTTCATGAAGAATTAAGTCAATACAAAATGTGTGTGGTTTCAACGGCCCATTGGAAATGACATTGAAAATAAAACTACATCGAGTTATTTGTAGCTTAATTTTCGAAACATTATACGTGAGGTTTGAAAGCACTGCGAGGGAACGTTTGCAAAATATTGTACTAACATTAATGCGGTTTTCATATGTAACTGATCGATGTACTAGTTCTCCCTTTACTGCGGTTAAAACAAAATGAGGTTTTATCATTCATTTTAAGAGAAAATATCATGAAAGTTGTAATCATTTTCATTCTATTAACAGTACCATTATGTTATCTCTGATCGCCAATGATGAATTATTGGTTTTTATTTCCTGGGCTATTTGGTAAAACTATTTTTTCTATTAGATTTTTGTGAGACATTTGCGGAAGCATTTCACACCGCCATCAAATGTACAAAAGATCGTAATATCGTAAATACTACAGAAAAACAAAGACTCGTGCTATATGGAAATTTTCGTTGAAAAATTTGGAGCCGTTTTTGAGACAATGTCGTTTACGCTTTACTATAACCCCCAAATTTGAAGCTCTTTTTCACTGAAAACCTTTGAGTTTTCGAGAAACTTCATTGGTAATCATTTACTCAATCAAGTATTTCTATTCACATACATGCAATAATGTATAGAAATTGCTAGTAATATAAATATTGACGGCATAGGAGATTTTAAAAATATATGTGTGTAATTTTCAAACAACAATATATATATAATATATATTATATATTATATATATATATATATATATATATATATATATATATATATATATATTTTGTGACCGTACTTACCTTGATAGGTTGTCAGGGATACACATATCATAATTTTTTGTTTGTTTGTTAGGGTCAAGGAATTATTTAAGGGGGATGCTATTGATAAGCATGCCTGAATTTGACTCGTCTATTAGTAACACAAAAACAGGATTTATTAAAAACGACACAATTGACATTACACTGGAATTATTACTGATCATCAATGAACAGCTTTTTAACCAATTTGCATGACATTTATCTGGTTGTTTCTCATTATTATACATTCCTTATTCTCTTTTATACTACCATCCGTGTTATGAATCAACGGGAGCTCTCGGCACAACCGATTAATCATATAGCCTACTCAATACATCATATACTGATAAATTATCCAACAACATTACGTCTCCATTCCCTCGCTCTGTAACCACATATCGTACACTCTTATCACAGACAATGTTAATTTTCCTTATATTACTCTAATGAGCATCCTGAATCTGCGGACACCACATCCGCCCTTCCCCCAATATTTACTTGTAACTCTAGTTAACTTATCTGGTGTACTCCGTTGTTGCTGCCTCCCGCTCGATGCCACATGCGACGTCTCGTTCTCCGATGTCCGCTGCCGTAAGATGACCTTGGCACCCGCCGTCGCTCTGCGTCTGTGCACGTGTTCACCAACGGTCCGTAATCCCACGCCGGCGCTGTCTCGCCGCCAACTCCTTTTTCCAAATATTGGAGTTGCGGTTTCTGCTCGTAGAACTCTACACTACTGTAACGCGCACGCGTAACTGCACCGACTGGTTGGTGATTACTAGATTTGTGCTTTCTCTTCTCAAATGCCTTAATCCCTTTCCGTCACAAAATTATTCTTTCTTCGTATCTCCTCTGCCGCACTAGATCCTCCGAAGTCGTTCGTATCACCATCAATGTTCTAATTTCCACTTCACCATGCCACGATCGCCGTATCACCCACGTGTCCACGTAGTTTTGCACTTCCCTCACTAATTTCTGTTATCATGTTTCTTCGATTACACTTATGATAATCATCAGTCACTTCCCTCATCTAACTCGTAATACTTTTCATTCCTATTGTCCACCTTGGCTCGATCACCGCCGATTTCTATCATATCGTCTCCGCATTACTTTTCCGTTGCCATCTCTCGTCCTTGCCTCACGACCGTTCTCTCCCAACTGACCATCCGCCTTCCGCCGTTCGATCGAATCCCTCGTTCAGTGCCTTCGTTCACTGACCCGGTTGATTTTCCCCGCGATCAATTCGTTGTCCACGCGCCAATTTTGAATGTCGTTATTTGCGTAATGATGGTCTTTTGACCATGCTATATATATATATATATAGCAAATATATATATATATATATATATATAAAACAAATATTATATGTTTTATATATATATATATAAAACAAAATGATAGATCAAAATATTTTAATGTCAAGTTATTCATTTAGCACTCCCCACTAAAAAGATTGGAAAGTATTTAAGAAAATGGCATTTGAGCGCTTCTGAAAATGGGTAAATTTGAGCTCATTTTCACAGACAACTTTTGAGTTTTCTAGAAACTTTATAAGACATCCTTATTGTAAAGAACGTGTACACATAAATGAAATTGATTTGTTTTCGTTATTAAACGTTGCATCAGTTTCTAGGACATTAGCGACCACTATTGGATTTTAACGTTACGGTATTTATGAGGATGAAAATATATGGTGATGATAGGGAGCGAAAGGACGAACAACCATCCCCGAGGTGGGACTCGAACTTGCGACCCTTCGGTTCTAGATTGCTATGACAGTATTGCCGTGTTGGCTGTCGTGATCTCCGCCCCCGTGCTGGCTGTTGAATGTTGCTGAAAAACGCATAAAGCAAAATGGCATTCATGTCATTTAGTAGTTTAGTACATTTAGCACTAACATTCCAGAAAGTTTAAGGAAAAAAATTGGATGTTTTTTGAGAAATTATTGTTTTTGACATTTTTTAATAGTGCACATACTTCACTTAGAATTGCCTGAAAACTAGCAAAGTATTAAAAGTTTGCAGAATGGTAATGAAAGAACTAATTATGGAGAAAAAATTTCTTTGAAGAAAAGTTCTGTGTCTTCTATGTTGTATTTGTAGTAAGACGCCGAAAACACGTGAACTTTTGCAATTTTTAACAATTCAGTGTTAACAATAAAAATAGGACCTATGCTACCTTTACATGCATATTTCAGTCTATTCTTAAAAAAAATTTCAAGAAAAAAGTTTGAGCCAGTTTTGAGATTTTTTAAAAAATATCGCAAGAGCTTCATGTAAAGTACCCTAAAATTTTAAGAGCGATTTCCAAAATCGCGGAGCTTGGAGCCTAATCTCTTGCGGAATATTCTTTATAAAAAAAATACGACGAGTAGTTCAAGTGCTGATTGTTCACAGGCGGACAGATGGAAAGGACGTTTTGCCCGAAATTAATTTTTCAGTATCAATGACCCACAAATCATGGATTCTGACTACAAAATGCGTTAGAGCACTACTAATTTATTACATACTGGAACAATATTTACACGCTTTTTCTGTATCAAGGTGCCACAATACGAGTTTTTTGGTAAAAAGATCGCGTTTTTGTCGCAACATTACACAACATTGTGTATACTACATATATACGTACGTATTCGAAAAAGTAAGAGAATAACAAACTTTCCTGTATGTACAGTCTCCTATCACAGGAAAGCAATATCATTTTGTAAATGTGGCTACTTAAATTCAGTTCATTTTCATTACATTTCGTGTAAACATTAAAGCATTGTATTAAACTATCAACATCCACTTAAAGACTCGTGAAACACAATCTGGAGAACCATCATAAGAGAGCGAGTAACGTTTTATCTCTATTCTGGGCGAAGATTCCTTAGAAGACATTCAAAAGCGAAGACGAAGGAGAACATGAGCAACGCAGCGTCGCTCGTACGCTGTCTCGTCACGCTCTCCTCACGCACTCGACGCGGCCCTTCCAGGCCGCAAGCTCCTCTCTGCACTGCAACGGCATAATTGGGGGAGCATTTGCTCTCTCTTTTGTCCGCGGGACCCCGCGTAATGCATTATGGTAATTAGACGTCACATTCAGACGCTGCTTAAGTGTCGTAACAGGATTAAAGGGGCTGTAACACGGCCGTTGGGAGGAAAATTATTATTACATTAGGTGAGATCCTCTCTCCGTTTCCGTGGAGGAGACGAGCCGCGTTCTTACGATCGTCGTCTTCAAGCGGCGATGAGGTCCTGTCTTTAAGGAAATGCCTCTTTGAAATCTTCCCCCCGAGAACAGGTCGAAGAGCCATGACTAACTTGGAAAGTCGTTACGATGCGTTTAGTACACTGTATAATCCGACATTGACTTGCTAACCGTAGAACCCTTTGAAGAAGACGCAAAGAGAGGGAAACGAGATTTTTAACTTTGTTACACACAATAACAAAATTACCAGCTATAATAGAGTGTTTATAAAACTCTTCTTGTCCGAACTTCCGACCATTCTTCACTTTACCCGCTCTTAGAAAAACGATGTAATGATAAATGTATGACTGAAATTCTCTTCAGATTCACTGTTTTGCTTTTACACGAAGAATTAAATATATTATTTTACATTTACGGGTAATATTAGATCGCATTAAAAGACTGAAAGATGATAAATAAAATAAGTTTGATCTTCCGGTTATAAAATATTGTGATATCATTGCGCCATACATAACGATTTAATCTTGACTGATACTTTTCGATTGAAGCACACTAAATTTTATTTTTCTCATATACAATAAAAGCAATAAAGAATTTGAATTTTCAAATCTTTTGTAAGATATCATTACGCCCAAAGAAAATGAAAGGTAGACTTTGAAATATCGCTAATACATTTAATAATTTGCAAGAATCTTGAAAAAGAAGTTTCCAACAAAATCAGATCCAGTTTCTCTTAGCTTTATTTCTTCATAGGTTTTAGCAATTTCTTTTTTTTAATTTTATCAGACCTTTCAACATTAAAACATTTCTTAAATAAATTCAAACATTTAATTCATTCACTTAACTTAATTCAAACATTTCTTAAATAAAATGAAGGAAAATGGAATCAAGACGTCGGTAAAAAAAAACAATATTTATTGCATGTTGCAAACAAAAACCTGATGAGAAAACATTAAAGTAACGATCTATATATTGAAATGTACACATTTCTAAAACAAAGTAAATTGTTTTCCCACGTCAGAATTAGAGAACTGATCAGTTATTTCAAAAATATTGAGTCAGACATAGAAATCAATTTTATTCCATTATTTCACATTCAATATTCTGCCTTTACATGATTTAGGCTTTTAGAGATACATTCTTTGCCACTAATTACACGTTTTCTAATCTCACGTAAAATTATAACTACAGTCACATCTCAAAATTTTTAAAACACAACAATAACTAATTATTATTTCATGTATTTGAAATACAATTACAACGGTTTTAAATTTAAATTAAATAAACATATTTTGTGGTAAATGTAACAAATTACGTACGAATTTAATTCGTGGATAATTACAGTGAGAGGTAACATTCTCAAGAAATAATATGTTGGCTCTGTAATAGCTTTAAATTTGTCTTGCAATATTTCAAAGACTTCTAATACTTCGGAAAAGATACACGTATTCTAAATTTACCTTAAAATATGAAGGTATGAGTTGACTGAATTATTAAACAGAGCATTGTAATTCATCTGTATTATCTACAGTACACAAAAACACTGCGTGAACAAGAAAATATATATAAAGCAAAAGCAAACCCACTTCAAGGATTTGGAACAAGTCCTCTGGATGAAAAGGAACACTTCATTTCGTGCCCATAACGGTGCAAGCTCAACATTCGCGGAAACAACAATAACTTGAAAATTTCCTCCTCCTGCTCCCGGCCAGAAATTTCATCATCCTCCAAGTCGTTTCCGCACTCAACCGAAATTTTCTCCTCAACCCCCGGCGAGCATCCTACACGCAGATTTACGCGGAGCGCGACGCACATTACTTTCCCCCGCACATGCGAGCGCTGCGGAGTTACGCCTCCGCGAGATGAAACGTTGGTGAGTCCCAACGACGCGGCTCCTTCTTCATTAGTGGGAATGGTTATTCCCCACCAACGCGACCGCGGGGCGCCCAGCGAGAATGGCGCGCCAGCACAGCGATGACAGGGCCTCGAGAGGCCGCAGAGAGTCGACTGTGCGGGAAAAAGCAGAACGGGCGAGGAGATAGATCCAGTGTTGCCACTTGAGTGGATTGATCGCTAATTTTTATTTTCTCGCCTTATTTTTATATTCAATGATTGTTAAACCTTTGGAATTATATGCCTAGTGGTTCTTAGGTTTAGGTGAATGAAAGAAAAACAGCACTTAACACTGCTGTCGTTTCATTTATTCGGCCTTCATCAGGGCTACAAAATCAATTTAAAACATTAGAATGGTCACCGTACATACTCAGTTTATAATTGTTTTATCTATTTTGTTGCCCTGATGAAGGCCGAATAAATGGCCAAAACGTCGGCAATGTAAAGTGTTAGTTTGCTTAAATGATCTCCAATCATGACACACATTTTTTTCGCTTTGCTTTCGGCTTTGTTGGTATGTTGGGACAGAGCTATTTAGGGCTTTTTTTAGGTATGTTAATTTTACTGCATTTTCGTAAACAATAGGAGTAAAATTGACTGTTTATTACGATTTGGTTATAGATTAATATCTTAAGGATATTCAGTGTTTCAACCAATTTCTGAGAAACTTGCCCCAATGGCACATTACCCCAATGCCCCATTGCCCAATGGCATCGAATTATTTGTGTAACGCAATATTACCTTATTACTTCATCCGTGCAAGACTTTCACTTATTTGAACGAGATTGCATACATTTCGCGACCAGAGACGGCTTACTTCCATTGAACACTGTCAGAGTAATGAAATTCATGGCACTACACTCAGCAATATTATCCGAAGCTGTGATTTTGAACTTAAACGCATAGGGACCACGATGAACGCTCTTATCGAGTATACCAGTGTTTAACTGTTTTTGACATTAAATAAATAAATGCATCACGCAAAAATCTCCGCACTAAAAAACAAGTTTAAAGTTTGGAAATTTCAAACATTTTAATGTAAATAAAACCAATGATATTTTATTAAGCAAACTTCACTTGTTCAAACATATTAAAGAAAACAATTGGAGTCATTTTCAAGAAAATCTTGTTTAGTATTTTTTTATTGTTACCAAAACATACGCAAAAACTACTCCTATTTTCAAAACTTTGAGAATGACACTATTTAAAGATCTAATTTTGAGAAACTGATTTCATTAAGTTGTATTTGGTGGAAAAGTTCGAGAACCTTTCGTGTTCGGGAAATTTTCGAGAATTTAGATGTGTCAATGGAAATCACACCGGCCTCATTTTTATAAGCTATTTTACTGTACGATTCCATTCGACAAAATATATTAAGAAAAAAAATGTAGCACTTTGAGATTTTGAAAATGTCCTCTGAGCTTCCTGTACAGTACAATTAAAAATTAAAATATTTGTTTGAAATTCGAATGGCCGTAACATCAGACTGAATACTCTAAGAATACCAAATTTGGTGGAAAACTGTGTACGGTCAGTCACTAGTATTGTTCTCAAACTGACGCTTTGCGAGAAACAATGTTTCGCTTCCCAGGAACCAGAATTTGTAATTGGGATTCTGACTACACTTTTTATTTGAGAAAATAGTTTACTATATGTATGCTGCGATTTTTCCATAGCTGCTTCTCAAGGCCCATCCTCACTATGGAATTTATCACGGCATTTCGGGTCTTTCTCGGTCGTGCCACGAAATGTCTCATGAATGCGATCTTATCAAGCACCGCCTGATCATGCGACATCTGGCGGCACGACCGAGAAAGGCGCGAAATGCCGTGATATATTCGATCGCAAAGACGGACTTTGAGAGGCACCTACGGAAAAATCGCAGTGGAGGATGAATAAAAATTCATATTTTTATATCCAAGACCCTCAACTCGTTTTTTCTGTAGAAAAATTGACATTTTCTCTGTAGCATTTCTATACACTTTCTCAATACAACGTAATAGTATGTGAACAAGCAATCTTCTGGTGCTACAAGATGGCAAGGGCTTACTTACATTATTTAGTTCTCCTGTATTTGAAGCGGGGCCTTTTCGGTTTTGCCTACGCTCTTCCCGACTGCCGTCTATCGCTGGCTAAGGTGACACATAGGGCATCCCGCGACAAGTACCGCTCCCCAGGAAACAATGATCGCAGAATATCTTAGGCTAATCTCGATTCTGCACCATTACATAGTTGTACGGGCCCATGCCATTGGCATTTCTGAGGTCCACTGCCGTGGAAAGCGTTTTGTGTCATTAAACAGTGTTTGTTTGCACGGTACCCACTTTCTGTAACTAAATCTTAATGATAATCTCCATTTAGAAAGAAATCATACATGTACTACTTAGAAATCAATATAATTTTCATATGAAAATGTTAACATTTATTCACCATCCAAAAGCCATAAGTAATGTTCCTCTTCCATGATGAAACTCAATAATTTTGTTAATTCAAAATGCTTATCTTGTTTTGTATAAATCCAAGTTTTATTCTTACTTCCGTGTCAACGAACCGTCCTCAGTGACGGAATGGCACTTTTGTATATTATTTCTTTGTTCATTTCTTACATTCGACCTTTTGTTATACATTTACGTAATAACCTTTTAAAATTATTTATTTTGAAATATTTGAAATAAAAATTACTAACACTCAGAGAATAGCGTCAATACAAGGAATGCAACAATGGAATTCCCGTTTCACTATTGTGACATGATTTAGCTGTGTGAAAAGGAGTTGTAATTGCCAAAATAATGTTGATATTTGTGTAAAAATATTTAGTTTTTGCACCAAATGCTGCACCGTTTGTAGTGAGTAGAGTATTTTTGCATGATTTTAGAATACTCTTCTCTAATCATAGCGCTATGAAATGCATAAATTGCCCGGGGTATCAGACTTGTTTTTCCACTACAAGTTTACAAAACTTTTGTATTATATTTTCATGTAGTTGTAGAATTCACATAGTTCTGACAACAGTGCGATGGAAACAGTGAGTTGTTCCCTTATTGGTTGAATTGGAAGTTTTTAAGCAATAGCTAAGATGTTAGTAGCGCGCAGAAAATGCAATATTTCAATATTACGTAGCTTTTTCCAATAAGGCGAGGAAGTAAGTGCTGTTTCAGCACCACTAGATTGCTAATGCATTGGACACCGTATAAATCAGGCAAATCGCGGAAACTCATTGCGAGATCCAGTGACGCCTCCAGCATTCATTCGACGCGGTCGGCGAACACCGATAATAAATGAAGTTTCGGTATCGTTCATTCTCGATAATGGCAGTTTCGGAACTGGCATTAGAGAGTTTTTGCACGCGATAGCTGACAGCACTATGGATCTTCTGTTCATGCACAGTTCAAGTTTCATATCACTTTTGTGCATCTGAGCATGCGCAGAATATCGATAGTGCTATCCGCTGTGGCGTGCAACAACTCTCTATTGTCAGACCCAATAGTATCGGCACGCCTTGTCTCGCCACCGAGAACGAATGGAACTGAAAGCGTTTTTTAACAGCTCTAGCGTCTTGCAAAGCAGAACGAGTTTAGACTTCGGCATAGAGGAAGTAGATATTAACATCAGCATATGTTATAGACGAATGGGAGATCGGTTTTCGTGATAGATGTTATATTAATTTCGGATTTTGTAAGGAAATAGTTTAATCGCTAAAGTAATGCGACGCATTACTGCGTCAGAGCCTCCTAGCGGCTGCTGCCCGCGGCTACAGAGTGTTGCAAACGCTGCTGCTGATATGGATGCCAGCGCGGTTGATTTGTAGGCGCTAGCCGTGTACTATATTAATTAATATTATTAAATGGTTGAATGTTCCACTCTCTCAACGCAGATGAGAATTATCAAAATAGATTTTCAGAATAACGTATGTTCTTGTCGGATTATTCGTCAATCTGCGTGAGCGTACGTGAGAACAAATTTCAGTGGGGCATCAATAATTATTACATGTTCTTATATTGAGGAAGCAAATAGATAAATTCAATTCAATAAACGCTTTTATCTACATACAATTAAAAGACGGGGAAATATTTCAGGGGATATAATAAAAGGGTTTCAAATGTTTCTCACAAAATGAATTATTCCTCCACGGAGAACAGAATTGAGAGCCTATCTCCGATGTTTCTAGAATCAATCGGATGATAGAGCGATGATCCCATCATCGTTGAACGGAAATGCTTGCCTAGGTCACCCGGAGATTTCAGAACGATGGAAGCATTCTCTGAATATGGAAAAACTTTTATTAGCTAGATAGACGGACCACTTCAGATTAATTCCATGATCATTGAGCAAAACTGATACATTTGATAAAAGCTTGCACCATCTCCCACGCGGGGGTGGTGCAAGTTTAAGACCATCTACATTTCGACCAGTTCTCGCAACTGGTCCGTTTGATTGGCTGAACGAGGGTTTTTCGTTCTACACTTTTGTAATGATCGATAAATTTTGGCAAGAATTGGATAAGAATCGTAAAGCAGCTCATGTAAACTTAAGGTACTTAAGCAAATTTCTTTCGGTTATTGCGTCGTCCTTCGCTACAGAATGAGAGGGTACAGTTGATTGCTTGGTAGACACCTCAAAGAGATCCAAATGCCCTCTGAAACTGACACGGCGCATCACGTACCATTATATCTCTCTTTTAGTTTCAGTGTATTTTCTATGCAATGTGAATTTTCATTGTAAACGAAGCACATGATCTTTGAAAGTCCTTTACAAACTGTATTATTCATTTTAAGATTTCTAAAAATTCAATACATTACTATTGTAATGTATACAATTCGTAGAAATATTACTATTCAATTACAATTTTACTATATTACTGTTATAATTCGTAGTAAGTTGTTGTTATGTTCCTGTTTTGGCCTACTGTGTGCACATCACTATGCGAATGTAATGTAAAATGGAGAAAAAAATCGTGTATGAATTATTGACATAGTTTTACACCAAATAATTGTTATTATTTTGCTCCGTTATTTTTGCTCAGCTAGGGATCCAAAAGTGACCACTGTGCAACACATTGCGGGGATGAAGCAAAAGATGCTTCTGCCGGGAAAGAAGAAAAAATAAGCAACATAATGCATGCGTGCAAGGGTGATAGTGACAAGACAATGACGTGATATGTGTAAATGTGGAGTGCTGTGACAGGGATGTCCACAGTGAACGTATGGCGAACGTAATAGTGACAATATGCAAGTGTAAACAGTAGTTGCAATCGTGTTCCGCACGATAACCAATTCAAATTCAAACTATAGTAGGCTGAAAATTTCACAAATGCAAGTGTAAACAGTAGTTGTAATCGTGTTCCGCACGATGACAAATTTAAATTCAAACTATAGTAGGCTGAAAGTTTCACAAATGGTATAAAACATTGAACGACATTCGTATTATAACACCTTATTACAATACTCTATTGGCAATAAAATTCGACCTAATTTCCTCATCTGAAATTTTCTAATCTCAGTTCGTAATAAAATATCTTACGATACCTACTTCGTAAATAATTAGTTTGCACATTATATTACTTCGCGCAAAATGCACATCCTGTCTTTGTGACGGAAGGGCCTGTGAAAAAAGTCTGCCTTGACATCAATGGTTTGCGACACTTAAATCAATAGTTCTTCCGGCAATGAATTACGAGGCAAAAATTTAGGGAGTGTTAACGACTAGATCACTTGGAAAGCGTGGAAAGAAATTATTACAAATAAGATCTTGGAGCCTCAAGATTCATAGCGAATAAGGCGTGCTAAGTCATGTCTGACTGCCTAAGACGTTTGGTTAACCTGAGCCAGATAGGAATTTGGAAACATATTAATAGATAATCTATTAATTTTGATATCAGATTAGGAGGCAAAAAGGCGGACACATAAATGCTTTAGAGAACAAATTTAGAAAAATGAACAGCGCTACTTGAATTTCAAAGTGAAATTTCTATTCGAACGAGTAGGACTGGAAGTTGTGTCAGGGGGAAATTTGAGGATGAAAGTGTTGCCTCAGATGTGTAGAGAAGAATGCTTGAGCTAGAAAGAACAGACTATTGAATATAAATAGGTAAGACAATCTGTCAGCGGTGACAAAACAAGCTCCCTCGTAGTACAAATCAATTCTAGTCATATGGAGTGGTGAAAATTATGTTCACCACACCATTTCCATTCCATTCACTTGGAAGGTACGATATGGGGAGATATTCGTCCCACTATTTGTACAACGAAGATTGAAAGGCGCAAACTGCAATAATATCTCTGTGTTTTGTGGCTTTGAAGGTTTTTGTTTGATATTCCAACCAAAATATGGAGAGGACGTTGATTAAAAATGAATGGAAACTTTTACGCCTGATATTAAATTCAACTATTTCCCACAATATTTTACTTGCTGAGTTGTTCTCTCTTAATGAAAGAATTAGTAAAATTTCTAAAAAAGATTCTGGCTACTACGTAAATGGTATTAGTCATTCTGCAAGAAGTACCGGTTAATAATAAGTATCCTACAACTGCTGCTAGCATATAACTAAATAAATGAATAGGTTATGGGGTCAATAAGGTGTGTAGGAAGGCCGATGCCAAACGTTCCTTGCTGAGCAGCCGATGCCGAATTTGACATCTAGAAATAAAATAACACGCGAATTTTACGCCTGAAAATAATTAGTTTATATTTTCGTACATGAATCTGTGCTCTTGTTCTAACGGCAGATTTTTGGCCTTTAAGAGATTTCATCAACTGTATTTGAGAGTGTCTTTGCCAGCTCTCTGATGAGATGGAGTGATGCAACGCTCGTGAATACTGAGATTCAAAAGGTTAAAATATCGTAGGACGTAGGTAGATTTGTAAACAGGATTTTGGCGTAGACATATAGTATTCAATAAAACCAAGTTTTATATAAAATCTCATTCTATATAATAATAATAATAATAATAATAATAATAATAATAATAACAATAACAGGTCTATTGGTTTTCTGTTCATCAACATCCGTTCATTCTTCAAGTTATAAAGTGAGGAATAGATACACAAGACACACGACAATAAACAAACCTTTCCCTTTGAGCACTCGCGTAAAAATGTATTGATTTTCTCAGCAGTTTAAGTAGTTTTGTAGCATTAACTTTTATTCACAATACCTCCAACGAGGTTATCCAGTTATCTAAAAACTGCCATATTTTATTACCTGGTGCATAATACTTCAAATTCGAAAATTAACATTCCGAAATATATTCTGTTCAGTTGTGTTATTTTTATGAATATCATTTCGAATGTATAAATTTGTTTGCTTACAATTTGTGCCAGTAGCAATACCAAAACCAATGGTGAATCTAGCTGCAAAACTGATCTCACAAACATATCACACTCAATTCAATTCCCTAAAATTTAAATTGTATTTATCTTACACTCTGTCTAGAAGCGCTGAAGAAAGTCCCTGCTGTAATATTACAGCAATGTAACAGAAAACAAAAGAAACAGATTTGTTCGAGTATTGGAAGTAATAAAAGATAAAAAAAATGTTTCATGTTTCACAGAGAGAATTAGTTGCAAATTAATAACAACCTTAGATGGCTCAAGACATCAAGTGAGGTCACAGCAGTGTTTCAATTCGGGAGGTCCCAGGAAGTCCCGAACGGAGGCAGGATTTAGATAGATAGGTTGAATTCAGGCGCTATCTGGAGAAGTCTAGAGACCAGCTGCTCTGATCGGTAATTTTCTGTGGTTTCTTGGATCAACACCAAGGGAATGTTATAGCAATACCCTAACAAACAGGCCACTGAACAGGCGCCCAATATTTCCTTCCTCTTCCTTTTTCTTTCCTCACTCTTTACATGCACTATCCTACCACATGGTTTGGGAAACCAGTGAAGAGTTTAGAGATTGTTCGAGCTGAGGCGGTGTCCCTCTGTTGGTAGATACCTGGAAGTGGTACTTCCGCGCCGGTTCTTCACCATTCGGTCACGGAACACACACCGACACTGTCGGTCCCGAGATCGCTAAAGCAGTAGTGCTGTAGTGATCATGGACCGTGGGGTCGCGGGTTCGAGTCCCGTCTCGGTCATGGGTGTATGTGTTCTTCCTTTCACCCTCTATCATCATCATACTACATCCAATTGTGGTCGCTAATGACCTAGTAGTTGATGCGCGACCTTAAAATAAAATAAAATAAAAAATACCGGCACTTCTCAAGATAAAAGCATGAATCCAATGACGGAAGCAGTTGACGCACCCGAAAATACAAAATATTTTAATCAATCAACAAAAACTTTCCTCTCATCCCTCATTTATTATCCCTTGCCGTACGTTCTATCCGCACGTGTGAGTTTTACGAGCGGCTTCTGGCGTCGCTCGCGTGACGTCACGTCGCCGGCCGTATCAGACGCCAAACCCTCGCCGCTTCTCTAATGAGATGAGCCACCGCCGCCGCCACCTGCGCCGCTCCCGCCGGCTTTTGCTAAAGCGATCACGCGTCGCGGAGGTGCGCGCAGCGGCAGTGGTGGCTGGCGGATGCAGCGACGCAGGTGATCGAGGCGGCGATGGCGGTGAGAAGAGTGTTATTGATTCATTCATTAGTGGTTCCGGGCGCGTCAACTGTTAAGGGTCAATAGTTCCGTAGGTGTAGTGCACGTGCTTTCCTCGGGAGATGGCGGTGATCTTCGCCCGCTGGTTGGTGAGGTCCGGTGCCGACCTACACAGATCAGTGTAAACTATTACGCATAAGCATGTTTAATTTAGAATGTATTCTTAATCTAACTTACTACCAAAATTGTAAGAGCTCCTCAACTGCCTAGGTCATTAGTTCCGTAGGAGTAGTGCATGTGCTTCCCTCGGGAGGTGGCAGTGATCTTCCCCCGCTGGATGGCGAGATCCGGCGCCGACCCAGACGCCGGATAGCGGTTTTTTCTCCAACCAGCTGGATACCGCCAGCGGGACAAGGTCTAAGCACCTGTCACGTGTGGAAGTACAATCGTTCGCCACGTGTGGTAGTATAGCGCATGTACGAGTGTAAGGAGTGAGGATACAAGGAAGGGGAAGGAAATATCGTGCGCGATCGTTGGCCCATTTTTTAGGATACTGCTCCGGCAAGCGCCTAGTATTGAACGGAGACACCTCGGAAAGCTATCGGTGTCCAATGGCGGTGGAAGTTGTAGCGTCGGCGAGTGCTAAAATGTTGGCGTTGTGGTCAGTGGAAGTGGAGAAGTCAGTCAGCGGTTGTGGTAGCGACGGCGATGGCGGAAGTGGGGGGAGGCGGTGGTGATGGACGCGGGTGGAAGGACGGAGGCGTTTTTAATTACCAGGCGATTGGGAAGAGCCCCGTGCGAACGGCGGCACGCCCAATCTGCTTTCAACCGCTATTGGCCGAACGGAGCACCTGAGCGAACGAAATTACCTGCACGGCGATCTTTCAATCTTCCGCGGAGACAACCCTTTCTATGCGTTTCATCACGATCGCCAGGAATCCAGGGAGAATGGGAATTTGGCAAACGTCACTTCTACATCATAACCTTTTTATCAGTGCTCGTACGCCCGTCAAATAAAGTATGTGGGAAATTCATATTTGCATCACCTAATACCATATATTTCAAAAACGACGAAGATCGAATGGTACTTATGACAGAGGATGCGTTTAAAAATCTGGAAGGGGATGCTATTCTAAAAATAAAATGTCTTTTAACTACTACTACTACTACTGCTGTTAAACATGCATGAATGTTTTTGTTTACAATGGTTACGTACGTACAAATGAAAAATAACTCTTTAATGTCTCCGTAGTGTATATAAACTATGAGAATTCTGTAAGTAAAAATACATGCGTCCATGTTATTTTTAAAGAAAACTCATTTAGTTGCTTTCCGAAAACATAAAAGTTTTTTTTCTCCAAAAAGTGGAGATTGCTTTGTGGAACAAGCAATATAGACAGAATCCGTTTGTGGGCTTTTAATTCCGAAACAAGCAATTTTCTTCAAAATATCTACCTTTTCGTCCGTCGGTTTGTCTGACTGTCCGTTCTGCTGCAAAAAACACGTATGGCGAATGTCGACTCCGGTTATAGTGAACTTCTGGTGACTTACATTTTTGATTAACTGTATGCGAGTTTCATTACATCCTATATCAAAATTAAACAAAATTTCTCCATAACTATTGATTATATCAATATAGAGATACAACAAAACACATTAAAAGCATAAACTGGAAATTTCTATATCTTTATTTGCTCTTAAAAATAAATAATTTTCAATTGTTTGCTTCGTACTTTTTCATTGGTAATTTCTCTAGATTGACCCCCAGTGTTCGTACTCTCTCCATACTTGATTTCGCTTTGATCTCTGGTTTCAAGAAAGTTGTTCTCCTTCTTGAAGCCAGGAGACTTCTTCTGTTATAACCTTGGGCCGATGACATTTTTTCAAGCTGCCTACTGCTGGAATTTGTGGCACTGAAGTGATATATTCACATCCGGAAAAGAATTAATTTCCAGAACTGTTTTCCTACGTTCACTATAACCGACGTTCAGGTTCACTATAACCGAATATTATTAGGCTTACATGTAAGTGAAACGGGACCAGTGACTTAAGTTCACTATAACCGAGGGTTCACTATATCCCGAGTTCACAATAACCGGAGTCGACTGTAGTAAGAAATATATTCACCAATGATGAACTTTCCCAATGGATGATATCGCAACTTCTCGAATTGTAAATGGACATTTCAAAGTTCGTCCATTTGTCAGAGAAACACGTTAGCGGTTAAAGCGTGAAGAAAATACTAAAATTGACTTTCGGTGATCGATCTGTCTGATGTTGCTGTCTTTTGATTCGGACATTTTGTTTCTGAGGAGTACTTTACTGAGCGACACTTTCAATTTTGCCTTAAAAATTACTCGTACTTACATAGCAAAGAGAAAGTATTGAAATGCTACAGAAAAGCAGCAATTTTTTGAACAGGAAATCTCTAATTGTGGTGTTTTGATATCCAAAAAGTTGATAAATCTTGATCCAGTACATTGTAAATTACTTCCTTTAGCATATTGTATAGTCAGAATTCACGTTTTGTGGGTGCTCAACACCGAAAATTTGGCTCAGGCAAAACATTTGTCTCTTTGTCTGAACGTTTGACCATCGCCGTGCGTGCGACGCTAAAACCTAAACCATTCACATAAGTTTATCTGAAATTGATATTCTCCCCCGAGCGGACTGAACTCGAGATTCTGCAAACTTAAAACACGTATTTTGCTTTTGGGGGTATTTCAAGTCTTAGTGGTAGCAAGTAGATGGCAGCTGGCAAGAATATGTGTCAAGTCCGAATAGCTATCCGAGACCAAAGGAATGAATGAACTCGAAGCTCTACGACTTTGAAAACGATATTTTAAGTTTTGAGGGTACTTTACCAAAAGACTCAACAGTATTTTCAAAAATGGCGAACAGAAATCTTAAAACACGCGTGGTCTTATTTTTGTTGAAAACTCTGATTTTTTGAAAATTGCAAATGTCCAACTTTTTTTGGAGTTTTCCTACAACCACAATATTGAAGATAGAGTTTTTTCTTTCGTTCGAAACTATGAGTAGTCTTTGTGTAATATTTCGTGAAATACAAACAATTTTAAGCAAAAACTTCCCAAAAAACGGATCCAATTTCTTTCTCAATTATTTTCTGGTACGTAGCAAAGAACAGTAAAGAATGTAACGCTCGTCTTCTTGTGTGTGATGAGAACCTGTAAGATACATTTGTTTAATTTTCTTGTGTACATTCAGTCAGATTCTTGTAAAATTATTGTACTGACGAAAGCGATACTTAAAATACACTAAATGGATCTGTTTTTATCACTATGAAACTTAAGTTAACGATCGTTAAAGCCGATATTTAAACTATAGCTTCTAGTGCTACAATGCACTCATTGGAATGTGATGTATTATCATGATATTCCTTACTCATCTTTATTTCTGATTAAAAATGGAATGTTAGTTGTTTAAAGTAGCTCTTCAGAATGCTTAATAACACTGATGACTTACCAAAAGTTTTTGCACATTTAAACTATCAATATTCGTTCAATCCTCAGTGATTATTTTTCTTAATATATGTTTGGAACACCGAAATGTTTACAATACACGATCAACGCATTAATAACAAGTCGAGGACTTCACGGCTGAGCACGTGCATTTTTCAATTGGGATTTAGCCCATTGTAATAAGATACAATTCAAGGAAAATAGAAAGGACAATTCTTAATATTAATATTCCGTCGGTAAATGAGTAGGTAGCTCATTGATATCTTAACGCCCAAAGCACGGGTTCCATTTGGACCGAGAGGCATCCGTGAAGCTCCGGACCACATTATCTAACATGTTAGGCTGTGATAATGATTTACCCTTTGCACTAAGGCGTAGATAGTTTCTCTGGGTCGTAGATGCTAATGATAAACCACTCTCACTGTCAACGTCGGGTATGTCTAAAAGACTGCACATTACTCTTAATAGTTTCCTTTCCTACCATCCCTCTTAAATGTTAGTTGGAATCTCGACATTTGTAATCACTGCTCCCACAACCTAACTAAATTAACGGTAACATTTATTTTAAAATTTTCAGTTTTCTGTTCTACTAGCGAACGTCAATCTAATAGGGATACCAGAGCTTCCTCTCGAGATCTTCTCGACTTTAGAGGCATCAGATAACGTCTTTCGCATCGTCATCATGATCTTAAGAGTTGGTCTCTAGACGGTTATAATCGATGAACGTGATCAGTAAAAAGGAGCGGAGTTTGAACGAAGAATGAAAGTCCAATAATACGTCACTATCTTATTAAATTTACAAAAACTATTAGAGAATTCACACAATTTAAGGCGGATACCTTAAAAATATTTTCTAAACTATGCGACCAGATATCTACAGAAAGGGCGAATGAAAATTGACTTTACAAAATCACAACCTAAAGTTTATCCATTTCGAAGATATTTACGAGCCTCCTACATTAACGATGCACAATAATATATTACAATGGCTTCCCCGAAGTACATGTATTAAATATTTAGGTATTATATTAGACTTAAAATTAAGGTGAAAGAACACATTGAAAATGTCACAAATAAATCATACATACAAATGTTCAAATTACATCCTACAGTAAATGCTAAATTTCCATTGAATATTAAATGTGGTACTTTACTGTATACATCCATTACAAGACAGATTTTAACATACGTAAATCCTGTTTGGTGTAATGAAATTTCTTCCCACTTAAATAAAAAAAACAATACTACAAAATAATGTTCTTCGTAAAACGGATGAAGCCCCATGATTTGTAAATAATATTCACCATCAGAAAAAGCTGCAATGCAAACATATAGTAAAATAGTAAAAGTAAAGGCGCTTATGGAAGAATATAACATGTATTAAAATTGGAGAATGGAAAAACGAGGCACTTCTCATTCAGACATTTTGCTTGCGCACTTACATTTTAGAATGGGGCTACGAAACCCATTTGTATATTTTCACCTTTTTAAATGTTTACACGAAAATGTATTTTACATAAACTTTTAATTTGTTAAATATTTTATGATGTTCCATTACAGAGTGTCACATCAAGTTGCTTATGATCGTACTTACCCGCGCTAACGATGATGTATGTGAAAGACTATATTGTCTATTGTTACGTAATAGATTTTGCAAAAAGAAGAAATGAAGGAGTTTGCCGAAAATATCACACTTTTTAACAGAAGAGAACTAAACAGATTTCTGAGAGATGCGTTCAAACCTTGCACATCTAGTAAGTAAAAGTATATCTTTACAATGTTGACAAATAGCTGTCGACTAACTGCAAACTAATGTAGACTAATAGCGAATTATTGTTACATTCTCCAATTTAAGTAATTTTAATTGAAATTTTTCAAAGTAGTATTGTTGCTGCATATTTGTTTATATATGTTATTGATTCATTTACAAGTACTTGTGACTTGTACTTGAACGTTGCTTGTACTTCTTAATCTGTGATAAGCATTTTTAGGTTTGTGTTTGTAGTGCTTTGGCACATTTCTTGAGTTCTAATTGGAGGTTGTGGAGTATATTTTCCTTGCATAAAAATTAATAAGAGATAATAAACCATTTTGCGTAGAATTAATGATTAAGAGTCTCATGTACTAGTGAAAAAATTGTACGTTAAATATTCTACATGTATCGTTCACTATATTTTCTATCTGACGCAATTAAAAATGAACCGCTTCTCATGGAATTAATTATTATATTTAAGTAAAAGAAATAGCATCTAGTTTTCAAAATGTAGGTGTAAATTAAAATTTCTTAAAAACATTATATTTTCCTTTGCATATTTTTCACAACTGTATAACGAAATAAATATTAAAATGGTTGTGGTTACAGGAACATAAAGCTTACGTGTACTAGTGAAAAATGTGTACGCTAAATCTTATATATTTATCTTTCGCTGTATTTGCAATCTGAAGTAATTGAAAATGAAACAAGATATCTCAAAGATTACCGCAAAAAGACTGTTAGAGCATGCGATATGATGTGTAAAGAATGATGAAGTGTTGTTTTTTCATAGTAACTTGATTATTTGCCAATGGTGTGATGTGGTGTTACAATTTCAGTGAGCAGGCTAGAGGAAAAGCTGATAGAAAAGCACACATAATGGTGAAAACGGAAGAGCAATAAATGAAAAAATGTCAGTAATATGAATAGAAACAACTGGGTTGCGCAATAAAATAACACAAATATTACAGAATAAACCATCAATTGAAATCAATTAAAAAATTATTGTTAATGGATTTACCGAGATAAGAACTAATACCGTGTCTCAATTCTAACACATTGTCATGATTAAATATGAAAAGATTTTAGAAAAAAGCGAAATTTAACAAGTGTATTCTACAGGAAAGCAGTAATGTGGACAAAATTGAAAATGAAGCAGATATACGTTGTTGTGAAAATACCTAAGACTACGGTCATGAAATTAAAATACTAAAAAACTATATAGTATAGCATATAGGCCACAAAGAAAAGTAAAGTGAAAGAGTTTAATATACTGGGTTGTAATAGGCTGAATGGGATAACATGCAGTTCAATTATAGAGAGAAATGTAAGGAGAGACGTTTAATAGCTAGAAATGAGCACTGATGAAAAGGTAGAGTAATTGTAATTTTTGAAAATATAACAACGCATTTTAAGATATTGAAGTGAAAACGATACAGTTTGGAAATTTTGTATGGATAAAGGAAGATGACGATGGCTAAGAAAAGAAGATAATAAAATGCCTTTTGAAAGTAAAACTAAACTAGTGGTGCTACAGAATGGCACAGACTTTCCCGTTTTAGTTCTCCGTTTCCTTGTGTCTTCGCTATCTATTCCGAATTGCCACATACTCTTTCTTGCCAGCTGTCATCTATCACCACCAAAAGTACACTTTTTTGTCATTTCCTTCATTTTTCGGTTTCCTATTGGTAGAACGGAAACATTAATTTTAGAATATTAAAGAACAAAAAACCTAGTCCTAAATGGCAATTTTCTTTTAAAAATTATGTGCCGTTTAAGGGAAAATGGCGTTTTAGCGCTACTAAAAATGCGAACATTGAAGCTCATTTTCACAGAAAATTTTTGAGTTTTCAAAATACTTTATTTGAAGTTATTTGAAGCACTTACAATCACAAATATAATAATCTTTACAAATTGCTGATAATGTGCACATTACAGATGTGAGAGATCTATAAAATCAAATTACATTTGTGTAATTTTTGAAAAACCAAAAAAAATTACTCAAAATAAACTGTACGTCATATTAAAGAGTGTAATTAGCACTATCCGTTACAAACATTTTAAGGAAAAATGTGCAGCCATATTTGAGAAAATGCCGTTTGAGCATTTCCCAAAATATAATAATGTGAACAAATCGCCGATAGTGCAAATATTAACGACGTGAGAGACAGTAAAAAAATTACATTTTTGTAATTTTTGAAAAAAACCAACCGATAGAGCAATATGTCTTTTATGTGATCTGATATAGTACATTTAGCACTATCCCTACCAAAAGTTCAAAGAAAATATTTGGAGCCGTTTGTGAGAAAATCTTGTTTTTGTATTTTTTTAAAATTGCACATATTGCAATCAATATTGCACGAAAACTACTAACATTTTGAAAAACACTTACCTGACCTTTATGAACGAACTCAATATGCACAACAAATTGTATTTGAAGAAAAAATCTCTATCTTCAATTCTGTAGTTGGAGAAGAACGCCGAAAAAAAATTCAAACTTTCACAATTTTCGAAAATTCAGAGTTATTCGTAAAAATCGGACCTATGCCATGTTAATAAGTGTATTTTACTCTATTCATACGAGAAAAATACCAAAAGTTTAAAGAAAAAAAATTGGAGCCGTTTTTGAAAAAAAAAAATAAAATCCTCGGGGGGCTTCATATAAAGTGCACTCAAATTTTGAAAAATCTTTTTCAAAATCTCAAAGCTTGGACTAGAACCAGATCGACCGGGGAATATCCATTTTGGAAGAAATCGTACGTATGGTTCAGGCGCTAGCAGTGTTCACAAACGGACAGACGGACGTTTTCCTTTCAATTGGTTTTTCGGTATCAAGGACCTAGAAAACAGGGTTTCTGGCTACACCACGTTTTAGGGGATTTTTTTCATAATTTAGCAACTGGTTTTATCCACTTTTTCGTTTTCACGGCCCGGCAATTAATTTTTTCTGCCGAAAATTGGCCATTTTTTCGCGCAGCATTACATAACTTTCCCTATACTACGTATATCACTCCGTGTATACGTACGTATACGGGAAATTAAATGTGTTAAGAATTGTATTATAATAAGAATATCTTGCATTTCAATAAACATATTAAAGATTTTATATTCTAAGTAACCTACAAAATCCAAAATTAATATTACTGGTAACTAATTGTAATATTGTACCTATATAATTAAACATAATAAAATATTTTAGAATCATAAAACCCGACTGTGTATGAAACAAATAACAATAAAATGTTAACACTTACTTACTCCCTTAGGAAGTCATAATAAGTACTGTTCAATTCTCGCAATCGGAGGTCATTATTTATTAATCTGTAATTGACATGCATTCCTGGGAACGCAAGAAAGCATCTCTCGCATGTTTTGTAAAATTTCAACTGTCATATAATTAGTCAACTGCGTAATCTACATTAGTTATGCACTTACAAGATAGTAAATTCACATTCATCATTTTGAAACAAGCGATGAATGGTTTACGAAACCATGCAAGTAAATAATCGTCTCATCTATAACATTATGGATTCAATTGTATACTGTGTATTAAATCTTTTGATTTAGACTACTTTAGATCCTACACCATCGACTGTGATGTGAAACGATCGCTTAGAAATACAGTAATGGATTAGGCATTCAACGTTTCATTTTCCATGTGCTCACACTTAATATGATTTATTAAAATGTACGGTATTTCGACTGAAGTAGTTGATCAGTATGTTTCATAAATTTTAAGACCATAAAAAGGTGTTAATATTTTATACTTTTTTCAGTTGGCTCTTACATTTTTAAAAATATTTTTTATTAAAATGAAATAATATTTTCGACCGTTTAGTAGTGAAACAAAATTTACTTGAAAATAAATATACAATAGGAGAAATGAGTGCATTTCTATTCTTGCACAATTTTGCAGTAATTTTGATGACACATTAAAATGAGAACAGACAGTGTAGTTTGAATCACAAATTCGACTGTTAAATGTGTTGTTGCTGCATATAACGTAATTTATCTTCAAAAGTCACATTTACATCAATCATGTCTATACAAAAGCATTTGAAGCGCGTTTGATTTAACACAATGAAAACTGACATTATGTTTACTCGAGGGAAGGCAAACCTTACACAATAAAATGTATTACACAGATATCACAATAAACTCAATGCGTTATTGGTGGGTGAACTATTTTATATTCTCTAGGTTCACACCAAAAATTGGCAATTATGTGAATACTAGGCACATCGGGGTTTCTATTTTAGCATGGATTTCTATCGGTCAATTAAATTCCTCTCACAAGAGTTTGTATCGATTGAATTTAAATGCTTATGAAAAACGTTTAGCGTTCTCCCTTTCACACGAGTTCGCTTTCGCGGATTGACAGCGTTATGTAACTAAGGTCCTCACACAAAGTTTCTGTAAAATCTAGGGCACATAATTTCTGATGTAGAAGCAGTTAATTTTTTTATCTTAATATTATATATATATATATATATATATATATATATATATATATATAATATGAAACAAAATTTATATATACGTGCCGCTGCCAGTCTGCGTGGCCCTAAGTCCGTCGTTCTCGACACCAGGTGAGTCTATAGCGACGTTGCGGGCTGAGAGTGGCAGGCGTCGTAACGGTCGGCGTGCGGCAAGCCCTGCAATGTGCAACCGCCTACCAATGGTAATGGCACTTACAGGATTAGACAGTGCAGACTGCAGAGCCCGTTGAATTGCACCTATCGTTGCCGTTGGACCTCCGTCCTCGTGGTTCGTGGCGGACGTCGAGATCCTGCATTTCATGTGTGCGTGCCTTCCTCAATCCATTGCAGCTAACATCGGGCGATGGTGGTGTCCGGACGACCGGTGTGGTTGAACATACGGCAATAGGACCAACCACCCTCCCGCACACCCACGATGCGGCCCCTCTTGAAACCGTCTAACTGGACAACTGGCTGTCGAACGCGTTGCCTAGGCATAGTAGACGTGCATGTGACGCTAGGCGATCTCGCAATGGTCGGCGCGGCCGTTTGAATCCCTCTTATCTAGACCGGTGGGCGCAACGTCCCGCAGCTACCACTGACCCCCAGTGCATGGCCGACCGTGAAAACGAAATATTTGGCTTAGCGAATAAAGTGCAAAATATCACCGAGTTTGCAGTGGATCAGTAGGGTCCTTCGGGGTGCAGCTTTTTTTATGACGATGAGTGTATTATAAAGGATGTTGGTATGTATAAAAGCGGTAAACTCCATCACCGTGTGAACATCTGTGTGCTGTTTCACCCAGAATGTTTATGTGCTGGTACTTCTGCTGTAACGTCACTAGATGGCGCAACAGAACAAAATTGTGCATTATTTTAATACAATTTCCATTCACACTGCGCTCCTTCTGGGCTTCATTGTTGCGTTCCGTGTGACGCAGGGCGAGGCCCTGGAGAACCGAACGGGCGCGCGAGAGAGACAGAGAGAAAGAGACGAAGAGAGACAGAGAGTGACGGAGAGATGTCGAAAGTGATGGAGACAGACAGAGAGATAGCGCGTGTAAGTAAGAGAGAGAGAGAGAGAGAGAGAGAGAGGAAGAGTGAGAGAAAGGGAGAGCAAGTGACAGAGAATGCTACAGACAAAGAGAGAGATAGAGACAGCAAGAGATAGAGACAGAGAGAGACAAACAGAAGGACGAAAGGGAGACAAAGATTGAGAGTGACAAACTCAGAGAGACAGATAAAGAGAGACGAGCTGAGAGAGATACAGATAGAGACAAACACAGAGGAACAGAGAGACAAAGACAGGAAGCGACAGATAAAGACACGGAGACGTTTTCTTTTTGACAAGGATTGAATACGAAAAAAACGGGTATTTTGCTAGTATAATATACAGTTGAATAATTATACAGAGGGTCCAGGGAGGGAACACTGAAACTTCGAAAATTAGCTCCTAATATAGTTTTAAGCATATACTCTTTAATAAATTCTTGGATATTCCGAATAGCTGAGCCACAATAAGCATTCAAAAGTTGGTTTGAAAAAATACCTTCTATGCAATAATTTGCATTTCAGAAATATAAGACTCCAGAAATGTGTAAATTGTTTATTATTTACAAAAGAAATGAATATATTTGTCCAGAAGGAAAAATTAACACAAAAAAGCATCCAATTTACACAATTTGACTACTTTCTTATTGAACGAAAGTAAGTACGACCGCTTTGCACTGTGTAAATCGTCATTCCTTTAAAAGGCATGCAGAGTTACGTTGATGAACTTGAATTTCAATTTCGGCGCATTAAAAGAAATGGAAACACTTTTACAGTTTCTTGTAGTAGTACAATATTGTGTATTTGTTACAATGAGATAAATTTATCTGCTGTTGTAGCACCAATAGTTTCGGCATAGATGACATTCAGTCTGAGCCATTGCTTTTCTACGAAAGGTAAAAAATTGCCATGTAACAAGTGTTTAATTGGTAACAAGGAGCGATTCTGGCTAGTAACTGTACTTGGTTTTTTCCAGTTTGATTCTCGAGGAAGAAACAGTTACAATTCAATTCTTTTATAAAGCATTGCTTTGGCGAACCACTGCGGTACTAAAAAGGTAACACAAACAATCAGACTTAAATTGTTTAGTGCATTAGTAAATTCACAATTAATTTAATAACATATTTACATTTTAAATGAACTTTTTTAGTCAAAAAATATTTTGAAACATTATTGAACGCTCATTTAGGCAATATTTTTCAAAGGTTGAACGTCTTTAAAATGTTATAAATCAAACAATACACTAAGTATTATTAATTATACTGACTAGTGTTTGTGTGCATATTCAAAGAGAAGTATATTGAAAGTATATTTATTGTTTTGCTTTGAAAAAAATTTGAAAAGTGATTCCTCTATGTCATAATTTTATAAATTCTATGAAATATTAGGAATTAAATATCATCTACATAGTGCTATCATTTCATATGCAATTTTTTGAATCTCAAAATCAGAGCAAACACCGTAATTCTTCTGTATTTCTCTCATAACCAAAGGGAAATCGTTTTACTTAAAAAACAATGTCCTTCAAGTTGTCAATCTGCCAACGATGAAATAACTGGAATTGCAAATGTAAACAACCTTTCTTTCTTCGTTTTAATTTGTATTTTATTACTAAATGCACTGTATGCTTGTGAAGTACGTCATCATGTTTTTGCAAAAAATAAAGATACACAGTCAGATTTACTCTTCTCTAAGAAATTTAATTTGAAGAAAGATTTTGAAATAAAGTTTTCTAATGACCATGTGTCTTTAGGACACGGACAGAAAGTTTGGATGAATTAGATCTTGATAGAGAAGGTACAATAGACCAACGAATAACAGTAACAAATACCGTGATATCCTGCTGGATCATCGAATACAATATCATAAACTAATTTTTACAGTTTTAAGGAACATTTGAATATTTTGCGTTCAACTGTTAATAAAATGAAATTTTCAAATGATTTGTTAAAATTTTAAATAACCGAGAAAGAAAAACAAAACAGACAACTTATATCACCTTTTATGAAGAATAACATTTAAGCAACGTTTCAGTTTCGTATTTTCAAAAATAATTAATTTTAGGTAAATTTTCAGAATCAATATGTGATATTCAAAGCACTCACATGTACGTTTTGGGCGTGAGTTATAATTAAATGTTACGCTTCAGCTACATTCACCCGAGGCCAAATTTTCTGGGACACATTGAGGTACGCTGTTCCTGATGGAGGCTGGGAAATCGCTACGTCGTCTCCCTTGTACTGAACAACCAGCCACTGCAACGTCATCACTACTACCGTTTGAATTATTCATGATAGCGCCTCCCACTCCACTAGCAGGATATTCCAATAATGTCACACGGTCGACGTTGTGCTTACGTAACTACATGGCCGATTATGAAATTAGGGACCTAAAATATTTACTTCGATGGTGCAGGTTTTGCATACATACCAGGTTTTGCAATAAAAGAAACATTTAATTGGGCTTACAGCAGAATTTCATTCAATGAAGAAAGGTAATACGTTTAAATTCCTCGTTTTCAATTCTAAAAAGTCAATAAAAAAAAGTAGGTGTTAAGTCCCATCGGTATGGTTTGTGACCTGATTTCCAGATATTTCCAGTGCTGTACGAAGTATAAGAGTAATTTAAAATCGAAAAGAAACACAACAAACAAAAAAGAGAATGAAATTCTTAGTGAAAATAGTCTTAGAAATGAAAACGTAAAAAACAAAAAACAAGTAAGAACACACTAATACCATTTCAAATTTTGATCTACATAACTAAAAATGTACCAGTAACTGACATAACGAGCGAGGAAACGTTTGGAATTCAGAATAATAGCAAAATTCAATTATTCGTATATTCACAACGTTCACATGTATTGTCGAAACAACATCGGTTGTAATCGATTGATATGGCTTCGGAGAAAATAACTGAAATAATTCTAGTTTCAATCCAGAAGCAATTATAATATTTCATTTCACAGCGAGCAGAAATTGAAAGAAAGCAAAGCTGCCTTCGGCCTTCTGAGAGGAGCCAAAGATGTTAGGTATTCACGGACTCAGGCAAAATACAAAAACAATGAAACAGTTTTAATTTGCATTGAAAATGCATACATTTGATTGCGTTAATCCGTTATTTTTCATACTTGATGAGAGGACTCTATTAACATACGTACCTAATGTGTAACTGCATTTAATATACATGACTAGTGCTTCGTGGACGAAAGAAGCTTTAGTATACACGAGCATCCCGGAAACAGCCACTTGAGGAAATTCACCAAAGTAAATTAATCATATATTCAAGCCCTTCTTTCAGAATTTTGAGTCACACAGGGTAACGCATTAACTAGTGACGGGAATCGGAGGAGGGGGGACAGGTTTAGATAGTTGCCCCCCACCTTCACTACAGTTGGGAAAATATACGATTTCTACACAATTTGTAATTAAATGGGAGCTTCACCAAATTCGATCCGCCTCTCCAATGATAAAATCCCACCACTGCAAATACGCTTTGCGTAATTAAAGGTCAAAATTGTTACAGAAAGTTTGCAACAATGCATTCGTTTACAATCAACACACAGCGACAATAATTGTAGCAAACATGAAAGGTCGGTGTAGGGCGGGGCCAGGTGACGCAAAGCGAGGCGGGACTAGGCAGGGTGAGAAGGGCAGCATGAAACTAGGGTGGGGTGGAGGAGGATGGAGTAGAGTTGATTGATTGTTCGTGATTCCGGGATCGTCAACTATTGACGTTAGTTCCGTAAGTGTAGTGCGTGTTTTTCATCGGGAGGTGGTGGCGATGTTTCGCCGCTGGATGACGAGATCCGGCGCCGACCTGCCGTCGACTAGCGGGATTTTCCCCCGACCACGTATCTCCCATCAGCGGGGCACCGCCCCAGCCGGGACAAGCTCTACGCTCCCCATCGGTTTCCTGGAATATGTGGTAGTGTAGTGCATGTTAGTGTGTGTGTGTGTGTGTGTGTGTGTGTGTGTTACCGGTGAGGATAGAACAAGGAAGAGGAAGGAAGGATCGCGCGCTGTCCGTGGCCCGATTGTTAGGGTACTGCTCCGGCATTCGCCTGGTGTTGATCGGAGAAACCACGGAAAACTACCGATCAGAGCAGCCGGCCGCTAGAATTCTCCTCCAGATAGCGACTGAATTCGACCTAACTGACAAATTAGTGTCGAAAATCCTGCCGCCTTCGGAACCTAGGACCTCCCAGTCAGAGGGACTGCAGTGACATCAGCTGATGTACTGAACCATCTCCCCCGGTGGATGGGATCGAGCGAGAGGATATTGAGATGCGGATAAGTTGGGAAGGGCCCACTACATTCGTTGCTTTTCCTTTCTAATGAAGGATTGAGACTAATGAGTTAGCAGCGTACTTCAGTTAGTCTTGTATATAATTATTGAAGACTCTTTTCAAATTAACTGCCTCTTTATAATCTCTTAAGCATATTTGGAGAATAAAAAGCAAATTTATTGTTTTTTATGATTTTTGTATTTTCTGTTCATTCTTGTTAATATCAAGAACCGCTAAATCGATGATATTTTCACTAAAACATTAATATTTAGAAACTGTGTGTTCGCGAGGATAACGTAGGCTACATTTCTTTGAATTATTATTTTCTAATATATAATAAAGAATAATGTTTATTTTTTTGGTAGGCAAATTTATAATTTTGTTCCTTTCTTGATGAAATTGTGCATCCTTTTCTATTAAAAATATACCGTGAAACTATCCCTTACTTCCTATCCTACTCCTTAGTGTGAAATTAAGTGTACATTACTTAAGTGTTTTTGACAAACAGCTTGCAAATAGTGAGTATATCTACGACAAGTAATTAAACGTATCTGATATCCTCTAAAATTCTTTATTAAACGCATTTTAATCAATTCCTATATATGAAACTAGGCTTTGAGTAATCGAATATCAACATTCTTGCTGGGAGTTTGCCAGGAGTATGGACCAAATCATCCGTTTACAGCCATCACAGCAACGATGAACGTAGCAAACTGTGGTAAACCAGACCGCGAGGTGGGGTGAGCTTGGTGGCCGTTTGCCGGAAACGCCTTGAAAGTTCTCCCGTTCACTGCGTAATGACACTGAAGGTAGCGAGTCCGACACGATTCATACATTCTCCCACCACCGAAGTTGAGTCTCCTTTCAGAGACTTCGTGGGTGACAGTATCATTTTTGGGAAATGTCACCAACCTTATCTATTGCAGTTACAATTATCCTCGGGTATAATCAAATTGCGATTGAGCACTCAGACATACGATGTGACCAATGGCTGCCCGGTGGATTGCCAATTAGAAGAGGTGGCACACATGTAATCTTTTTATAATATTTTTCTTATGTGAGCAATGTATTTAAGACCGATTTGAAGTAGCAAACCTTGCATATTACTACCAATTTGGAAGTATGAGAATTTAAATCAGTCTGACACCTTTTACGAAGATAACTGTAGATTAAATCTTTGTCTGACAACTTTTATTTGGTAATAGAAGATGTAATTGTCGTAACATTTTTTTAACACTAGAGGGACAAGTAGGGGCGGATTGATCGTGAATTGTGCTAATCATTCACATTGCATTGCTCAGACTGCAATTATATAACTTCACAATAGAGACTGGAAACAATGTACAAACAAATTAGTAAATATTGAGTATGATTTGTGGATCGTGGTTGCTTTCGTCCATGTAAGCACTTGTCTAGTGTTTTCGGTACAATAATACAATCGATGCTCGTCGAAACTCTCAGATTGAAAGTCGAAACTGCAACGCACGATACAAGATAAAAGTTCATCATATCGGTGATGCATTAGTTTTCCAGCACTCATTAGTCTAAAGCACAATGTTTCATAGCGGGGCGGAGTGAGAAGTAAGGGGGTAAGGAAGGACCTGGGCGGCTGGGATGGTGCAATATAGTATGTCACAGGACGCGGCAGGGCAGGCCAGAGCAGCGCTGGGGGGGGATACGCCATACAAATAATGTATTTCTTCCCCTTTCTAATAGAATAAGTACCCGAACAATGCTATGCGCAATGCGAACATCGTTATCTAGATAAATAAACAAATGATTTTCGAACTACTCAGTCACTTCTTAAACAGTCAAATCTTTTCCACGAATTAAATCACTTTACTCAAAGTATCTCTTTTCTCATTCATAATTATCTTCTTTCTCTGTATCTTTTTATTATATATATGTATCTATCCATGTTTTATTTTGTATTTAAAACTGATATGTAGTATAAGTGATATGGAGTCCAGATCACAATGAAACTCAAACATTAATCTAAAATACGCGTACGTAGCATGTTTAGAGGTTACTTTTAAGTTTCACTACATGTTCGGTTGGCTACTGCAATTGTTCATACCTTTGAAAGACATTTTTTGTCGAAAAAGGGATTAATAAATACTTTTTAAAAAAGATCTACTCCTTATTACTAATTTCGAATTTACTACAACCTGCAGAAAAACTAAACAACCTCTATTCATCTGAGAAATATTGATGGTTCTGTTATATACAGAAATGTTGAAAAATAAAATAAAAACTGTGTAATATTTTCAATTTGTCTGAAAGCTACACATAGTTGATTATGTTTATGCGCAATTTCTCAACGCCCACAATTGGCACACAATGTTTTCTATAGTTTCTTTTCGAATTTTAACAAAACATAGTTGCATTCGTCTCTTGAAGAACTTTAAAATAGTGGTTAAATGAATATATACTTTCTTTAAAAAATGAAAATTATGTTAATATCACAATAATTAAAAATGCTTCTAATAATAAAATGAAATACGTTATTTTATACATCTACAGGAACTTGAAGCAAACTGTATTTCTATTCACTAAACCATTTCAAAGATATTTGCTCTAGCCTAAGAAAGTGGTCCACATGTACCATAACGCCACCTGTCTCATTTTAGACATTCATTATAATGTGTGTTATTATTTTGTCTTCAGTGTTCAGTATATTTGAGTAGTTTCTATATGTTTTTTCACTGATTTGCACTCTGGCATACAAGCCTATTAGATTAGAATCTGCGGGCCTACAGCACAAAAAAAAATGCTGATTTCCATAAAATTGTAAGCAGCATTTTTGCTGCACATATTTGACAGCATTATATTTGCTGACGTATGACCCTAGTATTTCTAAATTATGCAAATAGTGAAAATCATTTTATTTTCATCACCCATTCCTCTTACGGTGAGATAAGTAAATCAGAGATAAAACTGCTAACATTCGGCTTGCATTTCGGTTGAGAACAAACTTGATCATCTTAAATATACGTATTTTACTCGTGGAACGTATTGGCAAGCAAACCTCGTGGTAGCTATTTGGGTATGAGCGAAAGGATTACTAACAGGAGATCGCCTCGCCAAGCAGGAAGAGAAAGGTGCCCTACAGAAAGCACCCAAAGACTGAACAAAGGGCAGGCCATTCTAGAGGCAGGGCGGGGGAGGCGGCGTGACGTAGGAGGTCACGTGAGCCTCCAGTATATGAGAGATTAGACGAAGGGAATGGGCGGGTTGTAGAGAAGGAGTGAGGATCTCGTGCTGATGCACAAATTTGCGCCAGGGTTGTGCAGCGGCGAGCAGGGCTCGCGAGGCAAGTCACGTGTTGACGCGCCTGCGGGAACTTTGTGTCTTAGATGTGACTGCGGTCACGTAAGAGTGATGCTGTGTGCGAGCTCCGAGTGAGGTGTGGTTGAGATCCACCACTCACACATCAATTGGTTAAGATCGCTCCTGCGATCAAGGCACATCACGGATTGATACGCCTGTAAGAACTTTGTGACCGAGTGTGACATCCGGTCACGGAAGCTGGGCTATGTGCGCGCTTCGAATTAACGAGTGGCGAGTGCCACTAGTTAAACTGATTCTCAATCAGATTTGAAATCGCTCCCGCGATCAGGGGATAGTAGAAGGTCTATCAGAGCGATTGTACAAAATGTAACCATTTAACTGTATATATTTGTTTGTAATATAACTGTATATATGCAAGCACTGTGTCTGTGTTCGCTGTGAGTATCCATGATTTCACACCCGTATATTTCCTCGCACACTGTTTAAAACAAGGATAAACCGGTTGTTTTGGCAAATCTGATTACAATGGCCTTCTGCCAAGACATTGAGCCCGCTGACATGGAGATAGGTACTTCGGTGTGGACGCGGGGAAGGTAGTGTGGAGCGTCCCAAGGAGGGGGAGGGGTGGATTGATTGCTTTATTCCGAGTGCCTTAAATGCTAGGGTCATTATTCCGGTAAGTGTATTTCATATTTTTTCTCGGGAGGTGCCGATATTGTCGGGTATCTCCTACAGGGGGCCATCGCCCAGCTGGGACAAGCTCTAAGCTTCCGACTGGTCTCCAGGCATGTGTGGTAGTGTAATACATGTACGTGTGTGTATGTGGTGAGGATGGAGAAAGGAATGGGAAGGAAAGATTGCACTGGGTCCGTGGCTTGTTTGTTGAGGATACTGCTCCGGCATACGCCTGGTATTCATCGGAGAAACCACGGAAAACTACCGATCAAAGAAGCCGGCCGCTACAATTCTGCACCAGAAAGTGACAGAATGCGACCCAGCTGTCTGGCTAGTGTCCAAAATCCTGCCATTATTGGTACTCGAACCCCAGGACCTCCCAGCCAGAAGCACTGTAGTGACATCAGTTGATGCCCTGTGCCAGGAGCGGATCCAGCCGATCATTTTGGAGACCATAGATTTTTATTAAATAATAAACATTTGTTATTATATTGAATATTGTTTTTGTAATTTACATATGATATTATACAATATTATTTTTTAAATAATTAGATAATTATAACGTATATAAATATTTTTCTTTTAATGATTTTTGCCAAATAAAGGAAGAAAACCAAAACTCTAGATCTTAGAGCATGTCGTCCATTCGCCCTTCCCGCCCCCCTGCACTGAGCCACCTCTCTCGGTATGCGGGGAAGTATGAAGCGGTCTTCGATGAGGGGGCGATGCAGGGAGTCCGGAGCGCGACTGGCGAGGGCGGGAGGGCGGGGGTGGAGGTACGAAGCAACGTCCGCTCGGGCCAGCGGCCGCATCGCGCGCGCGCGCGCGCGCGAGGCTATGTTCCGTGACGTCACGCCATGAAACACGAGCGCCGCTTGTTAGGCGTGCTAATGACGGGGTTGCGGGGGAGGGGGCGTGGCGGGGCGGGGTGGGATGGGGTGTCGCGCGTGGGCGGGACTCGGCGGGGAGCGTAGCATCTGTCAACACCGCGACACGCTCTTCATCACGGGTGTGCGCCCGCTGGCTAACCCCGCCTTTCCCGTTCCCCGCGCGACTTCTGACACTCCCCGCTGAGAGAGCTCTTCACCCATCACCCCCTCCCCTCCCCTGCCCGGAACAATTCCCCGTCGATGCACCGCTCGCGATCCGCATGGCCGTGCTTCATCCGAGTGGAAAACGTGTGTCCGCACTCGTTTGCAGAACGCCGACTGACCAATATCCGTCCCTAACAGACTGGTGTATTGTGACAGCACACAATAGCTAAAAGCCTCTCCACCAAGCAGTTTGTGGAGGTCTAAAAATATTTTTGGAATAAATTGAAGTGAATTCCAACTACACTATGGCCTAAAATGTTACATTCTACACATGTGTATTGAAGGAAGGAGTCCGTTTGTGTCCTAATGTTTAAAGTGTGTAATTATTGGATTTTTTTCATACATTAGAAGACATTTTCATAAGAACGTAGAATTTACTGCCTTTACTAATGTCAGTTAGTGTTAATAATTGAGATGTGCTTACATTTTTGCTGAAGGAAACCTGATTCAAAATAAAGCAGTAGAGCAAATCAATAAAAAATAAAAATTCAGTTTGTTTGTAAACACTAAGGTCTCTAATATTCTATATCAATTGTTTGGGAAGATACCAAAGACACTGTGACATTGCACAAGAAATATACACAAACGAAAGTGTAAAGATCACGAAATAAGAATTAGTATGGCTTCATAGAATTCCATCACTATTTGAAAATTTCACTTTAACATTACCTTGTAATTGCATTCATATATATCCTTACTGTGGTATCCATATTAGTAATTATATTCAATTAAATGCATACCCATAAAATGACTTATAATCTGTATATGTACTACTCTGACAGTACAGCCTCGTCAGACCATGGACATGCCATGGCGTCCCAGATTAGCGGCCATGTAATTAGGAGACCTGTGGAAAGCAGCTGGCAATCGCTGACGCCATTATATTCCGAATTGTGCATTCTCTACCTGCGAAATGTTTTTACATCAACCAGCCACTGGTATATGAACGCAGATACGACAGTGAAAAGCGATAGTTCTTCATTTTCCCCTCATCCGGTAATCGAATCCAGGTTCGTGATATTGAAAGCTAGCTTGCTAGCCATGAGTCACTTGAAGGCCAACAAATAATTTATTTACATAATAAAACTAAAAACATGTTTTAAATTTTATAATTACCATATAACTCAAAGAATATAAGTATAAATTCAGACTTGATTCAAATAGCAATTTACTTGCTTTTAGGAAACGCAGATCATAAAATGAACAATGAAAAATGTGAATATCTAAGGCAAGAAACGAATGTACAATGCATAAAGTTTATTTCATTGTTTTTAATATTTCAATAAATAGAATTATTATTTCAAAATAATTTTCAAAGAAAATATCTTCATGACTACAAATAAACCAAGCAAAATAATTGAAATCCACGCCGTGTGACGAAACATCAATCTATTATACACCAATTACTAAAACTTTCAGATTATATTGTTTCTATTTTCCCAAAATAAAAACACATCTAAAAAGCTTGGCATTATGAGATTATTATATAAATTAAAGCAAATATATATCCATTTATTTCCAAAATAATTAAAAGTTTACTCACTTAAAATAAATTCTGAATTTTGTGCAGAACACCTTATAATTCAGGGACTCCTCAAGGTTCCTCACTTTCTCTGACGTTTTAATATTTGTATTAATGATTTACGTTATTTTTTAAATTCTCAAATATCTATTTGCAGACAGCACTATTTTATTCACATCCACACAATGGGTTACTAATTTTTCAAAATAATACTGATAATAAAAAATTAATATAATTCATGGCTTCTTTCATATACCCTTGTAAAATAACTTTGATTTTATTTCGACAATGGCTAACATAGAACACTTAATTATGACAACAGACATTAAAATTCTGAAATAGGATCACTTCATTAATAAAATGTCGGCTAAGAAAATTGAAATTGTAATTTCAATATTTAAATCCATTATTTGCCCGCTCCTTACTTTGGTATGTTAAATCTGGGGAGACACTGCTAAATCCATTTTTCATAATACAGAAATAGTATAAAATAACGGTAGAAAAGTGTTAAGTGGTCGTTAAGATGAGTCCAAATGGTAGAATCAGTACAAGCACTAAGAAATGAAAATAAAGGAACTGCATTGGTTAATATTATATATTACACACGTATTTCCAACATTCGAGGTAATAAAGCGATAGACATCAAATGTGTTTAAATTGATGTAGGTTTTTCTTGTTGATCCTGGTATATGATTAGATGCGCAGATGGTACAATTAATTATATGTTTTGATCATAAAGGGTCAATCAATGTTGATTCCAGGAATTAAAACTTTAGCATAAATACATTCATTTAGAGCTCAACGTTTCGCACGTTTAGTACGTGCCATGTCAAGAGCATTACAATTAAGGCAACGGTTGATAATGGGATACAAATTGATATAAAAAATGTAATATAAATTATTGAAATAAATATTTACATTTGGCTGTCCGGGTGACTTCGCGTCGTAGGCTGAGACGCCGACGTTTCACCTGTCATGTCGCAGGCTTCCTTAGGTCAGTGGCATCGCGATGCTGCGCGTCCGGTAATTATATACCGGACAGCCAAGAAAACATTCATAACAGTTAGTTTACCCACTTACTAACGTTTTTAAAGAGAAAAAATGTAGGATACAAGATAAAGAAGTCCAAAATATTTTCAAAAGGAGAGTGGTGAAGCACTTCATTACGAAACTGATTATGATGGCATAATGTTTGGTTTAATGAAAGTGGACAAAATATTTAATGAAGCACCATAATAGTT
Organism: Acheta domesticus; assembly: GCA_031308135.1. NCBI lineage: Eukaryota > Metazoa > Arthropoda > Insecta > Orthoptera > Gryllidae > Acheta > Acheta domesticus. The sequence continues at coordinate 84,182,905 of JAHLJT010002406.1, forward strand.
GAAGGCCATCCTTACTCACTCATTTTTAGCAGACATTAGAGTGAAATAAAATATTTTGAAGAGAGAGCCACCAACACTCGTTCATTGAAGACAATGCATGTGGATGTGCACATACAGTCATTCACGCTGCTGTGTTCCACGCAGTCCGTCGACTAAAATAACGTTTATGTAGATAATTTCTTGCAACAAATGAACGTCATGCTCTAGAAAAAAATTTAAATTCATATTTTATTTCATAAAATACAAAAGCCACGTTTTTCCAGTTCATCAATGAACATTTCAATGAGAATCCTGAGTTTCTATTACGTTGAGGTACGTAAGTTATTTACAATTTTACACACAATTACTGTGGCAATGTACAATGAATTTACTTTCTTTTTTTGGCTCTCTCGAATACTAACGTATATAGACTATAAATAGCTTTGAGAAAAGTTCATATACATTTACAGCAAAAAGTAGGCGTAAATAAATATGTTGAGGGTCCCTGAGATAAAAAAGGTGAATAATTTAAAACATCTGTTTGTCAAATTGCAAGCAGCACAAGAAAACAGTATTTTCATCTCAATTAATAATCCCCATTCCTACTTGCTCTATTCAAATTCCTAAGTATTTGAAAAAGAGATATGCATTTTTGGGAGTATTTTACATGAATATTCTAGAATATTTTCCAAAAATCCGAGAGTTAAAATATTTTGGGCACCCTCTTACAACTGCTTTAGAAATAGTTATTATTGTAATCCATTCTTCAAAACTAAATCTTCAAATGATATGGTGATTTTTTTTTTCAAAATATCAATAATCGTGAATTTTGAGTGAAACTCTGACAAAACAAGAAAATTAAATAAGGTTTCCTCAAAAAGAGTCCCCAAATATTTTACTTTAATTTTCTTGATTCAAAACGATTGAAGTGTGATTAAACTCTTTGAATCATAATATGTTTGAAACCTACGTTAAAATTATATTGGGAAATACTTAAACCCTTTTACATGATAATTTTTCATCGGCCTAGGAAAGGAACGGAACTGAAAATACAAGCCTGCGTCATTTTCTGTAAAGATTACATCCTGTTTGCCTACCGCGCTCACTTTCAGGAACGTTTCTCGATTGCCAAGCGTGTGGTGCGATTTGTTCAAATTTGTGCCTTTTTAGTGCCTAATGTGTTGAACTTATTATGAAATGGTTTGCATGGTTAGAAACAACACGGCTGTCAAACGTACAGTGTTCTAATAATGTCTCGTTCCGTGCTTAGTTCTAACCTAACCTAAATTAATTTGTTGCCAATGCAATGTTATGCTCTAACCTTCAGCACTTTTTACGGCGTCTGGAAGATTTTTTATGACGATTACGTAATGCATGCAGAAACCGAAACGACGGTGTAAAATACTGGTTCTCATTCATTCATGCTATCGATACAAATGTCTGATTTGTCCGTTTTCTGTGCAGAAAAGGACGAGAAAAGGACCGAGAAAAACAGAATTTAGAACTTTCGAAAGTTTACAATTCATTATTCATGGATTCATTTATTGAGACTTCTAAAAGGAAGAATAATATGTCTGTACCTTATCGTACGAAGAATGCTATTTCATTGCCTACAATGCGTTACCTATTTCTAGCCTTATTATAGGCCAACTAAATATTGCCACCCTAGCACAATTACTATTTACCATACTTTGCATACATTAAATAAAAAGAACATGATATATAATATTACATTACAATACGATTTATAATGATTGGAGTCTGAGAATCTTCATGATGATAAAAACTTTTTACGAGTTTTTGTCGAGCGAATTCTTAATAATTGCATGCAAATCAATTTGTTCCGAAAAAAATGGTTCCAATGCAAAGAATGACAAGTGTATTAAATTTCCCTTCATTAATTGTCTAACATAAGTACTTTTTTATTATTTTTAAACAAGAAAATGAGCGTTCCGGTGTTCAATTGAAAGCAGGAAAAATTCGGAGAATAAATATAAGGATCATACAGATGTTTTAGAATATCTGAACTGTTGAATCATAAATCATTTATCCTTCACGAACACAGCCAACTCATAGCCAACTCAAAAGGTGTAAAATTTAAAGATTGGTCCCTGTGTACATGCGACTGAGATGGAATCGTGATACTTGTGTCAGTCGCTTGATGCGCAATTGTAAGTTCGTGCAACATGTAGCGCGGCAAGTATAAACCTAACTTTAATCAGTGAAAATGACGATATTTGGGAACTTTTTGATTTGAATTATTTGTATTTATACCAATATATAAAGACAGATATGCGTTGACTTACAGCGCGATAATCTCTGAATCTACTGAACCAATACCGATGAAACTTTTGTGATAGCTTCCTTTAAATATTTGGAGTGCTGTAGGCTATAATTTACAATCATAAACCTTAATATATTTACAAAATAATAATTTCCCTGGACATTTTTCGCCTAGCATTACATCACAGATTCACGAATGCATCAATGCCCATAGTTAAGCTGCGCGCCACCTGAGGATGACAACTGAGGTTTACGATTGAGTTCATCAATACACAGAATAGCTTATATCTGTAGAGTAGGTGAAGACTCTTGTCTGACGTCACGATGCGAAATGTTTATATTTAAGAATGATTCGGTTTTTCTTCACTGTATACAAGTAACTTGGATATTGATTTTAATTGCATCTAGGCGTAAATGTATTAGTGAACAAGAGAAGTATACTTAGTCATACATGAAATGTTTGGAAAACGACATTTTGCTGACGGATGTTTGATATTGTAAAAAGGTATGAATGCACATATGTGTTCTATATGAAATAGTTATTAGTTTAGTTGTAGTACATTACATATTTGCGAGTTGAAAGAGTGAAATGAAAGTTACTGTGAATGATTTACGTTTTAGGTTAAAACTGTGACAGATCGATGAATTTTTGTAGGGAAGTGTTTTATTGCATTGTAGAATGCAAACTCTTGGCTGGTAAAGGAATGATTATTTAAATTGATGACAGTAAGTTCGGAAAGACGAATAATTTAATTAAGAGAATCGTGGAATGAATTGAATATGTGTGAAACACTTTTTTCAAGGTTGTTGAAAATGGAACAAAAGAGGCTTTATTCTAGGTAAGAGAAAAACTTGGGTCAAACCGGGATCCACTGTGTGTTATCGAATTTTTGTAGATATTGTAATTGTCTAAGTGGTTAATGGCACATTTACGTGAGTCACAAAGACCCTAAAATGCGTACTCAAGTTCAATTAAAAGCACTTTATTTGTATTTCAGTAGCCTCGGTATGATCAATTTCAAAGTTTTCTTTATAAACGCTGTTTATAACGAAATAAGAAAAAATATGAAAAGAATAAGTTTTAGGATGTGGCAACTGATTGAAAGTATGGGAATAATGCCTAAAATTCTACAAAAATAATATGTGAATAAATGTATTTAATTTTTTGATTAGATTTGATTATTTTTGGTTATAAATTCAGTGAAGTTTCGGGGCAGGAACCCCAATTTTAAAAATATAAATAGTTTTGGTGAGAAAGCGAGGAAGACAGAATATTTCTAGGTGGAATTAAGACAGACAGAGTTTGGGCAAGACGGAACGGGGATACGATAGAATAGATACGAGTAGGCTCCGCGACGGGGCGGAATTAGATGAAATGGGTCTTCCTATCCAAAAAATTATTGTGATAAATACCCCAGCAATGCGGGGTACTGCAGTTAGTTCATTATAAACCAACAATGATTTAAAATGATTTTAAATAGAAATTACCTGTTATAATTGAAGATGAAAAAAATGACCAATATATACATTTGTTGTAAAATAATGTTTGTTAAATTATAATAATAATTATTATTATTATTATTATTATTATTATTATTATTATTGGAGGTGTTGATGGTGCGAATAAATATATATATTTGACCGTATAGGATCAATCAAAATTGATTTCAGAAATTAAACTTAAAAAAAAAATTATTAATGGCTCAACGTTTCGCACGTTTTGTACGTGCCTTGTCAAGAGCAAATATGGCAACGGTTAACAATGTTATATAAATTAACATAAAATAATAGATTTACAATTTTTGAGTTAAATATTTACATTGCTGTTCCATCCACAAAAACCTTGAAGGCTTGTCAAATAGTTACATTATGCAATTTATGAGAGCAGCACATTTAGATATGTTAAGGAATAAACATGTCGAACATGTGGGATTGGCAAAAAAATAATACAATTATGGAAGTTGGTGCAGCATTAACATTTCATAAATTTGGTTCAGCTTTTGTATGTCACTTTTTGTGTTCATCGTATCATTCATTATTATATACAACATTTTGGCAATTAGCCTTTTTGATGTTAGTTTCTAATTATGTAAAATTTTGACTTTATCAAATGCAATGGAGTGGTTAAGTTCCGTCCTATGCTTGGTTAAAGAGGTATGCAATGCAATTGTGTCTTACTTATGCGTCTTTGTTGCTGTCATACTAATGCTGGTATATCCGTCTGCTAATATATTGTTTAGTCTCCCCAATGTACACCTGCTGACAATCATTGCAAGGAATGGAGTATACAACATTAGATTTATCTCCTAGTCTAGGTTTATCCTTCTGCTTGTCATAAAGATGGCTAGTTTTATTTAGATTGTAAAATACAATGTCTAAATTGTATTTTCTTAAATAGGCTTTTATTTTATCATTGACAGGTTCGTAAAATGGTAAGGGTATTCGTAAATTTTTATTGCTGGTAATTGCTTTGAATTTGTGTGTTAATCTTTTTTGAATATATTTATAAATAAAGAATGATGGGTAGAGATTGTTTTTCAGGATATTTTCGACTATCTTTAGATTTTTGTTGTGAAATTCAGGATTAGCTAAATTTAGGGCGGAATCTATAAGATTGTAAGCCATGGCTATTTTTTTAATCTTAGAATGTTTGGATAGATAATTTAAAGCTCTTCCTGAAAAGGTTGGCTTTTGATACCAGTCTGTTGTAATTTTATTTTGCTTAACAATTAATTTAAGATTTAAAAAACTAATTTCTCTTTTTTCGTTCTCAAATTCTGTGGTAAAGATTAACCTGGGGTGGAATTTGTTATGTATATCGACCAAAGTGTCGACATTGGATTGATGTAAACAAGTAATCAAGTCATCCATGTACCTGTAATAAAATAAGACATGGAATTGAATTTGGGAGAAGCAGAAGACCTCTATTTGTTCCATGATTAGATTGGCAAGTACAGAGGAAACAGGAGACCCCATTGCTAATCCAAAGGTTTGAAGGTAATTTTTTTTGTTGAAAGAAAATGCGTTATTATTTAAAATGGCTCTTAAACCTATTAAGAATTGATCTAAGGAGATGGGGGTGTATTTACTAATGTCAGACCAATGTTCTTTAATAATATTATCAAATAATTCAATTGGGATGTTGGTATATAAAAGACTTAACATCCAAAGAGCAGAGGATATATCCAGGTGGAATGGATATAGAATCAATGCATTTTTTAAATTGCAGAGCATTACTAACATGACTCGACTTTTTTCCTGTAATGTGGCTTAAAATTTGATGGTAGAATTTGGCTAATCTGTAAGCAGGGCTATTGATTTCTGCTACAATAGGTCTCAGACATAAAGGTTGCTTATGAATCTTAGGTAAAGTATATAATTTTGGGATGACACCGTTGTGACATATTAGAGAATGTTTTTCATTTATAGAGATGTATTGTTTTTTGTGCCAATCATTAATTAAGGAATTAATGTTGTTCTGTAAAGATTTGGTACTATCTTTAGGAATATTTTTATAGGTGTTAGTATCATCCAATAGTTTAAAACTGTTATTAATATAATCTTGTTTATCCATGATAACTGTAACTGCTCTTTTATCAGCTGTTGTGGATGTAACAGCAATGTAAATATTTAACTCAAAAATTGTAAATTCTATTGTTTTATGTTAATTTATATAACATTGTTCACCGTTGCCATAATTGCTCTTGGCAACGCACGTACAAAACGTGCGAAACGTTGAGCCATTAATAAAGTTTTTTTTAAGTTTAATTCCTGAAATCAATTTTGATTGATCCTATATGGTCAAATATATATATTTATTCGTACCATCAACACCTCCAATTATACCAGGATCAACAGGAAGAATTTACATAAATTTCAATATTATTATTATTATTATTATTCAATCAAACAAACTACTTGTTTAGAAACTTATATAACAAATACGATTTTAAATATTTCCGCCAGTAAACATTTGCCGTCCTAGACCAATGCCATTGTAACACACACATGCACCCACCCTCTCTCTCTCTCTCTCTCTCTCTCTCTCTCTGACACACACACACACAGCATAGTAGATATATGTCGTGCATTAAGCCTTGATTTGCGTACGTAATAATACTTTCAAAAAACTGTTACATGTTACATACATTAGGCTACAGGTAAAAGAACTTGACTTTGTCACAGGTATGTTAATGCAGGTAAAGAACCGTTAACTGGGCAGAACGGAACAATTAACACAAATCATTAATAAAATGCCTCACAAAATATTTAAAGAGAAAATATATCCATATTCATTAATCTACTACTGAAACAAGCAACAAAGGCATCGAAACAAAGTGTAATTGCTAAAATCAATACCCAAATTCATGGCTTGTTAATTGGTTTAAAAAGAACTTTATAAATTTTCGCACACGCCTTAGGTCAAATAATATGTCAATCCCACTACAAGTATGAAAGTATAGAAGTCGAAATGTACGAGGACCATTTGAAATACCAAATACTGTGTTTTCGAAGTAATTTTATTTCTTTTTTTGATTAGTAAACTGAAATTACTAAAAAATAAATCCGTCTAATTATATTAAAAATTTCCAAACAAAATAGGGTTTAAAATGGTAGGTAGGAAATGGAAATTGTATACTGCAGTCAAACCAGTGTAGGTTCTCTAAGAAGAGACATTTAGAAACTAGTGGTCTCTAAAACAACACCTACTTACTCATCCGTATTTTCACGCAAAATTACGCTTAAAGTACTCAAAGTTTCAAAAAATTATATATGACCTTATTTCAAAATCTATGTTCAAGGAATGGATTTCAATAAGGGAAAATGTCTCTATCATTAATATTTTAGTAACCGAAAGACGCCGAAAAAAGTTTGAACTTTTGCAATTTTTGGAAAATCAGGGTTTTCAGTGAACACGAGACCTGACCACATTTTCTTAAACGTCCTTTACACTATCCAGCAAAAAACTTAACAATTACCAAGGAGCCTTTCGTTCGAAAATATCCCAGGGGCTTCATGTAAAGTACCCCCAAAATTAAAATAGATTTCAAATTCAAGAGGCAACAACATCAGCAAGATCGATTCGGGAATATCAATTTTGGAAATAATAGGCTGAACGGTTTAGTCGTAGCGTTCGACGGACGGATGGGTAGACATTCGATTTTTCGGTATCAAGGACCCAAAACATGGATTCTGGCGGCACTACCTACTAGAGGATATTTTTTCTGAATTTATCAACTGAAATTATCTACTTTTTCATTACCAGGTCCCTGTAATAACAGTTTTTCTGCCGAAAATTCGCAATTTTTGGCGCAGCATTACATAACTTTATCTCTACTTCGCAGCAAGAAAGTAAAAAACAGTATCTCGGAACAAATATTATACTTTTCGAGGGCGTGTAGAGGAGTTAAAAATGATCAGTTCTGGCCAATAAGCATGCAGTGTGAAATTTCACATAACTGATTTCGATGTGACATTTCCCCTCATTAGTCAACTCCTTATGCTCAGATAATCTACAGATCATGTTCAGACACAGTCAAGGAGGTTTCATGCTTTTGCCGAACATCCGTGCTCACGGTTTGCGGAGCGATCAGGGGAAAATGCCACATCACCCATCACCCAAGTGCAAAGTCGTTCCCTACAAGAATTCAATTGCCAATACCCTATGGTCGAGATCACTAAAGTAGTGTCGTAGCGATCTCAGACCGAAGGGTCATGGGTTCAAGTCCCGCCTCTGGCATGGTTGTATTTGAGTTCGTCCTTTCACCCCTTATCATCACAATATTATATCATCTACACAGTTACCATAACGTGAAACCCAATAGTGGTCGCTAATGACCTAGATGTTGATGCGATCTTAATTAACAAAAAAAGATTTCTGGAAAGCCAAAAAACTGGATCAGCCTTCCGAAATTCAAATTACACATAGGATAATGAAACTTATTTTATGTTGATATTTTTTTCTACTTTTATCATTACAATGAGTTGTGTTAATGGTTGTTAGCCATTGGCGCACATTTTCCTAATTATGACTATGTCAAAATGTAAATTTCATAGAGTTATATATATATATATATATATATAAAGAGAGAGAGAGAGAGATATGCATATAACACTGCTACATACAATTTCCAACTCTATGTACATTGAAAAAAATATGTTCCACTATAAACCCTAGAAAATTATAACATTTATTCTGAGACACATGTCGTTCAATATCATGGGTGTTCTGAGGAAGAGGTACATAGTGCAGTATATACACACCCATTAATATCTTAATTTTCAATTGAGAACTTATGTGTATATTTAGAATCTGTTGTTTCTACAGCAAACAGGCTTACATGATTTTTATAGTAAAAAGGAGTTTACCTCAATGAGTTTGTCATTTTTTAATCAATTTGTCTTCAGTACAGAAATATATTCACTACCACTGAATACCATTTATTTATGAATACAATTTACTACCATTGAATTTACAATACTACAGTAAAAATAAACAATAAAGCATAAATATTGAAAAAAATTAAATTCTAAAACCGACTGAATACTGAAAGCACAAATTAATCAATTGCTTTTTAAATAAGGTCTCAGAAACCTTGTTCAAGAGCGATAAATTACCAATCTCTTTATCAGAAAATGTTTCAATGTAACACTGTAAGAGAACATCCATTCAGACAGCCGCTGAGGAGAAAATGCACAATTGGTTTCGAAATGAAAAAGAATGCACATCAATTCTCTGACTTTGAAACAATTAATTCAATGTACCTCAAGTTCAAGAAAACGTTTATTTCAGTAGTAGACTTTTACTACATGGATAATGTTCAAAACCAATGCCTTGACAGATGAGACATTTATTAGAACTGTGTTCTTTAAAGATGCCGAGATTTTTCATACAATATAATAATCTATTATGTATTCAAAATACTAAGTACCAAAACGGAGAATGAGAAAGAATTGACAAATATATGGTTTCTATTTATAATTACGTCCGTAAATACTTTTATTTACTTTCATTTCTTTGTATTGTAACTCAAGGTATTAAAGAAATGAAACTTCATTCAACGAAATTCAATCATGACATATTTTTCTCGAAACTAAATCAATTTAAATTCCACTACAACATTAATAAAAATCAGAATTAAATGAGCTTTAAAGACACAGAACGAAAATTCACAGATCAGGGCTGTGAATGACAGCACTTGCACTGCGGCAAGGGATGTAGACACTCCGATATTACGTTCCAAAGTAGACAGTTATTTGGAGACGCACAAAAACCTATAGTAAGTTTCAGTTCAAAAACATAAATATTTCCCAAATACTTTTCAATATCTTTATCCTTCGAAAATATTTTTAAACACAAATTATAAATAAAAGTTTTTAAAAAAATATCATGGATATTTTTATTTCTAAAAATACGAAACGTAAAAACTTTAAAATTAAAAATTCACGTTTTCTTCAGTTAGTACGCTTAGGAAGCAATTAAAAACCAACGGGGATACAATATCTCGTATTATTTGTAATTCTTACGTAATATTTTAATACCAGTTCAGCCCACAAAAATATTTCATAGAAATAATACGCAATAACTTGCTACTTATGTTTCCGAAGACTCCGACTTTAACGACTAAATCGCTAGGTCATCTCTCAAATCAGTGTCAAAGAATTGGGATTAAATGTTTGCTTTTACACTCCACGAAAATGTTTTCCACGAAAATTGCACTCTCGCCTTTTTATAAGCGTACTTTGACCAAACATGTTATTTAGTAACTAGTGAAGAAAGTGAGATCGTGTACAAATGAAATGTTGATGGACGAGGCGAAGATAGGAGCAGTGATGGACATTCAAAATAAGTACTCCAAATACATTTTCGAACGAAAGTGTATTCGGCGTATGCATATTAAAACGCCGGACACTGCTCTTTTCGTTTTCCCTTCATAGTTATATAATTCGTTTGAAAAAAAAACACTATTTACACTAATTACGTACTGAGACGAAAATGGACGAAATCCATTCGTCCCATAATAAATCTACAACCAGCCCGAACACCATAAGGCGCAGGCAGCTTTGAAAGCCGCGCGCCGTCGACGTCAGCGGATGACGAAGGCGTCGAATAATTTCGAAGCCTACAACCGGAACCGATGGTCGCCAATGAGGAGAGAGCCGAAAATCCCACGATAGCCATTGGTCGGCGTAGGTCACGCGAGGAGAGTAGGACAGAGGCAGCCTGGTAACCGATGTAGAATTTTGTCTTCTAGAAAGAGTTTCCGACGAGGCAAGACGGGTCTTCTAGAAAAAGTTGTCGACTAGGTGAGACGTGTAGGACGTTTCTTCTAGGAAAAGTTGTCGACGAGGCGAGACGTGTAGAATGTTTCTTCTAGAACAAGTTTTCGACGACGTGAAACGTTGCTTTTAGAAAAAAGTTAACGACGAGATGCGATATCCGCTAGGAGCAGTTTTGTTCTAAAACAGAATTCATGACCAAGTATAACGTGAGTCGGTGCGTAATTCACAACTTCCAACGCCACCAGAACTTTCAAAGTGCACGGGAGCAAAGTGAAACGAGCCCGATGTTCAAATCAAGAATTATTTAATGAACTGTTGTCCGGAATGAGTTTGTGAGGAAGAAAATTAAAGACGTCTGAACTTTCTGAACTGACGTGTAATTCGCATTGAAGGAAAACGAAGAAAGAAGAAGGGAGAAGATAGAAGAAGAAGGTACAGCCGAGAAGTTGGTACGTGACGTGGAATACAGCGAGTACGAGAGGCGCCGCGGTGCAATTCACCGTTGCATCCCGAGGTCGCCATCGGGCCCGCCGCTACTCCACAGGCTCGCCGAGGCTTCCATTTGTTCGAGCGGCCGTGAAGACAGCGAGGTCATCGCTACGCCCTTCCCGGCTGCTAGTGGGCGAACGGGAGGTCTCCGGAACGCGCGCGAGAGGGGGAGGTGTAACGGTATTTCACCGCCATGCAGCAAACGAGAGTGAGTACCTGTAAACTTTGACACAGTGCTGTAAAAATACAAGGTATTAGCAGAAATAGGAGAGGCTAATGAGGACAATTCTAGATTTAGATTTGGTCTTTCTTTCATGTTCAAAGGGTCGTTCTAAACAGAATTTAAAATAGAATACGATGCTTACATGCATCTAAACCAGAACAATAAGTAACTTTGTTAAAATCAGTCTTTTTCTTTATCGAAAGAGTCAGTGTACATGTGCTTTTATGTGAAAGGCAATAAGTAATGCCACACTAATTTAAGTAGTAATGAAAATCTTAAGAGAATGTTTAGGTAAATCCAGCTGGAAATAGGATTATCGAAATCTCTCTTAGGTGTAATGTGTACAGGCAGTGTAGGGCAAAGCAGTGGTTTGCCCGCTGCATGTTGTAATGTTATGTAATCAATTTTGGTTAATGAATGAGATATAAAGCATTTGTGGATTGTGATTTTCCCTGGTCACTAAACCATGTAGGATTTCCTAGGGAGGGAGCATCCTATAAAAGAAAATATTTTGATAAACAACCGGCAGGGCCTGGCGACGAGGCGGTGACTGGAGCGCCGTGACGTCCTGGTGACACCCACGCCAGAAGCATTTGATTCTCGTGGGGTATATCCGCCCTAGCCCATCAAAGGTTGGTTAGTGCCGGCATGTCGAGAGATGGCATGTTCCGTTGCATTAAATGGCGCCCGAACAGGGACCTTGAAAGTTAAATTAGCATTAACTAATGATAGCAGGAGAGAGGAAATTAATATTTGCATCATTAATAAGGCTAAAATTTAGGGTTTCCAAAGTCCCATATAAGATTGTGTAGTGACTTGTCAAATCAAAGAGGGAACACACACAATGCTATGAATAAAATTAAAGTTAAAAGGAAATATTGAAAGGAGAACGATACTTGTGAATGATGTACGGTGTTCATAGTTGTTACAGTGTTACAATTTATTGCAGTGTACATGTCATGTTTTGTGTTTTATTTTCAGCAGTGTGATAAGTTCTATTTCTATGTGATTTTGTTGTGGAGTGTATAAATTATTCAGTGTGTTGTGAGGGAGGTAATTTCGTTTCCAACAAATATCTTTTGTGTAAAGAATTGCTGTAAACGGGTACTCAACCTCGTATCATGGCGGATAGATTCATGCAAAGTAGAGGCTTAGTGGGGGCAGAGGCCGCTAACAGTGACGAGGAGGAGGGGCAGCGCGAAGTGGAGGCAAGGCCGACCGTAGAACGAACGCCGACCGAATCTGCTCGCGGAACAGAGCCATTAGAATCGTCACCGGAAATGTTAGAAGGGGAATCACCACCCGTTAGTCCGGATGACCCCATGCTAAACCTAATGAGGGCATTGTTAGGTAATTTCCATACAACCCTTACCAATAAGATAGAGAATATGCAACAACAAAACCACGCAATAGCTGCAGAAATACAACGCGACATTCAACATGTACAAGAGAATGTTCAACGCGACATGCAACAGGTACAAGAAAACATCCAACATGTACAAGAGAGTGTTCAACGCGAGATTCAACAACAAAACCAGGTGTTAGCTACGGAGTTGAAAGAACAGCAAAATGCTTTAGCTACGGAGTTGACAACCAAAATAAGTGCTGTTAACGACAAGGTCGAAGCAATTCAGCGAGCACAGGAAACGGGGGCAGCCGAATTGAAGAAGGAAGTTGACAAGAAGTTAGAGGCACAAGCAAGAAAAGTAGAGGAACAATCTGAGAAGATTGAAACTGTACAAAATAAATGTGAAGAAATGAACACGCGAATTGATTCAATAACTGAATTCGTCGAAATTCGTACGAAACGACATGAAGACAAAATCGCACAAGAACTGAAAGGGATTTCAAATCAGGTAGAAGTGGGCACACAAGAACATTTGAAGGTGCTAACAAAACTAAACAACTTGCAAGCAACGGTAGATACCATGCCGGCAGCTGTAGGTTCGACGCACCCGTTAAACTTAAATGTGCCACCTACGTTGAAATTTTCGGGATCGCCCGAAGAACATCCATATTCGTTCTTAAAGGCACTAGATAGTTTTATGGCTCTTAGTCGCTTGCCAGAGCAATATAAAACGCATTTATTGTACCAGATTTTACAAAAAAATGCAAGAACATGGTTAGAAACGCTTGAACCGTTTCCTCAAACAATTCAAGAATTTAAAATAAAATTTTTAAATAGATATTGGAGCGAGGAAATTCAACTCAACCACAAGATGACAGTTATGAATACGTACTACAAGCCGACGCTAGGAAGCATGCGCGATTATGCGGCGGGGAAGATTGCTGCACTCAAGTTATGTTCGCCACCTATGGAAGACAAAGAAATTATTTGTTTATTAACAAGACATTTCCCATACAGCATACAGAACTTGATAAGAAGCATAGCTCCGCGTGACATTGAGGCATTCCAAAGCTTGCTAGGTAATTATGATATTACAGCAGATAATGTCATGAAGGGAGGCAAGACTAGTACGACGATTAATGCCATCAGCACGAGTGTGGGAGGTCAAGAGGCAAAATCATCGAAACAGAGCGATCAACCAAACAATAAAAAGAATGATCGAAATACGGAAGAAAATAACTTTCGGAATGAAACGAAAGACCGAACTTCAAAACCAGGAGGGGAGAAGACTAATAAAACATACCCTCAAAACAAGCGCAAGACTAAAGAAGAAGAGAATAATGAAGAATTAGGGGACAAACATCAATGTCAGCCATCAACATCGGGAAACTGCCACAGTTCGATGTGAGCGGGAACCCCATGTCGAACAACGTTCAAGCTGAATACAACGTGGTTCCCGTAATCTCTGTAGGTGATCCACCGACGGATGTCATATGGAATATGGTCACAACGAACGAGTATCCATATCGTTGTCCGGTGATTGAAGTATGCTGCGGCGACGTGGTGATGAAGGCGTTAGTGGACACTGGCTCCATGGCAACCATAATGGATGAAGACGCCTACAATGCGTTAAGGGAATCGAAGATTGAACTACCTCAATTGCCAATTAAAAGTACGCGAATTACAACTGCGATTGGAAACAAGTCGAGCCCGATCAAAAAACAAATTTATGCACCATTAGAAATAGGAGGCAAGGTCTATGACACGCCATGTCTCGTAGTAAAAGGACTCACGTACGCAGTAATTTTAGGCATTGATTTTCTCGTGGAGAATGATGTAATTGTAGATACCAGAGCCGCGAAAATTCTGATAGGTCGTGGAAACGCGAGAATTAACACAGTGATGAAATTTGATGAAGAAAAGTTAATTGAAAATGAGGATGAAATAGATTTATGTTCGTCCGCGACAAATGACTTGATTGAATCAATTGAAGAGAAAGTTAATTCCGCTGATCTCCTCGACAAAGAACAGAAGGCCAAGTTATCGAAGTTACTCATCAGCGCCAAAAGGGTGTTCGAGAAAAATCGCGAGCCAGTGAAAAATTACGTGTTTCGTATCCAACTCACAGACGAGACGCCGTTCAAAGGACGCAGCTATCCTATACCAGTGGCGTACCAAGAAGCAATTTCAAAACAAATTGAAGAAATGTTAGAAGAAGGCATAATCAAAAGGGCGACTACGGCGTATGTCAATCCAATTGTAATAGTGAAAAAGCAGAACGGCACATTGCGCTTATGCTTAGACGCGCGTTACTTGAATTCGCTGACAATACCGTATAGGGATGTACCGCCCAAAATTGATGAAATATTGTTACGATTCGCCAATAAGGGGTACTTCTCATCAACGGACTTCAGCAAGGCATATTATCAAATGAGGTTGCATCCGAAGGATCAGAAATACACAGGGTTCGTCTACAAGGGGCGAAGCTATGTATTTCAACGTGTCCCATTTGGATTGCGTAACAGTGGAGCTGCGCTGGTTCAATGTTTGGACGAGATTATGAACAATGCTGGGTTACAAGACACCACTCTTTACGTTGATGATATCTTAGTTCATTCGACAGATTTTGAACGTCACCTTGAAGCATTGGGAGAGTTATTACCATTGTTGATTCAAAATAACTTGGTATTAAATCTTGAAAAATCCCATTTTTGTGTACCACAAATCAAATTTCTGGGATATGAAATCACGAAGAATGGAATTCAAATGGGATTGGATAGAATTAAAGAAATCGAAGCCATACCCCGACCAAAGAATAATAGGCAACTAAAGAGAATTTTAGGAGTCTGCCATTATTTTAGCAGGTTTTGCTATAATTATGCTCTAACGATAGCTCCATTATATCGATTATTGCGAAAAGATCAGAAATGGGAATGGACGGAACTTCAACAGAAGGCGTTCGACGATCTTAAGCATATGTTTTTACAAACATGCACGATTTCACATCCAGATTTCACGCAGCCTATGTATCTACAAACAGATAGTAGTGATTTGGGTGTGGGAGCGATGTTGTACCAAGTCATTGATGGGGAGACAAAAATCATCAATTTGGTCAGCACTGCTTTAAAAGGGCCGCAGATCCGTTTTACGACATCGGAGAAAGAAGCCTATGCCGTTGTTTGGGCCCTAACTAAATTAAAGAATTACTTAATGGGGAGGAGTTTTGTCATCAAAACCGATCACAAAGCCCTAATCTTTTTAAATCGTTGCAATTGGCAAAACGATAGGCTGATGAGGTGGTCACGGTGGCTACAACAATTTGACTTTCGAATCGAGTATGTCGAGGGGCAGAAAAATGTATTACCTGACTTACTCAGTCGTCAGTTCCCAGCTCCAGAGACGAATATCACCCATAAAGGCGTCGAACAAGTCAATGCAATCGATCTAAAAATTCCTCAAAGTTTTCTATGGGATTGGTCCACATTGGCAGACCTTCAAAATCACGACGACGAAATTAGTAAAGTCAAGCGTGTGCTTGAGGGAAGAGGGCAAACAGAAGACGAAGAAGTCGTGACGAAATTGCAGAGAGATCCCGAGAGGTGGAGATTGACCAATGACATGGTGCTGATTCGATTGGACACCGCTCCAATTACCTACAAAATTTGGATCCCAAAAGCGCACGCGGAGGAACTAATTAACTATGTCCACGCTCAAGCCGCACATTACGGGTCCACAAAAATTAAAAGCATTATAAGCGAACTATGTTATTGGAAAAACATGGATAGGGATGTGAAACGAGTAATCAAGTCGTGCGAGACATGCATGAGGACAAAGTTTCCGAATCGATCGTATGCGGGTACAGTGACACCGATCATTCCCGAAGGGAAAAATGATATCATTGCAGTCGATTTGTACGGGCCATTACCAAAATCGAGGCGCGGGAATAAGTATATCATGGTCATCATCGACTTGTTTACAAAGTTTACACAAGTGTACCCCATTAATAAGATCACCACTAACCAGTGTTTACGACAGCTGGAGAAATATTTAGCAATAGCAGGACAGTATCGTAGAGTCTTGAGTGACCATGGAACTCAATTCACTAGCCAACTGTGGAAAACAGCATTACAAGAGAAAAATTTAACTTCAATTTACTCGTCCATTCGCCACCCGCAATCAAATCCAAGCGAACGGGTGATGAAAGAAATGTCGAGACTGTTCCGAACTTATTGCAGCCAGAAACATGACGATTGGACCGAGTTAGTGCCCCATGTGAATCGATGGTTGAACCACGTGCCGCATGAAAGCATCGGGATGAGTCCATACGAGGCCCATTTCGCCCGCAAACCACCACATGTGTTGGGATATCTAGACCGTGAAGATGTGACCGGACCGGAACCCTACCACACGGAACAACAAATTCTGGATAGGCTCCGCAAGGCTGCCGAAGAACGGAAAAAGAAAGTAAAAAGCCGACCATATGTGTTTAGGGTGAATCAAAAAGTCATGCTACGAACTCCAAAAGTATCAGTACCAAGGCTAAAATTATTTGCTAAATTCTTTCACCTGTACGAGGGACCGTACACAGTGACAAGATTGGTAGCTCCAAATGCAGCCGAATTAATAGATGAAGACGGAAGAGTAATAGGAACATATAACTTCTTCAACTTGAAACCTTACTAAATAACGGGTTGCTGATTCGAATGATCAGGTAACAGAAAGATGAAAAGTCGATGGGAAAAATAAAAGAATTCTTGAATAGTTCTCGTTGAAGATTCTTCTCCATCATTTTAAATGACCGTCGAAGAATCTTACCGTTATGGGGGCAATGAGACGAAAATGGACGAAATCCATTCGTCCCATAATAAATCTACAACCAGCCCGAACACCATAAGGCGCAGGCAGCTTTGAAAGCCGCGCGCCGTCGACGTCAGCGGATGACGAAGGAGTCGAATAATTTCGAAGCCTACAACCGGAACCGATGGTCGCCAATGAGGAGAGAGCCGAAAATCCCACGATAGCCATTGGTCGGCGTAGGTCACGCGAGGAGAGTAGGACAGAGGCAGCCTGGTAACCGATGTAGAATTTTGTCTTCTAGAAAGAGTTTCCGACGAGGCAAGACGGGTCTTCTAGAAAAAGTTGTCGACTAGGTGAGACGTGTAGGACGTTCTTCTAGGAAAAGTTGTCGACGAGGCGAGACGTGTAGAATGTTTCTTCTAGAACAAGTTTTCGACGACGTGAAACGTTGCTTTTAGAAAAAAGTTAACGACGAGATGCGATATCCGCTAGGAGCAGTTTTGTTCTAAAACAGAATTCATGACCAAGTATAACGTGAGTCGGTGCGTAATTCACAACTTCCAACGCCACCAGAACTTTCAAAGTGCACGGGAGCAAAGTGAAACGAGCCCGATGTTCAAATCAAGAATTATTTAATGAACTGTTGTCCGGAATGAGTTTGTGAGGAAGAAAATTAAAGACGTCTGAACTTTCTGAACTGACGTGTAATTCGCATTGAAGGAAAACGAAGAAAGAAGAAGGGAGAAGATAGAAGAAGAAGGTACAGCCGAGAAGTTGGTACGTGACGTGGAATACAGCGAGTACGAGAGGCGCCGCGGTGCAATTCACCGTTGCATCCCGAGGTCGCCATCGGGCCCGCCGCTACTCCACAGGCTCGCCGAGGCTTCCATTTGTTCGAGCGGCCGTGAAGACAGCGAGGTCATCGCTACGCCCTTCCCGGCTGCTAGTGGGCGAACGGGAGGTCTCCGGAACGCGCGCGAGAGGGGGAGGTGTAACGGTATTTCACCGCCATGCAGCAAACGAGAGTGAGTACCTGTAAACTTTGACACAGTGCTGTAAAAATACAAGGTATTAGCAGAAATAGGAGAGGCTAATGAGGACAATTCTAGATTTAGATTTGGTCTTTCTTTCATGTTCAAAGGGTCGTTCTAAACAGAATTTAAAATAGAATACGATGCTTACATGCATCTAAACCAGAACAATAAGTAACTTTGTTAAAATCAGTCTTTTTCTTTATCGAAAGAGTCAGTGTACATGTGCTTTTATGTGAAAGGCAATAAGTAATGCCACACTAATTTAAGTAGTAATGAAAATCTTAAGAGAATGTTTAGGTAAATCCAGCTGGAAATAGGATTATCGAAATCTCTCTTAGGTGTAATGTGTACAGGCAGTGTAGGGCAAAGCAGTGGTTTGCCCGCTGCATGTTGTAATGTTATGTAATCAATTTTGGTTAATGAATGAGATATAAAGCATTTGTGGATTGTGATTTTCCCTGGTCACTAAACCATGTAGGATTTCCTAGGGAGGGAGCATCCTATAAAAGAAAATATTTTGATAAACAACCGGCAGGGCCTGGCGACGAGGCGGTGACTGGAGCGCCGTGACGTCCTGGTGACACCCACGCCAGAAGCATTTGATTCTCGTGGGGTATATCCGCCCTAGCCCATCAAAGGTTGGTTAGTGCCGGCATGTCGAGAGATGGCATGTTCCGTTGCATTAAATAACTATTAAATTGGAAGCATTTTTGAGAAACTTTCAAAAATGTCCTCGGGGTTTCATACGAAATAACCCCAAAATACTAACATCCGTTTCAAAGGTAAGGGTTCCCAAAATCATCTACGTTATATGGGGAATATGCAATTTGGTGAAAATACTGTGTACGGTTTAGGCAGGTATTCACAACGAGAGAGCCTATAGGACGGACGGCCAGACGTTTTACCGAAAACCATGTTTTGGTATCAAGTTCCCAGAAAACTGATTTGTTCAGTCGAAAACGATACTTTTTTTTAATCACTACCAATAACTTTCTCTGTACTATGTAGTAGTTAAATCCTTAAAAAATAAAAATTCAATGCAATGGGAAAGTAAAAATATATTGACGAAAGAAATAACATTTTCAAAGATTGTCCGTAGATAATATCTACCTTTAAGCAATGACAACTCCTCCCATACTTTTCAAAATTTGAAAGACGTGCCAACAGGGTGTCTATCGAAATTCTTATTAAAAATTCTCAGCTACTTTTCATTTTTATTTCAGAAAATTTTTCGTTCATCTAAAAGAGTCTAAGATTTTAAATTTATAAAAGTAAGTAAATAATATAAAAATAATATTAAGCATTAATCAGTGTTACGGCCTTTTTTTATTAATTCAAAGGAAGTTACGTTTTGAATATTTTTTCTTTTAAATGTTTGAAACTAGTTACTTAACATTGACACTGATACAATATCACTGGATGCTTCAATTCTGACAGTTTGAAGAATTATTATATTTTATCTAAATATTAATCACTGTGTTTAAATGAATTATCAAAAATATTATTTATTACCACAAGCGGGCTCAGCCTTATATTAAAATCTACGATCCTTGCTGATCCAATGTTAAGGATTTAATTGTTTGTCAGTAAATATATAGAACATTAAAGTATATTGCAAATCCCGTTATACAACTAACCCATAATTCCAATAAAATAAAGTAATTTTATTAAAAATTATCTGTGAAAAAACACATTGACATTTTTTCTAATTTAATGATAAAATATTTGAGAACATCATCCACAGTTTCTTTGAAATTTAGACAATTTTGTAAATCGCACATCAAATTGTAAAAATTTCCGGTTTAGGAAAATATTCCCAGATACTTCCCCTTTTTTCAGGACAAAATAATTCTCAGCAAATTCCCGGTCGCTAAAATCCCAGGTCAAGTTCTTGTTTCATTAATGGCAGAAATAAAGTAAAATTTTCCTTTGATAGTAAGTAACCTCTCCAAATAACCCCATGTACATCAGTGAATTTATTACCAATTTGGGGAGGTGCACATGTTTTTTCGATAGCTTTGTGAAATATAAAACAATGCATTTATATGTATCATCCCGGCGCTCTTGACAGAATTGCATCTACCAACGATTCTAGTCCATTAATCTCATAATTAGCTCGTTCGACGGTTCTGCATTTACATACCAGCATCGACAATTAACACATAAATTGACTTCCATGACTTTTTTGCTACTCGATAAAACAGTCGGCGACGCGACGTGTGTTCGTTTTCCTGTTACGTGAATAGTGGCACTAACGACTTTACTTAAAGTGTTATTAATTCTCTCTCCGTACAATTAACACCGATAGAATAATTTTCGATCACTTATATAATAACTTATTTCACGTTCAACACAGTACTAATGAACTAAAAATTCTAATATTTATGAGAGACAAGTAAATAATACCTTTTTAATTTATTGTTTTGAAATTTACTAATGCCTGTTCAATTAGGATACAACGTTCGGGGGTGTGAGAAGACAAATTTGAAGTACACGTTTTTCAAAGAAAGAAAATTTGAATTATTTACATCTTTTCAGGTTTACGGTACAAAATGTTATTGGTATAACCATGTACTTTAAAATACTTGTTTATTAATATTCTCTTATTTCAAATTGTAAAGAGGCAATAATACAACATTCATGTATGCTACTTATTGAGAATGAAAGTATTGTGATGGAACTGCTCACAAAATGGAGGCGCCGACACACTTATGGTGTGACAGTCGTCCCAAGTCGCAGGAGGGGACACGCGCTGAATTTATTTAATAAGGGCGCCAAGCGCATGCCCACTTACCTGCTTAATGTCGCCGGCGTTGAGCGTCTCAGGGGTGAGCGCCCTGGGTCGAAGGGTTGCATTTGGTGGTTTCTTAAGATTTAGAATAATAACACTTTGCAATGGTATTAATTGGTTCACCCGACCAAATGGCGGGGACTAATTTATTCAAAAAAATTAAACGAAGAGAAACTGTTCAGGTTGATGCTGGGTTATTGTCACTTTAGTAGCCGATTAATGAATGATGGTGATGACAACTTACAATCTGTGATGTTAGATGGTAATGTCACCGCGACTGGATTGCTCGCCGAGCGACGGAGAAGTGTAGTCGGACCCTCAGGAGGCGACGCCGGAACGTTGCAAGGTTGGCCTCCGATTGCCTCCGGGGTGATGACTCCGGCGCACGGGACGTCGGCGGTGGATGACCGGGCAGTGGCGACGTGATGCTCGCGCGCGTCTCAGGCCGTCACACGACACCTGGACCGCGTATGACGCTCGAAGCCAAACTTTGGCTATTCGGAATTAATTCCGTGAAGACCGGGCAAGTTTCGCAGTGGTCGGCTCAGTGTGTGCCTTACCCACTGCTGCTGTTCCCTTTCTACCGCAGGTTTCATTAACTGACTAATATTCGGTGGTTTTCTTAACTACCACTGTTAATCTACTCAAAACTTTACTTGTTGGTTTTTATCTCCATACGACTTCTCCTGCACGACCGTCCTCTCTAGCGTCTGTCGCCCGTCCTCCCTCTGGCCTCGCTCGCCCGTCTGTCCCTTTCGTTTTTTCGAAAAAATCTCAAAGTGCTCACGTGCTTCCTGCCTAGTGATTTTATTGGTCGGATTTGAACTTCTCGAACCTTCTATTTCATCAACGGTGCCTTCTGGTTGTTCATTGGCCGGCATTGTTAGGCCGGAGGAGCGCGCACGTGTCCCTTCTGCTTTGGCATGTGATGATTTTATAGGCTTTTAGAGGATTATTGAGCCGGGTGCGATCGCCAAGTCGCTAAAATGGTTGTTCCGGCTGTCGATCATCCAGTATTGTTGGACAAAGGGTAAGATTTATTGTTAGGGGCTTCTGGAGAACTTGGGCCGTTGGGCGGAACTAAATCGGGTCGCGGTGGACGCGTGGCCCTTT
The DNA here is from genome assembly GCA_031308135.1 of Acheta domesticus. Classification (NCBI taxonomy): domain Eukaryota; kingdom Metazoa; phylum Arthropoda; class Insecta; order Orthoptera; family Gryllidae; genus Acheta; species Acheta domesticus. The sequence goes on from JAHLJT010002406.1 coordinate 84,205,245, forward strand.
CCAACTTCCGGTAATTTGGCGTGACGCGGGGGTGAGAGGGTGCGATGGTCACCCGACGCATCGCGGTATTGTCAGAAAAAGGGTATAATTGATAGTTGAAAGTTTATGGGGGGCTTGAGCGGCTGGGCGTATCTAATTCGAGGGCGCGTAGTTCTTTCCTGCCGTCCGGTAATTTGGCGTGACGCAAGGGTGGAGGACTGCGATGGTCCCCGACACATCGCAGTATTATTTGACATTTCCAGTGTGTATTGGACATTTGAAGGTCCACATCAATGGCATGACCATATAGCGACTGAATTGTTAAAACTACGCCAAATGCTTTAGGAATTACAATTATTACAGAGAACAATTGACGAAAAAATGCAGACCTTTTCGTCATTCAAAACAAAGGAACAGCACGGTCCATAAAGCTGATGTCCTCTGACTGACAGTTGAAAACACCAGCCGCACCTCACGAACAGATGAATCAATTGTGGGTAGGATGCAATATAAATCGTCACTCGCGTCATTGCGCACATGTATTTTAATAACAATAGACAGAATACCGAATAAAATTCTTCCGTCGACTGATTATCCCTCTCTGTGCCTCGCGTTGCTGCGCACTTCATCACAAAGTTAACGGAGCGCGATAAAATTAGCAATTTTCGGAAACGAGCAACGGAAATTTGCTATAACGAACAGTTAGTTTTCGACCCTAGGCACGAATGTAAATCTACCAAAATTCGGGTCAACAAGATTTACATGACAAGCAAGTGTGTTGGCGATTCCGCTAACACACTTACCCCCAGCGCACACTTAATCCACAGCGGCTCCCACACGGAATCAAAATGGCGAGGTATGTTTTGGCGCTGGCGAGAATTACCCGCAATATTTCTCGCCTCCTAATCAGTTGCTAATTTGATTCAGAGCTTCAGCTTTCGCAGATGGTTATTTTGAAATTGAACTTCTGCTATTGTTATACCATTGCTTTTCTATTAAATATCCCCAAAATTATACGTGCAGCAGACACAAATCTCTACTCGAGATTACAGAGGATTTTAGAGACGTTACGGCACTTCTGTAAACTGTATATGCCCCTTGCTCGTAATGAACTCACGCACCACAACAACTCAGTCTAGCGGCAATGTTACGGCCAATCGAATCTGGAGGTAGAAGGTGAGCAGTCTTAAAAGTACTATGCCATGGGTACATCAGAGCTGAATCGAGCAAAAATCAATTAAATCTCATGCGTGTGGAGAATCCAAAAGTACAAAGTTAGAAGATTTAGTTCTCTAATTTCGATCAAACAGTTTTGGGGTTCCCAACTCAATGTGAAGGAGGGCTACTTTTCAGCGCCTTTGAAATTCCCCACACGTCATATACAGTTTTTACTGTTTTTTGACAAATAAATAAATAAATGTATTTACACTCCTCATTGTCACCGTCTCCTTTTCATATAAGCACTCGGTAGTGATTATCTCTTCAACTACAATTCTTGAGCCAATGACAATTTAGTGAGATATACCAAGACCAGTTGAGAAATGTTTTTGCCATGTTTTCCCAACAATTTTAAGAGACAAATATAACAATGTATCTAGATAAAACCAAAGTGCAGGTGTTCTCAAATTATTGACTTGAAATATTAAAAAAAATAAATATAAAAGACCACGACTATCAAAGGCACGAGAGGGGTATTTAAAAAAACAGAAAATATATTAGAAAGTTTTATCAAAAAAGGAATGACAGTTTGCAATCCTCTTCAATTTTATATAATCGAGAATCAGTAATGAATATCCTTAACTTCGAGAAAAATCTAGAAAGCATTTATACTTAACTCTAAAACGTCACACAGTAAGATGTGTTTGTAGAAGGTAACTCTTCTTTATGGCGCTTGCCTTCAAGTTCACACTACAAATTTCTAGTTTTAGGCAAAAAGAGACAAAATTTCTCAATTGATATGAAATACGTATTAAGTTTTGTTTATAAGATTGTAGAGTATGATTCATAAAATGTAGCAAGTAATTGAAAGCCTTACCCTCACAATGAATGCATAAGAACATAACCAATATATTTTGTATTCACGTGCTTCGTGCAGCTTTACTAGAGAGTTGAAAATGCACTTAATGTTTTATCAGCAATTAAAGGATCACAAATTCTCTTCTTATGTTTCCATTTCTCAAATTCTTTGCAAAACTAAAATTAGAATACAATCCTAAGAAAAGAAATGTATGATTACTACCATTATTTCAGTTGCATTCTGACACCAATGCTAGAAATACATTCAAAACATCTACTCCAATTCATCTCAACTAGTGTCATGTGGACTTCAACTGACACTAGTTGTCACTTGAAGTCCAAAGTATCATTTACTTAGTGTTACTTCAGATTGCGCGTACCTACAGACAGGGGTCACGTAGTAAATAGAAATATGCTACTCTACTTGCATGATATATAAATATTCTACTAATGTTGCATTGATTCGTAACAATGTGCAAGGAACTATCGGCAATTCTTAAACCTATTTTTTTTCTATTTTTTTATGAAAACAAAGTAGCTTAACCAACTGTATGTGTAGCCATATATTTTTGTGTTTTACTCATGTATCAGAATTAAAGAGGATGAAAGCTTCATGAGTTTTTTTCGACTGAAACTTCCCCATGTTTGTTCACTTCGCGGATTGTAAGGTTATGGTAAAGCTCTTTTTCTCGTAGGAAATACATTCTAGAACTTACACAATTCACGTACATAACTTTTCGCTGTTTTGAGGGACGGTCAGTTCTATTCTCCAGGATTGTGTGGTTACTACAATTACGAATATTCCCGCCGTATAATATACGAGCGTTAAATTTCCTGAGTTTTGGAGTGCGATCGGGGACTTTATTTATGTTATATTACATTAATATTTTCAGGAAATTTCAACATATGGCCTTAATATTGTTTAAAAGAACATTTAAAGAAAAATTACATTTTCTTAGACGCAAATTTTGATTTCTCAAGATAAGAGGGAGTCAATTTATTGAATGTACCAATTTTCCACATAGAAAAAAAACTTGCTCGCAATCAACATTGTACGCTGCAAACAAGCAGTGGCAAAAAACAGCTAAAACTGGTATTTAGTTAGCTACAGAATTGTAGACATTACTATGCAATCGATTTACTTAATCAGGAATCAGTTCAATTAAATATTTTTGCTTTCAATCAAATTGATTCCAACGGCGTAAATGTTGTTAGGAGTTTTTGATTTTTCTCAGTAAACTTTTGGTTTTGAAGCTTCACAGAAAAGTGTACAAAACTGGTACATTTTATTTGTATTATAGCTTATCAGTACATCCTCCTCACAAGCAGTACACGAGGTTACTTTTACAAGATGACGTGTGATACCAAGAAGTTCCTGAAAACCGTTAATCCGAAGAGTAACAATTAATGCGGCAATAATAATTCCAAAACATTATTTTGTAGGAATGAACTGAATACTATTTTATCGTGCAGATGACAAAAATGTATTTATTAATTTACAAATTTAATTTTTAAGACAAAACTTAAAAAAATATTTAAACTGGAGACAAATATAAAATTGTCCAGTTTTCTTTTTTTACAAATATTGTCACCGACATTTCAATAAAATTTAAAGACAGAGAATATCTTCATGATTTCATCGTGTGACGAAAAAAAAATTATGTACATGGTCAGGCTTTTCTAAAGTACAAATATTGCAGAGTGTAAAAGGAAATTTATGACTCACTTTACTGAGTAAAATGAAGTATATTTCGTACTTCTGTCAGAGCTTCTATAAAGAACTCAAGTACAATTCCTTCAACGGGCATAATAAGGGGTGGCAGACGCACCTAGCGCACTCGTGAATTAGCAATTCCCCTTTTAGGCTTTGGGGCGTAGGGCTCGTGAGGCGGACTGTTGTGCGCCCTTTGGAGGACAAGGCGGGCGCCGCAGGGCAGAAGGAGAGTTGAGAGACGGACAGATGAGGTAGGGCCGGGAGGCGAGGGAGAAAATGTTGAGGACGGCCGAGCAGAAGACGCATGACCGACCGAAGAGGACGTGGCTTACAGCGGCCGACGGAGCGGTGTGCGTAATGGCTTTACAATGCCTAAGACCCCCAAGAGACGTGGATCCCACGTGGACCCACCAGGTTTCCACTGCGAAGTTTTCCCGCAGGACTCCCACTCGGCGATTTTAATTTCCTGCTGGCGAGCTTTCCTGTCTGTAAACGAGTTTTTCATGCCTTCCTACACGTACCACTAAAGCGTGAATTAATGTACCGAGCGAAAATCTTGGAAACGGACGATATGCAAATCCGTAATGAATGTACGTACATGGCTTGTTTCCACAAGATGCTGCATTTAAAGTTGCAGGTACTAGCCAAAAGCTGACATGTCAAAATTCCATTCACACTCCATAACTAAGGAGCATTGTCAAAATAATATATAATAATAGACACCTTTATATGATCGCATTTAGTATATTATATTTTTTTCTAAGAGTTCTTCTCTTTCCTTTGAGCAACCGAATCAATACAGCACATGTACTTTAAGTGCAATGATACTTTTTCCTCCCACTACGACTATTATTCCCGAAAAAATAATAGACTAAAAATTCCTCTTTTTAAAAATAGTATATATTTATATCGTTAGATATTTGTACCCGTGATCATTACAATGTGGTATCTGGTATTTGTTCTGAAATATTTTAAGCATGTTTGTTCACCATTGAGAGGCATCTGCTTCAGTCTGTACTCGTAGGCTGCATGTGCAAAAGGTATTGTGATTAGCCAATGAACTCGCTAACATTGCGATACCCCAGTTTTAACGACAGTTTACACATTGTATTTCACATTCGACATCATCCTTTGACGTCAAAAATGAAATCTATTGTTCATTACTTATCTTACGCAAATCTCCACTACAGACTTGTTAAAATCGACTTTTCGTCGCGAACCGCGTAACGTCACGAGAACAATCATCTTTGTGGCACGACCCCTTCGAATTGTGAGACGTTCGAACATTTCGAACCAGTATGTTCTTTCACAAGACTCAACCGCTTAAAATTTCCACATGACTCTTTTTACAGTGCCATTCCGGCAAAACATTGCCGCAGCCGCTGATATGTTTAATTCGACACATAATTAAATTGCGTCATCTAATTCTACGTTCCAGACCGGGTGATTTTCTTTACCAATTAAAATGTATCATACGATGCAAGTGATTAGATCAGAATTTCAGAACTTCAACATACTGAATAAGTTGTTTTCGTTTATGGAACGCCACGCTTTTAGAGATAGAATAATATAGAGTATGTGTCATGTTTGCTTCTTGTCGAATTGCAGCACTCAAATATTTTTGCGGGTTCATGTATATTATAGAGCTAGTAGCTTGCAGCAGGAATAATCTTTCCCCATAAAATGGTTTTCTAAAACGTAGCACGTACACTGCTCAAGAACAACAAATACAACACTCATTTAACACTGCAATAAATTAAATAGTTTAATAGAAAGTCTTCACGAATACTGCAATAACATATATACTAGAGGACAACAGAACTGTACAGCAGTACCGTGCACAGGACAGTAGTTTTTTTACATGCTACCAAAAATACAAAGAAGTGCCTGTTCAAAGCATTACATGAAAGAAAATATTTAATGGCGGATGGTGTCTTCTTTCGGGCTTGCTGTGGCATAACGTCGGCTGAGCAGAAACTGACGCTCTGAGAATGAGAAATCAGTCAGTAGTGTATGAGCAGAATCTGAATACACCCTCACAATGAATCAACACAATCAAATATATGCAATTTTTAAGTCAAAATCAAAATGGTTTCATTGTTTTTGGATTTTCTCGTTGTTCATAGGCATCTCAAGACACTATAGACAGTTGTGACTTGGCCGGAGGCTGCATAGTTTTCTTTCAATTCTTATAGGCATGGCAAATTAGTAATATAGATTTAGTAACGGTCACAAATAATGCCAGAATGTACGTAGTGTTCTAGCACCAGTAGATTAAATAGTGATTAAGTATGTGAAATCAGTTGCAATCCTTCATAATCACTTTTTAAAAGAATTAGTATCTAATTTTTATTATCTGAATAAGTCATTGATAAAATTAAATTGGTAAAAACACCGAAAAGAAACGTGTATCATTAAAATATTGTCACACGGTTATAATAGTTATTGTTGGTTGGCAGTAAAGATGGTTAATCTTAGTGGAAGTCTTTAGATAGCACTCAATTTTTTCAAACAACACCTTTCTTTTGTCTTCGAAAAGGAGTGTAAATATAAAGACATAATACAACTAGTGCTAAAATAAATCTATTAGAGCACTAGATCTATAATAAAGGTTCCTATTTAGCATCCATGTGACATTGCTAATCAAATATTATAGCAACGTTGTATGTCAAATATACTTATGTCATCTTCGTAATAAAATCTCGTAAATAATTCTCGTCACACGCAGTTTTTAACTGTTTTTGACGTAAATAAATAAATAAAATATTAGTTGAAATATATTTATTAACGAATATAGAATTTAGTATAATGGAGGCCACTATCCATCTGCAGGTCTTAAACTTGTAGATAGTCTCTTTATAAATTAATGCATCTCTGAATACTTGTGGATTAATGCACTCCTGGAAGAGAAAAAATCAATATGCAAGTAATATAGAATCACTACAGTAAAGACAGATAGCAGATTTGCTTCGTTTCTTCCAGTTACATGCCCTTCTAAAATGTCTTCAAAATGCATTTGAAATACATGCACTGGCTAACTGTGAATATGTAAGAGGAATACTGAACAATCGTGTGACTTTGTTAGGTTCTTCAAATATTACTTGAACATATTTTGCTTTGGAATATTTCATTCTCAATGTGTAAGACTTAATGAGATCTTGAAGTCAAATATGTATAATATAGATAGATAGATTATCCAATGCTTGAAAAAGAGATGAAGTCTTTATATCAGCAAATGTACGACGCAAACATTATAATAACTAGTATTGTCACTGAAAAATTCTAAAAATAAAATTAAGATTCCAAGCACAATGCGACACAATTCAACAAATAAAAGACCGAATTGTTCAAAAGAAAGAAAACACTATACATAGGAATTGATTCACAATTATGGAACTTTTCTTATGCTTTTTATCATAGTTTTGTATTAGAAAGAGATATAACGGAGTTAAAACCAACCATTCCTGTACTGAGAAAATTTTAGAGATCAGTCAGAGAAACGAGGAGTATCCATTGAATTTGGCCAAGACCGTTGCATCGCGAACTAAAAGTTTTTTCAACATCAATTAGTAAGTAAATGCTTGCTAGCACAACCTGTACGATTACTTCGCAGAAAAGGAAGCGCTGTAGAAAAGATAAACAGTAAAGTACTATAAATGCACTAGGAGAAAAATCGAAAACCCCCAAAATTATTGCTTTTGGTTTTACAGTCATCATTCTTCAAAACTAATGAAATGAGGGAGGTTTACAAATTCTTGAACAATATAATCACTGTATACTGTGAACACAGCGTTAAACAGGCAATATATATATATATATACACACACACAAAATATTACAGGAAAACAAACACCGCGCTACTCTGGACGGTGCGAACCGGTTATTAGGTATGTGAAGGAGGGGGCTCTGAACTGGAAGTTTGTTGGGAGGCACCGTGGTGGTAGCTGCGCGAAGGTGGTCTGATGAATTTAAGTGAGACATCGCCGTGTTCTATGTAATAGGGAGAATAGAATCTGGAACAGTAGTGCAAGGAGTAAATTAAAACATCAAGAGAGAAGAGAGTGGAAAAGAGAGTGGGAAAATGAGAGAGGAGGAAAAAGACAGAGAGGGAGGGAGACAGGAGAAAAAGAGAGGGGTAAAGAGAGGGGAAGAAAGAGGGGTGGAATAATTCCTCAATACTTTCTTCTGCGGCAGCAACGCGCCGGGTACCAGCTAGTACCTTCATAAATAGTGCACGTCTGTAGACGTCTCTACGGTCACCTTACAAACAGCAAAATAGCCGCCTAAAAACAAGAAAAATTGCATTTTTCCAGCTCTGATAAACCGATTCTCTAATGTGAGCCAGTTATAATTATTCCTTACCAACTACACAATGCTGACAAGAATTAACTAGAAATGTTGGACAAGTGACAGGAAAGAAATTCGCGAAAAAGAAATTGAAATAATATCGTAGGTTTAGGCTATAATATGACGAACGCTATTTTAAAATACTTCCTACGTTCTCAAGAAAAGTAGTCGATTCAAAATTCCACTCTGTATACTCATTGCAAAGAGCCACAAAATCTAAAACTCCTTACACAATGTAGAGTTGTTATACTTTTGACTCGTATTCTGGTTTAAATGTCTCACCTTTGGCGTACTCTTTGATGTATTATGCAACTTTTTTGTTAAACGCTTGAAACGCTTCTTCTGTTATAACGCATAACGCAATGCCGGACTTGCTACAACTCTTCTGAACGTTGTTCATTACATCGTATGCAGTCGTTAGTCACGTGATCAATAGAGCTTAAGGATGTCTCCATATGGCTGGCGCTAAAAGTCCCTTAAATACGAAAATAGTAACTTAAGAACGCAAACGCCTTAATGAACACACTTTTATTTTTATCATTTCTCTTCTCTTGTTTTCTTATTTTTCACTGGGTAGCTTAGGCATTCAATTATTTGATGCAATTTTCTTACTATTTGAGGCTGCAGAAATATCTGGTGCGTTTTTTAGAAACGAAACAACGCCCTTTTGGACAAGTCGTAGGTAACGTTCTCTAATACTAGCAAGTGTAAAGCTTTTGAATTAAATTCCAAAGCCGTTCTTTTCAATAGTAATTCTTCTGTTGGTTACTTGATGGCATTGCGACTTAAATCTGCCACCAAACTCACTGTCACTAATGCTCCGAAAGGAGAGCATATAAAAATTCCAAGACGGCCGTAATCGGCATCGACGATAAAAGAATTCGTCTTTAAATATATAGCATTAATTACAACAAAATATTTGTTTATTAATTTTTAAATAATTCCAGGCGAGATTTCACTACTTTGTGTTTTCAATTACTCTTTTCACAGAAGAATTCATTTCTGAGGGGCGAAAATGTTGCAACAACAGTACCCTCATTTCAGATGTGCCAGATGCAAGGGGGGTGATAAGGCCCGCAACAATCAGGGAACAAACAAACTTCCAAAAGCCTCCCTGCGGGGTGCACTGTGGGAGAAGGAATTTTCCAGGGCAAAATGCCTTGTTGCGGCAACACATGTCAGCATCAAGAGGTGGCTCACCGAAAGGGTAATTAACAAGAGACGTTGAATAGAGATGCCGCGCAGTCTCCATCTTTGAGCCCGCATGGACTGGCAGATTGGGATGGGGATACACCGGAACAAGAGCACGGCAGCTTAATGGAATAAATTTGGCTTATTTTGGTGGCGTAATTGAAGACTCATTGTTTTATCAGTTTGTTATAGAAGCAAACTTTGGAGGCATCATAATAAATTGTAAAATTAATTCTATTTTTTTAGCTTCAGATTGTATTTTAAAATAATGAGAATGGTAAAAAAATCAAATTGATGCAGAAAATATGATGCAGAAACAAAATAGGACAAGAAACTCAGTACCTGATTCGAAAAAGTGTAGCCGCGAAAGCATAATTAAAAAGTATGCAAAGAGCACGGCGTAGCGAAATGACTGAACAAAATATTTGAGACGCGAAACTAAAAATCATATGAGCTCTAAATATACTTACCAATCAACACAACCTTTTTATTATACAAACTACCATTAGAGATAGATACGATTTTTTTTACAAGAACTGAAAAAATGTCAGAGTTTTTAGCTTGCAAACGTAGCGTAGATTTTCGTTCTCAATGGATAGGGAAGAAATGTGTCTACAGTTAAGGAAGACAACACTATATTTTCAGTTTTACATTTACTAATCCAAATTAAGGATTCATGTATAAAAGTCAAAACATTCATTTAATACAGTGTCCAAAATAGGAAATCAAAAGGAAATGACCAGCGCTTTTCGAGTTACATGCTCCATTTGAAGAGCACCCTAGAAAATCATCACTGTGTACACGATTGTATAACTATTGTTCTCTTTCTCAATAATAATGTCTTAACAATATTATTTACTGGGAGCCAATTGATTTAAATATTCCTGGAAATAAAATTAAAATACTAACTCATTGTAACTATCATTTGCATTCATTTAATTTTTTCAGAAAACCTTAATGATTTTTTTACAATGTAAAGATACATGCAATGTGATCGATAATGATAACTGATCTAAATTTAAATTTTACTTGCAATAAATGTTTCAAAAAATACAACCAATAAATGTAAAATACTTGGAAAATAAATTTATATAAAAAGTGCATTTCAATAAATTTATACATGAAGACCCACTGTGCAAAGAGAAGCACAAACTTCCCAACCTGTTTGGGGAGGCAACGTGGAGGCCAACGGTCCGTCTGGCGAGGGCAAATTAGATTCTTTATCGAGAACCTCTCTGGGTCGTGTAATTCGGAGGAAGAGATCCGAGCTCCGCCGTCTGTGGAATTACGCGAGATTCGCAACGCAGAATTGAATAGAGAAAACGCGAAGTCGTTACAGCTTGTTCGTGGCGCTAATATCATTGCTGGAGAAGTATTCAATTCGAGACGCATCAGCGTCGCCGCGAACAAACAAGAGAACGAGGTCTCGCTATTTACGTCTGAGATCAGTTATTTATTCGACTGGAAAATTAAATGAGCAGAGAAACCGATTTCGAATTTTGAAAAGCACCCACACTTAATATCCAAGAATGGAATGTACCAGTATGCAGAAAAAAAGAAAACCTTGTAAAGTACGTAACTAGGAAAACCCGGCAGACGTTATACTCCCCTTCATATCCCTCTTTCCCCTTTCTCGCTGTCTCTCCCTCCCTCACCCTGTCCCTGTCTGTCTCCGCCGCTCTCTGTCTCTCTCATTCACATTTCATTGCAGATTCTGCACATTTCTGAGCAGGTGAGGTAATATCGGGAAGCGCCAGACCAGCAAAAATGTAATAGAATGTTCAAGAAGGTATCATCCTATAGATTACGGTGTGAGAAACGTTTCTTTGAGGTCTTTGGCCCCAACATTTTAGTTTCTAAGGCCATAGAACGCATTGTTCAGGAGTTAATTTAACGATATAGAGTCAAAATCCTACCAAATGGGTTGCGGAATGCATTTGACGTAAATATCTAGTTTTGTTCTACAGCGCCATGTAATGGAGTTACAACCCGTTTAACGGCACATAAACTTCCTCGGTGAAAAAAAAAACAACAAAAAACACCCGCACACACATAGAAGTGCCAACATTCATGGAAATATGTCTCACGGTGTCGGAGTTTACCTCTTTATATATATATATATATATATATATATATATATATATATATATATATATTGAAACAAATTATTGCAATATTTATAATGTAATTATTATAATACGTTTCGTATCATGATGCAGTGGCCGACCCAGTTTAAATGACGCAGTTGTTATGGCCGTTGCCGACTGAACCGTTTCGAACAGGTCAGGGGAGCGCGGCGAGCGAGAGGAGGTGCGAAGAGCACGAAAAAAACCTGCAGTGAGAGGTATAACTCGAGAGGAGATGGAGCGGGTGCGTGGGCTTGAATGGTTTGTGAAGAAATTAAGGAACTGTGGAGACGTTATAAGTGCCGATGGAAAGAGGATAAAGTGATAATCAATGTGGAGATGAGCATGGTGAACAATCTTCAAAATGTAATTGGGAATTGCAACATTAAGAACTGAGTGAGTGCGAGAGATCAGTCGGGAGACGAGTTTCACCACGTGGTGGTGCAACTGCGGTGAAATATCCGGCGAGGACTGTAGACAGTGTTATTGTGAGCAGCGTGTCCACAAAGTAGACGGTACGGGAGGTGTGAATGAGAGCAGAACATCAATAATGCGTGGATGGAAAGAGTGTTGAGCGGATAACGGCCGAAGGCGCGTGGTGTTCGAGTAGTTCGTAGTGTTGAGCGGCCGTCCAGGCCTTGGGAAGCGACCGGGACCGAAGACAGCCGAGCGACGTCGAGCTCGCCGGAGAAGCCTTCTCGCCGAGGTGCTCATGGTTAACTGTGTCGCCCATCCAAAAGTCAGGTTTTTATATGTTGAGTAGTGTATTAAGAATTAATAGTAAGAGTAGCAGTAATTCATTAATATTTAAGATTGCAGAAGTGGAAAGATACGCATATTGTAATGAAGTGTTTTGTAATAAAGTATTTTATGTTCTTTGTGTTATAATTTGTATTTCAAATGTATGTGCACGAATACGCAGAGCCCATTCACGAAAAAGATTATCTGTCCCCATCTTATCTTAAAATCAACGTTGTAGAGGACCAAAAAGGGTTCCATCACTATATATGTATATCAGGGGCGTAGCGTCCATGGATATGGGTGATGCGTTACATACCCTGACAATATCAGTTATTTTTACTTTAAAATGATTATAAATGGTCCATTTGTTATTTTCATTTTGTATTACACAAAATTTCTTTATATTTCAAACTTCGCGCCGTTGAAGATTCGATTCTTCACGTGGATGAATGACTCACTCGGAAATGCAGCCTCGCCTGCGCTGTGAATCAGAAGCACAGGCAACCACTACATCCAGCGAGCCTATGAAATAAATCTTATGTTACGAAATTTCGTGGTTTTCTTCGGTGTTTGTAAGAGAACAAGGTTAATTAATTAGCGTAGTAATTTTATTTATGTTTTATTATCTTATTTTAATGCATTTAGTAAATATATATTTGTTGCCAATTTAGGTTAGGGATTGTGGTGGTTGAATGCACAAGGGTATGTGACCGTGCAATCCACATCTGTGCTGAGGAATGGCAAGTACAACGCGATTCAAGTAAGAGCCTATATAATTATGAAATCGTATTTTGCCATGCACATTATTATGGAATTGTCTTGTGCCGTGGACAAATTAAAAAATAGAAATATGCAGAGTAACATTCTCTGAAAAGGAAAATACAATTAAAGCATTCTGCGAAAAACCTACTCTCAGTATCATTTCAAACATTACAAAATATCAGCGACGTGGGATTTCAATGTTTACGTAGATTTGAATAATATTTACAAGGCTATCAAGACACATAAGTACTCGTACACTCAGATAGCACGTGAGAAACCGAGGATAAAGTTTTATTAAATAGCCATCACAGGTTTTGTTGAGCAATACAACAGTGATATAAGGAAAAACAGGGAAATTTTACCCCACTTAATTCGAGTTGTATACTTTTTGGGAGACAAGGGCTTGCATTTTGTGGCCATGATAATAGGGAATCATCAAATACAAAAAATGTCATAGAATATATAAATTAAATAATGAAATATGATTAAACTCTCAAGGATGATATGGAAAATTCCACCGTTTCATGCAGCCTCACCAGAAATTCAGAACGATTAGATTTTAAGTGTGAGCATGGTAATGTCTCGTGAATGAAATTTCTAAAGACACTTTTGTCTCATCGACACTGGATGAAATCCCTGATGTAAGTAGCAAAGAACTACTGTCGACTGTTTTTCGTTACGTGACTGTAAATTAATTGATATTCTCTTTCCTATTGTTTTTTACTATACAAGCTGAAGATCATTTTATAAATTACACTCATGCTAATGGATCAGAAATGAAATGGGGCAATTTTTAACATAGGGAATAAGGAACATTTAATAGTTTTAAATTATTTTCTCATTTCTCAAGTTACATACCCTAAGCCAAAAATCTGAATGACTTTTCTTCCTTGTTATCTATCATTTTTACGAAAAATTGCACCACAAGTACGAAGACTTTTGGTTACATATTTAGCAACTGGTAATGGTTTTACAATAGTAGAAACTAGTGATGCTACAGAATGGCACATACTTTCCCATATTAGTTTTCTATTTCCTTTGGCCGCGGTTAGACCACTTGTACTTAGATCACTTACATTTCTAGAGTAGTCGTTCAAATCAGGATGTCCAGCGACAAGGAAATCAACATCAATAGTAGAAATATGTTTCCAAAATTCAGATTCAATCTGCTCACCATATAATATGAATACTGATGAAAATCTGAAGCATATTTTATGTGAGTGCCCAATATATAAAGGGCTCAGAGGACCATGCCAAAATCCTTTCCAAATTGTCTCATTAAACTTAATTCTGAAGGATCTAAAACTCTGTACATTGCTATTTCATCAATTGTAAAATTAGAAGCATTTGTTATAAATGAATAGTCCAAGCTAAATTTCACAGGTTGTCTCACATGATACTGGTTGTTCTGTATATATTTGTACTTCTGTTGTCTTAATTCTTTTGTACCTTATGTCATTATATTATTTCGTTAATGAGTTACTATACTATTTACATTTGTTGTGTTATTTATATTGTATCTTGTGCTAACTACCTATTCTATTAGATGTTATTTGTAATGAAATTTTTGATGATAGAGCTGTGAATATACACAGCAATCCTGTAAACAAATTACTAGTAAAATTAAAATTGAAATATTTTAACAAAAACCGTTTTCATGAAAATTAAATTACAGTAGTATAGTCTATGCAAATATACACTTCAACAGTTCTTTACATACCAAAATATAAAAAAAAAGTTGCTGTTCCATAACGCAAACATTAAATAAAAAATATTTAGTGGCGGGTAACCTTTTCCATGCAGCCATCTTGATGCATAACGTAAACTGGGTCGTAAGCAATATCGCAATGGGTACGAGAATCCAGTCTGTACAAAGAATGAGAACAAATGGAATAACATCAAATATTTGCGTTTTCCGGTTAAAATCAAAACTATTTGATGTTTTGTTTTGATTGTTCTTGAATTTTCGCGAGTTCTTAAAAATTAAACGAAGCCTTAGTAACCTCCCACGTCGCCGGAGGTTGCATAATTTTCTTTCAATTCTTGCACGCATGGTAAATTAGTAATATATACGTAGATACTATAAAACGTGTGATTTTTTAACACTCTTCCTTACCCAAGGTGCAGGGCGAAAACTTCCCTCTCAACACTAAGGCATTGTAATATTACAGACACACGTATAAACATATTGAAACGAGTCATGGATTGACTCTGCACAAGATTTGTAAAAAATAGAAAGAAGGAAAGAAAGAAGAAAGGGGACAGGGATTCTGTCCGGGAATGGGCTCCGGCTCCAATCACGCGCACACTGGAAATGGTGGTTAACAAGAACTTTTTATGACTAAATAATTGTTTTACACAGTTGGTTGCCTCTGGCGCTTATACTAGCATTCATTCTGTTCTTTCCCCTGTGTTTAACTATTACCCCTTTCGCTATTCTCCGCCCTCCCGGGGCTTCACTTCCTATAATGACTCCAATATTTGGGGGGGCCTCAACACGAAATCACTGTTCACCACGGGCTAATTACCCTCCCTACCCAACCTTCCAGACGCTTTTACTCGTGATACTCCAACCTGAATTGCGTTACTGCCTGCTCGCTCCTCCACCGTCGAGCCGGCGCCGAGCGCCGCACCGTCCGCGTCCGGGCCTCTTCGTGCCGCGGGGACCCGGCGCGGGGAAGGTGGTCCTGCGATGCCGCCCCGGTCGCTTATTCTATGCGCTGCCTGCCGACGTGTCGTGTCCGCCGCCTCGCCCTTCGGGTATGTTCGTTGCATTCGGCTGCGCTCGGAAGACCGGTGGACGCCCCGTCGCCGTTAGCCGCTTCCCATCCCACTCGTGGCCGCTGTGGTGCTTCTAAACGTTCCCAGATCATATGTCCGTTTCGTCTCGTTTCACTTCTTAACTAGCGCTTCCATTTTCGTCACTCACTTTCTTTGACACAACGCCTTTCCAGTTCTATGGCACAACGTTCACTTCCATTATTCTCTCCGGTCAACAGTCCGCACTACTTCGCACGTCTACACCCCATGACTCTCTCTCCGCTACTGTCTCGCGCCTCGTGGCCTTCGGTTTCTCGCCCCGAACCGACTCCGGTTCCTCGCACCCGACTCCGTCGGTGTGCCGGCCGCTGCCGCGCAGTTCAAATTCTTAATATGCGCCAGAACGCATTGTTATCACATTAACAATTCGTTTCAATATATATATATATATATATATATATATATATATATATATATATATATATATATATATATTACCGCAATGAAAACGTTGCATCCTTTATTTCATTGGCTATCAATCTTTATTTCATATTTATTTCAAATAGGTTTTAAATAATTTCTGAAACATTAATTTTTAAACGTATAACCGAAGCTCGAATATAAGATACCAACAAGAAATATGAAATAATATACTCATTCTAACTTACGTAGCATCAAACTGTCTCAAAACACTTCTAAAAACACACAGCGTAGGATTTTCAGAGAGGGCGACTAATTTTGACGCCCAATTACTCCAAAAATACTCATATTTTCGAAAAATTTAATAGTTTTATTTAATTATTTGTTTTTGATGAACATATTTCACTTAGAAAAAAAGTAGTGTCTTCATAATTGTACTTGTAGGGAGACGAAATTTTTTTGAAGTTCTGCAATTTTCGAAATACCATGGTTTCCAACCAACACGAGACGTGCGCCATTCTTTTAAACGTCCTTCAGAATATTCAACAACACAATTTCTTGCAAATCGATCGTGCCATTTTTTTAAAAAAATTGAAAATGTCCCAGGGAATTCATGAAAATACCTCTCAAAAATTAAAATATCGGTAGACGAATGCCAATTTTACAGATAATTGGCTGAACGGATAAGCTGCTAACGTTCACAGATAGATGGACAGACGTTTTGCCGTCAATCGACTTTTCGATATCAAGGAGACATAAAAAGGATTATGGCTACACCACAAGTTAGAGATTTTTTTTCTAAATTTAGCAACTGGATTTATCCACTTTGCCAGGACCCTGTAATAAGAGTTTTCTGCCGAAAATTTGCCGTTTTTATGAGGAGCATTACATAATTTTTTCTTCTAAAGAAGTTATTTCTTTAGCGCGTGAAAGTAAAAATTATATTTTGAAAGTATTCTCCATTCTGGTCAATATATTCCGAAAATCGAAATCGTACTTTTCGGACCAATTTGTCCACCATGTCTGTGTCTATGTCGGCAATAGCAGTACCGATACTGTTCTTCAGCTCACTCTGGGTCTTCAGACGATTAGTATATACCAAGGATATAAGACACCGTCATACAAAATAATAGCAGGGTGTTTAATCCAGCGAGCGTGGTGGCCACTGAAGATCGCACTTCAATGAGATGAGACGTTCAGGAAAGTGTTAACGCAGAAAAGTCATTGACGTTCGTGTCGTATGAACCGTGGTGCCTTCTTGATGGAACTGCACATCCTTTACCTCCATTTATTCAAATTTTAGAAGTTAAAAATAAGCGTGCAGATGTCTTAAAGTATTTCAAAATTGCCCCCCTTACCCTCTCGACGTTTTCTGACGTCCTAGTGATTTTTGAAGCTCTTGATTTCTTTTTCTTCACACTACTACAAACGTGTCTACCCACTAAACAATCTATTTTCGATCAGGAACACGACCGGCAGGAGCGATGATAAATTGTTTCCTGAAAGCACACCGGGTTGCAGTGATCGCAAGGCTGTTGCAGAAGTACGTCGCCGCGGCGCTCTTGTCCACTGCTTGGTCGTTAATAAACCAACCGTCAAAAAAACGTTACACTACGCCATTTAAAATGTGCACAACCCCTCTCGCCAATGATTAACGACCGTTGTGTGGGCGCGTTTGAAATCAAGAAGTTCCCCACCCTGTGTGACAATACTGAAAAGAGGAAGCTCAATCTTTATTCAAAAATCCTTAATATCCAAAGAAATGGTAACAATTTCCCTCAAAGTTTTCATTTTCCTGTCGAAGTCTCGCGAAGTTCGATCCAAGCGGCTGGAACTTCTGTTTTTCCGAATGAAGGAAGTGGCTGTCGGCTTTAAGGAGTTAGCGCTGTGCGCGTCGGTAAAGCCTGAACTTCCAACCACTTGTTGGGCTCATGGACTATCGGCTGAGTGAGCTTAAAATCAAGAGAGATTATGTCATGTCACGAAAGGTAGCGAGTCGTTATTAGTTCCCCCTAACTTTGGCGGCGTAGGACGAATTTTAAAAGACGAGGGGAAGGAAGAGCTCCTTGGTACTTTAAAAAGTGAAATTTCGAATGACTGTTTTGAAACTGACTTTAACGACTTGAGAAAACTTCATAAATGTTTTATGTTTTAGAGTTCATCCTTTTGTTTCTAATACCTTTAATTTTTGTAAAATACTTGTCCTTATATTTAAAGTTCCGGAATGCTGGAGTTCATTTTCATCCAATTTGCTTTTCTATTACTCCAGATTTTACTTAACAGTTTATTGCTCAAATTTATCAGTCACTAACACAATAAAAATTATTCATATAGATAAAATAAAAATGAGGAACAAGATTCTCAACTTACGTGTCATACGCGATGAAAATGAGTAAGATATATTCAGGCTTCAAGAAGTGTTTCTAAAATACTAGAAATGTATATTTCATGAAGAGAAAATAGTATAAAAATAAATTTCAAAGAAGATGCCACGTAAAATAAAAACGTACAGAAACTGAGGAAATGCCAATATTTAGAATAGTTAAATTTTGGACTAAAGACTTCAATAATTTGAAATCCTTGACTGGTCTAAATTTGACTCCTCGGAGAAATCTTAAGATGCTTATGAGGCAAACCCGGTAGTATTCAAGAACAATTTGGAAATCCCTAATTTTCTTGGGCCAACGGCGGGCAGAAAGTAGAAAGACGGAAGGAATGAGAATTCTGAAGACATAATTAATATTTTCTGATGCTATAACTTTAACTGAATATATTACGGCGATAGTTTCATGCTACTAATTACTTCGTACGTTAACATTTCTCATTGAGACAACTAATATTCCATTACAAATCAATTTATTTTTAAAATTACACTGTGATACAACGTGCACCAAGAAGCAAACTCGTAGTAAAACCATAATAAATTAGTTAACATTCCCATTTATTTGTCTCATCTGATTGATTACTCATAAACAATAATTCGTAAATGAAACGTAACTTTGACATTAGACATAACAGAAACTAAATAAAAACTTACCCAATACATAAGATTACATTTAAAACTAGTGATGCTACAGAATGGCATAGACTTTCCCGTATTAGTTTTCTATTCCCTTGGGTCTGGGCTAGCTATTTGGAGTTGCCACATACTCTGGCCAGCTGTCATCTATCGCCACCCAAAGTACATTTTTTGACATTTTCTTAATTTTTCTGTTTCCTAACGGTAGAACGGAAATATTAATTTTAGAACATTAAAGAACACTAAAACCTCGTCCTAAATGGCAATTTTATTTTAAAAATGTGTAGCTGTTTTTAAGAAAATGGCGTTTAAGTGCTTCTAAAAAGGCAAGATTTAAAGATCTTTTTCATAGGAAAGTTTGAGTTTTCAAAAAACTTTATTTGAAGTCATTTGAAGCATTTACACTAATATAATTCTTTGTACAAATTGCTGGTAATGTGCATATTAAAAGTGTGAGATCTCTCAAAACGCGGAATTTTGAGCTACTTTTCACAGAAAACGATCGAGTTTTCGGGAAACTTTACTTGACGTTATTCAATGCACATGTACTCATTAATATAATAATGTCAACAAATCACCGTTAATGTAAATATTAACGACGTGAGAGACAACTCAAAAATTTACATTTTTGTAATTTTTGAAAAAAACCATCGTATATAGCAATATGGCTTTTATGTCATCTGATATAGTACATTTAGCACCATCCCTACCAAAAGTTTAAAGGAAAAATTTGGATACATTTTGAGAAAATCTTGTTTTTGTATTTTCTTTAAAATATGCACATATTGCACGCATTATTTCGCAAAAACTACAAAAATGTTCAAAAAATGTACATGACGTCGAAGAAAGAAATCAAAATGAAGAACTAATTTTATTTGAAGGAAAAATCTTTATATGCAATTTTGTAGTTGGAGGAAGACGCCGAATAAATTTCTAACTTTCACAATTTTCAAAAATTCAGAGTTAACCGTGAAAATCGGACCTATGTCACCTTAATAAATGTATTTTACTCTATTCTTACAAGAAATTTTAAAAAAATATTTCGAGGCGTTTTCGAGAAAATTTTGAAAATGTTAGGGGGATTCATGTAAAATGCCCCCAAAAATTAATGAATATTTTTTAAAATCTCAGAGCTTCAACCGAGGCCAAATGGACAGGTGTATCTTGAATTTGGAAAAAATCTTTTACGTTACTTTATGCGCTTATGTTGTTCACATACACTGCACAGACAGACGTACGTTTTGTTTTCAATTGGTTTTCCGATATCAAGGACTTACAAAACACGTTTTCCTGACTAAACCACATGTTAGAGGATTTTGTTTCTTAATCTTTCAACTGGATTTATCCACTTTTTCGTTATCAGAGCTCGGAAATGAATTTTTTTTCTTGCCGAAAATTGGTAATTTTTTCGCGTAGCATTTCATAACTTTCCCTATACTACGTATATTACTCAGTATATACGTACGTATACGGGAAAGTAAAAATCAATATTTACATGACGTACACTTGACAAAACAACTCTTACTGAAATTATGGAAATATTTTTCGGCTTTCATAAAGTATCTTCAAACCACTTTTGCTAACGAGTAACGAACTTCGTTGATCTTATACGGTACATTGTGGTGCCCAGCACGTGCAATTGGTAACATTTCCAGCCACCAGACGCTGTGCCCAATATAACAGGCATCACTGAGACACACTCAGCAATGAAATTACTCGACACTTCTGTAACCTACAACCTAGTGTAATGGTAGCAATACTTTGAAGTTGTACTTGGTACACGAAAACTGTGCTTTTGCTCGTTATTTAAAGTGGATGTGCCAAAAGTGTTCTAAGTATGAACTTAAGGACAAAATGATTTATGTAATGAA
Organism: Acheta domesticus; assembly: GCA_031308135.1. Taxonomy (NCBI): domain Eukaryota; kingdom Metazoa; phylum Arthropoda; class Insecta; order Orthoptera; family Gryllidae; genus Acheta; species Acheta domesticus. The sequence goes on from JAHLJT010002406.1 coordinate 84,226,191, forward strand.
TTTACTAACATTTACAACAAAATGAATGAATGTAAGGGAATAATATTGGGGAAAGTGGGAAGGAAGAAATAGTGGGGGCAGGTACTACCCTGCATCGAAGCCAAGCTCCTTGTAAAGATCTGTACCGCCACGTCCACGTCACTGACAGCACGGCATGACGTGAAACCTTTGTTTCACATATAACAGTTAGGGACATATTTTCGGATCTCCAATCTTCTGACCTAACACATTACCAGGGTTGACAGAATGCAATGTCCTTTGGTAACGTTCTCCTAAATCACCTAATTGTATCACATTCAACCTTTCGTAATAGTTCATTTTCAATATTCGTTCTTTTGGTCATTAACCGGCATTGTCGTATCTGTTTACTTTCTCCAAACTCATTTGAATTACTGTAAGATTAGTGGAGCAGGTCTCGATACAAAACTTGTCCACTTGTGAAGAAAAATGTTATGCTACTTCAAAATGAATCTATCTGCATTTCTCCTATTTACTATAGTTAATTGCTTTCTTTTCATTATCGCATGCCACTTTGCAAACTTATATCTGCAATAGGACTCCAATTTTACGCATTAGAAACAGTTTATTTCAAAATACGTACAACTTTCTTCTATAATTATAAAAAATAAAACCATTGTCTGTACCTTTGGTTGAGAAACGGCACCGAACGCCTGCACGCTTTTGTTGCCCCGCCTCTCTACTATAACCGGCCTTTCCGATGTGATCGCGCGTCTTGCACATAGAGGAGAGATATACTAGAGTGCGCACCGGGCTGCGCAGAAGGCCCGGCCGGGTATCAACATCTCTCGCGCCAGTGTCACGAGACTTTGGGACAGCTAGGTGGCATCTATAAGAACACCTGTCTCGCATTAAATGATTTATTTTTATACGTACTTAAGATGTTTCATTCCAGCGTTATTTTCTCATTTATTAATCAACCCTAAAAATGTTGCTTATAGCAGAAAAGTGAAGTTAAGTTTTTCTGCTCTGTTTGCTCAAGTATATAAAAATTCCGAATTTTGTCCAACTTCACACTTTCAACCGCATACTCCACTAAACCTGTTTTACAAGTACAATTACATAGGACTATAAATAAAAAATATTTGTAAAATAAATTAACTCCATGGGATGATTAATCCAAATTTCTATTACTCAATGTTAGACATTCTACTATTGAAGATTCGCATCAGTGTCATTTAGCAAGTTATCAAAATGATATTTCAAGGCTTTATAGAGGGAAAAAGGCTTTTACCTCTGATTTATATTTTGATTTATTTAGTCAAAAACGTAAAAACTCTACGTGATATATGGGGGGAAAGTTCCATCTTCATTAATTTTCTTGAGCTTCAAACGCTCTTCTCAATTTTTTAACTATAACATTAGACATTTTCCCTCCCGAGTTATATAAAACCTATTTGCATCGATAAACAAACTGGATGTTTTATTTTTTTCTTTGTATTCCTAACAACAGTAACATGCCACTGGCTTTACTCCTACCACTACTAGCAAGTAAGCTCAAGAAAACGTGGGCGTAGTGAAGCTACATTTATGTCCAAAAGCAAAACAAGGGGACATCTCAACATTTGCTCAATGGATCAGGAAAACTAGACAAAAACCTGATCGAAATGGGGGTCTTTGACCTGGAAGCAGAAGTACATATTTTTCAAAGAATTTACTAATAAAAATCAACTACAATCATACAAATTACTAACACTAACATACTATAAACACAACTTACACCAGTAAATACACATAGGATTAATGCCCTCTAAATAAAATCATTTTGTTGTTAACTGATCCATAGTATTTTTTTGGTAAATTTGGATGTGCTCTCTTCCTACATGTTTAAATCTTATGTCAATATATTTAAAAAATATTGCCATTATTAAATACATCCTGTGATCCATTATTGCCTCTTGACCAATAATATATGTTAAATTACTAAAAACAGAACTATTGACAAATTCTCTCAGACATCTATTTACAATTTTACTACATGTTGCCTTTTTAAATAGTCACCTCTCCCCTGAAGTATTCTTACTTCTACCTCTGCTCTTTTGCAGATTTTTATAACATCTGCAGAAGGCTATTTCAGTCCATAATTATCTTTCCTCTGAATGAAGGAATATGATCCTTCATCAGTATCAGTCCGGCAAAGAACTAGCTTACAGTCCCCATAAGCAAGAGACTTTTGCAACTTTGTAACTAAAAATCCTCCAATATAAGTTACAATGTCCACAACATAGGGATACAATCTAGTTTCAAGATTGTGTACTGATGGCAAGTACATATGGTCAGTTGGTACCTCACTGCCCAGTTCAGGATCATTTACTTGTGGCACACTTGCATACTGGCGTGAACTGACATTTAACACAGTTGTTTCTTCCTGTGGAACACAATTTGCAGAGTTAAATTGTTATTGCACATCTTGAAAAGAAAAAGACTTTTGGATCGTAAGCAGTGCACAAATATCCACAACGTCCCAAAATAATTACGCTGTAGCACTACAAACAGCACGAAAAGCTGCATACAGCACCGTACAGCACGAGCTGCCGGTGTCCCAAAGTCACGTGACTTACGACCACCTCATGTTGAAACCTGCGCAGTAGGCTCACGCGCACTCTAGTTGTATCTCTCCTCTATGGTCTTGCACTGTGCAGCGCATTGTTTGCATCAGGGCGGAACTACAGGGAGGGCTACGGTATGAAAAGTTAAATATTTTTCAGAAAAAATCACTAACCGTGTAACTGAAACTACTTAAAATAATGAATTATTAACAGACAAGCAAAGAATACGATTGTTTTTACTACAAGGGCGATTTCTCCTAAAAGTCACGACGGCAAAAAGCTGGTTTTAAGCAATGTCCTCAGGATGCTTAAAGTAAAATAAACTGTCTTGTTGAAATAAAAAAAAATTAACCTTATAAAGAACTCCACCACCTCCCGCGTTAAAAACACGCACTACACTTACAGGGCTAATGTACGCAGCAGTTTACGCTCCCGAAATCACGAAATATTTTTATAGGCAGCTAAATTATTTTAACTGGGCGCCCAACTTTGTATACAAACAATACTAACCACTGTTTGGGATAAATTATTAGCAAAGGGCATTTATTTCAATCGTCCCGAAATTTAAAATAAATTCCCAATATTAAGAAAATCTTTAAAAATTCAATATTTTGTCAATTTTTCCTACATTACTTTAATATTCATTTGACGGAAAATTTCAGTAACAGAAATGTAACAAAAGGTATGAAAAGTTAAATACAAATTTTTAGAAAAAGTTGTTAAGCATGTAAATGAAAATACTAAAAGCAATGAATTATTAGCAGATAAACCAATGAATACAATTGTTTCTAGTAGAAGTGCGATTTCATGTAAAGGAAGTCACGACGGTGAAAATTTGCTTTTTAAGCAGTGTCCTCAGGATGTTTAAAATAAAATAAAATTTCTTATTAAAATAAAATAAACCATGTAAAGCATACTGCAACCTTCCGTGTTAAAAACACGCACTACACTTACGGAGGCGTGAACGGGGGCTAATGTACGCAGCAGATGACTCGCCCGGAATCACAAAATAATCGATCGTGGCTTCTACGACAGTCGATGTTTCTTTTATGCTATGCGCAGCAGTGTAGTGAAAAAGGGTTGCCATCAAACTTCTGCCTTGGGAGCTCCAATAATATAAATCCGACGGAGCTCCCATCCCGGTTCTGCTCTGCGTGAGGTCGCGCGATCTGCCCCGCTGCCGAGCTTAATCCACGACGCGTTGAGGCGCTCACGCGTCGTTCAGGCGCCGTCCGCCCGCCCGACCGCAGGCGTTATTTTCACATTATCTCCCTGAGGGCAGACCAATCGAGTGCGGGACGCAGCATACTCGCGTGCCGGAGTGTTTGATAGTCATTGGCAATGGACTATTCTGAAAAAATTATCGATTAAAACCTATTCGATTAATATACGTCGATTAATCGTTCTTATTCAATCAAATAACCTAATTAAAACTAATATTAGGGAGTTTTTACACGGCGTAGCAATGAGTATATGGCATAGCAAACACCAATCGACTGCTATCTGGATCTACAAAGCATGCGCAGACGTACTTTTGTGATGAAAAACTGAAACTGCCCATGCGCAGAAGATCGACAGTGCAGTCGGTTGCTGTACAGCAGTGGTATCAAGGTCTTCTACTGGTTGCAGTGGCACCGTAGCATGCCACGAGCCTCTCTGCGCAACTAGCGTCGGGAAAGGAAACTATTAGTAGTAACTCCGCCGTTTTACAATAGGGATGGCGTTGTCTCTTGTGGCGGAGTGATAAACTGCGTGGAGGTGCGATTTCGTCGGGCCATTCGTGCCACGGAATCCCGCTCATGGCATCGACCTGACAATACTGCTGTATGGCTTCGTCGCATTGTGGAAGGAGATGGGTGGATTCCTCAGGTGCACCGATTTTTGCCCTTTCTGCGCAGTACCATTTTGCGTCACAAACCACTTGACCGTAGATCGGGCACCTCATTTGAAAAGCCAGACTAGACGTTGGCCGACATGCTGCGTGGAGAACGAGAAATGTTTCGAAACATTTTGAAAGCGGCACGACCAACGGATACCAACCCAAAATAACATGATTAAGGTGCAAGGTAAGAGGACCAATAGTCGACATGTTAAGGGAAGAAATGTAATTGTTTTAATCCTCAGATTATTTTTTCAAATAACAAAGCATGGTACTATTTATTTTCTGACACCTAAAGGACCCTACCTTATTATAAGTGTGTATTATTTGTTAAACAGCGAAAAAAGCTTTGAAAATAAATTTAATCTTAAACCTCGGGAAATGCACCTATAGTCGACAACATAAAATAGAGGAGCCTTAAGCTGATACATGTGGTACCTAAACCTGACGCCGTACTCAGATCATTAAAGAGAAACAAGTGTGATTTGGGTATGTTTTGATGAGTGAAAACAACTGTAAAACTTTCATACCTTCTTCACCAAGAGACCCAGACGCCTTGGTTGAGAATCACTGTTTTTCACGCGAATATTCATTAAAACATAATACATTGAGACGCAACAGCTAACGAAATGATAAGCTAAGAAAATCTGAAACTAACGAAATACACGTTGGCTTTTTTGCAGAAATAAATGTGAATTAAAAATCGAGGACACAAAGGTAAACTAAAATATTGTTATTCTCTAAAATTTTGCATCAATATTTCTTTTATATTATTATTGTTTCATTATTAAGAGAAACGTGATTTCGGAATATCGAAACATTATAAAGGAGCAGGTATTATCTCTAGAATTAGAAGACATAGGAAACATGTCTTGCTCAAAATGACGTTTTTTAGCAAGATCAAATCTATTGAATAAGAATGATGATACTGAATACAACATTGCATTTATAAAATAGTACATTACTATTTTTTCTATTCTTATAAAAGATGGACACATGGGAAATTATTTTAAATTGAGAGAGAAATGTTTTGCGGCAAACTTGACTCTTGCAAAACATTTAATAAACGTATTCGAGGGTAATACAAAAATCATTCAACATTGGACCGACCACGTCCTCTACAAGGATAGTGACATGCAAAAAGAATGGAATATTATTCTTCGATCATTCATCTTATTAGATTCTCTTAGTAATGTAATTAAAAATTTCAATGAAAATACTAGGATTAATTCACTCGTTTGGTTTGCTTTTTTCCATTCTGGTAAACCTGTAGATAGAGAATATCAAATTACTAGATTATGACTTCTCTCGACTTTTTTCTTCTTTTGCTCCCTTTAACACCTTTTACTGCTTTGCTACAAAGATACGATTACATGGCTAAGTTTGTCGCAGAATTAAATAAAGTTATAAAGCCGTGTTAAACAGTAAGAGGAGCCCGCCCAAATCATATTCTTCGAAAATCGATTCTGAGAAATTTTAAATATGCACCTATCATTAGCGTAATATGGAAAGTTCATTTTCAGTTTCATCGTCCTCACATATCGCATAGTTTTATTCAAGAAAATCTAAAAATATATTTGTTCGTTAAAACAAATAATGAAATGTTGCTAAAAAATTGTGTTGTTTTTTTGCGTTATTTATGTAGGTAAATATACATTGTAGTAAATTTATATTCTCATTTCACGATATAATTAAATCCGAAAATAATTTTTATATCTTTTAGTAAATATTTAGATACCTTACGTAGTGTTTTTACTCAGGCCTTAATTGTCCCACTTTACCACAACTGCATATTTATGTGTATTATGTGGCAAGTCTACAGCTCAAGTTGTCTCAGCTCGCTAAGTCTGCAGCTCAGAAAAGGATCTTATTTGACAATGAGAACCATGAAAAATGAACGAGTTCGACATCGCGACAATGATTTGATACAAATGCGCACATAATGGAAATTTCCATAACTTTTGTACCAATTTTAAATGGATAAGGAAAGAGAAAATCTTGAATATTCATCTCGACGAGACAAAGACTATTATCTTAAGAGCATTTAATATATTGAAACAAAGTACAAATGAGTCAGAATATTTTGAGAAAAAAAAAACGTGAAAAGTGTTTGCAACAGCTTCCAAAATAGTGTGTTAGTTAGACATAGCATTACATAATTCATTACATAATTCTAACTGCACATATTTCACATCAAGTTTTTATTGCATATCTTATGACAAATTATAGCATTTTGAGTTTAAAAAGCTGACACCCAGTTGTAAAATACGATATTTCAAGTTCATCACAAAATTGTTCCTTCAGAATATACATGAGGAGTATTTAGCATTAATTCCGAGCCACCATTAATGACTGAATTCAATAAACAATAAGAGAACTCTCTGCTTCCGATGCATTGTTCTGGTAAAACGTATCCCAAAATTACCGCAACATTTGTTCAATGATCAAGACTGTTTATCCTTTGTTCACTGTCATTATTATTTTCACGATCTCTCAAACTCAGCGATATCACTTAAACCTCGTTCAATCGTTTTCATATCGTCTGTTTGGTCATTGCTATAAAAAATGTATTTTCGATTCAGCAAAAAAAACTATGAATCATAGTCACGTTCCTACCAGATTTTCTTGCACGTGCGCACATAGAAAATGGATATTAGACATACCTTTCAGTTGATGACAGTTGGTTCACTTACTAGCACAAATATCTCCGTCGTAAGAATACAAAACAAAGTACTGTATTTCACAAACACACTCAATATTTCGCGAATAGTTCTATTTAAAATGCATTAATGACTTTTTATGGTTTGTTGAAAAAACTACGATTCATAAAACAACTATTTTACATTTTGATAACACCCTTTAAAAAAATCTGAAAAATTAACAATACTTGACTTACGACCTATTGTTGCCAATTGTCACAATTGTTGTGTTTGTTACGAACGAATTCCATAAGAATTTAATTTTTATGGAAGAAAAATATCTCAATAAACTCGTAATTAATTTTTTTTGGAAGGAAAATATCTAAATTTTCAAATATCTCTTGTAGAAGGAAAATACCTCAAAAATACAAATGAAAGAAAGCAATATTGTATTCTATCGTACTCCATACTTATTAATCATTAATAATACTTCAGAATTTAATCATTTTAGGTTTGTATGAAACAAATGCCAAATAAAGCTTCTAAAGAAAATTGGAATTGAATCGTTTCTGAAAATAAAATTAATTTTATTCTCTCTTTATATTACAATCGCCTCTGAACACCAAATTCACATTACACTCACAAAAAATGTGAATTCTGTGAATATGTTACTGACTCATTGAATAATTTAAATAGAAAATATAATTTTTGTGATGGATCCGAGAGGAGTTAAATCTTATTCTTCTGCCAAATTGCAAAGACTGTTGGTTGAAACTCTTTCTCCATACCGGACAATTAAATTAACCTAGGAATTTTAATAAAAGCTACTTCTCAAAATATTACAATTATAAGTAATAAAGTGGAAAGAATTTTATATGAGATATGTACACAGTTCACTCCTTTGTATTTTCCGTTTTGTTAACTGTATTTATGTGATTTCCTTTACGACAGTAAAACAAATGTTGCTGAAAAGTTTTTCAAACATTTCTGCTTGATCATAAAATATTATTCGAGTGAAATTTACGTACATTCCATAAAAGTAAAGGGAGTTAACATTATGATTCGTACATGAAAGACAATAATAATTATTATAGTTCCATCTAATTGTCACATTCCATTTGGGTTTTCATTGAATTAGCATCTCCAAATAAAAAAAAAAGAATTATTCGTCAATAAACTTTCGTATTTTCACAGTTATTGACGACTTATTGACGACTTGCACTAGATAAATGCAGAATATAATAACAAGCATCTAATTTTTTTTTTAATTCGTTGTTTAATTTTCTGTAGATATAATATCTAAATTTTAACATTAATTTTCTTATTCGATTTATTCCACTTATACCTCAAGTATTTTTTCGTACATTCTTTTTCATTTACTTTCTAATGTCATTCGTTTTCAAAGATATTGGAACATGCAATTGTTAAAAATGTAATTTATTCTGGATGAAGGTTTCTCATTTCGGTAGTAGTTTTTGACAATTTTTTAGCGTTTTCTTTTTTAAATTGATTCTCCTTTTTCAGAAAGTCCTTTTTGTCTTTTCGAGGTGTTTCGTTACAGGTGGTACAAGATGGTTATATTTTGTTTTCTTTTTCATACTTTTTTAACAAATGCAGTTTGGAAACAGTAAAAAATCTACTGGTTTGACATAAATGAGGGTGCGAGCTCAGAGATTATGAGAAACGATGCAAAAATAGACGAATGAACACATAAAGGTGAAAATTAATCTAAATGACTAATTTAACACCTTAATTAAACATATAACTAAATGACCAATTTAATAATTAATAGTTAAGAAAGGGACGAGACCTCGTAACAAATTACAGCCTGACTCACTGACTTTGTTTCTTAGGGCGAGAAGTGAGTAAAGGAGGTTGCAGTTCTTTTCTTGTGATCTTATGTGTGTTTCTTGTGATTACGTGATTTTATTCGAGGGAACGGCGAGAAAAAACCCGCTGATTGAATATCCCAGTCCTGGGACATGACGGTAGGGTGGTAAATGTTCTAAGAGTATTTACTCATATATCTATATTTTGAGTGGTTCTGTTTGCATTTCACTTCGAACTCGAGTCATTAGTCAGAAAATATGAAGTGTTTATTATCTGGTGTAGGAATTTGTTTTGAATTATTTTGAGATTGGAATTTTTTGAATTTTCCAGAGTTTCTGGGTATCTATTGAAAACACTGGCATCTGTCTTGTTCAGAGGCTGCGCAGCTTTTCTTGAAGTTCTTGCACGGATTAATAATTAGTAAAATAGATTCGTGTTTGTTTGGGAACAGTCTGATAAATAACTACCTCCCATGAGCGGATCTGACCTGCAAAATTGGGAGAGAGGATATCAAATAATTGTGGACGTGATGTGAGCTGTCCGGGTGGCGCCGCGTTGAATGTCGAGTTGCCAGCACCTCAGCCTTCGACGCAGCGTCACCCGGACAGCTCAGATCACGACTCTGGCCGCGGAAGCCTACTACATCAAATGTGGACATTTCCGGAATTTCAGTTAATCACGGCAAAATGTTTATTGAAGTTAACATAGTGTACGCAGTAGATTAAAAAATGTCAAGTTATGTGGCAGTTCTAAATGAATTCAATGATACGAGTATACTCTGAAAACGAAATGTTAGAAAAGGCGGCAGGCGTGGGGATGAAAGCAGTGGTGGTGGTTAGAGCAAAACTCTCTTCAAGCATCGCACTTTATTGTTCCTCCTCGTCGTATATAAAAATGCAGGCTCGCGGGGAATTCCTTCATTTAGTCGCCAGTTTGGAAGCATCTGCATAATATTCCTTTCCAATACATTTTTAACTTTCTGATTAGATCGGCAAAATATATTTGTGTACAGCATGTTATCGTTTCACTGACTTAATGGAAAATGGATTCTTTCGCCCCTCGATCATTTACACAGCTTGGTTTGACAACTGCTGCAGAACAAAATTTCGGTACCCATGGCGTTTATGATAATGATATACCCCTCACAAATGTAACAAAAATATTCTACAATGATTTTACACGACTTTCTTGGCATTTTCACTCATATTCGTTTTAGAAGCATAAAAAACACACATGGAATACAAACGGAACAACTGTGGTATTGACGACATCAGCAGTCGTGAGACCGCAATGCTGCCAGCACGAGAAATCACATAAATCTGTTCTGATGGTGGGAAACGAACTAAGGGTTTGAATTCAGCGTACAAAAATACATTAGAAAACACTTTTTTCATCTTTAGTCTAACAATTAATCTAAATTTATTAACCTGTGAAAGGTAATACCACGAGAGGTTCTGAGATTACCATTGCAAAGTTATTCTAAATGTAAAACACATTCATTTACTGCCCTCTATACAAAAGCAGCAGGCACAAATGCAAATTAGAAGGCAGACATGATAATATTCTTAACTCGAAAGAATGCCAAAAAAGAGATGTCGATGTGACGATAAATAAACTATGTAAAAAATCGAGTCAAATGGGCATTACAGAAGAAGAGCAACCGTGAAGAAACAAAGCGTTTCTCAGCAAATTGCTACAAGAGAAAATTGTCCATCTAACTGAGGAGAAGACTGGAGGTTTTTTCCCCATCCTAAATGACTCATTCTGTGTATAGGATAATATAGTTTCTTGAGGTTAGGTCATCTTGGAATTAAAAAAAGAAACAATTCACATTCTTCTTTTTATTGTTGGTTACCAAAGTTTCGGCCCCTTAATTGGGCCTTCATCACATCTTCCATTTAATTCTTGTTACCTAAACCATCATGAATCATCTATACTTTCTTGGAAGCCCTGATGAAGGCCCAATTAATGGAACGTTGGTAACCAACAATAAAAAAAAAGAATGTGAATTCTTTCTTTTTTTAATTCCAACACAACCTAACCTCAAGAAACTACATCATCCTATATAATTCAAGAGGTCAAGATTAAACTATCAATATCTGTGTATGTCGCGTCAACCTCAACCGGGAGCTCTTGCGCAAAACGTCCCATCCCCGAATAACAGCGTTGCGTGGCTCGCATCGTAAATGACCCCCACCGCATTGATCCGCCGACTCAGCAGGTGGGCAAGCACACACACGCGGTGCGCTCGCTCGCAAGCGCCAGAGGAACGTTCGCACGCCGTTCAATCGCTTTGCCGGCCCGGTCCCCCCCCCTTCCCCCCCGCAGCAACCGCGCCAATCGCGGGCCCTTATCGACCATGAGGCCACTGAATGAGACCATTGCGATTAGCATGGCCATCCCACATGCGTGGGACAGGGCAGAATAGTGATCGATAGGTAATGATTCAATGATAGTGAAAATTAAACAGTACTTTCATTCTACGTGTTTAAAATAAAATTTATTTCCAGATAAAATATCATTCTACTTACGTTTCTACTCTCGTTTTTATTACATTTTTTAAATTATCATATAACTTATTGTATTTTTGTTGTTGTAAGTCAGTGCTGAAACAGTAATGATGGAGATTCTACAAGTATCGTGAATGTATAAGTACAAGTATATTACTTGAAATTAAACATTACTACTACTTTTAAATAGTTAATTGAATCCCTGGTAACATTTCACAATCTCAAAAATACTGTTTTACAAGTGTCTCACAAACAAAACAGGAACTGAACTTGCTGAAAGCAAATTCGAAGAGTCATCATTGTAACTATGCGTAGCAGCATATTGGGTCCGGTAGAGTACGTGGGTTAATTCTAATACTGCGAAACGTTTCCGGGCTGAGGTGGCTCAGACAATCAAATGATGTCAGTGGAGTGCTCTGAACAGCGAGTCTCTAGGGTGAGTCGTGGGGTAGCAATATTTTCGACACTAGCTACGAAGCTGGACCGAATACTCTAAACGGTAGATTTCTGTGGCATCTCCAAACAATACAAGGCAAATGTCGGAACAGTGCCTGATAAAACAAGCCAGGACCGTGCATGATCTTTTCTTTCTCTTCCCTGTCCTATCCTCAATATACACACTTACATGCACCACATCTCCACATTTTCCGGTCGAGAGGTTAAACCAGAGCTAGAACCAGATGGCGAGAAATGACCAGGATAAGAACAAAATGGTTACACTTACGGGACAATAACCACAGCTGTTGACGCGCTCGGAAGCACGAAATAATCAATGAATCGAATTTATTAGCAAAAAGAAATGTTTAAGAGCCGTGAGATTAAAATGCTCAAAATATCTAATAATTAATTTAAGCGTACATAGAGTTAGAGATTTAGCTCGTTTCAAAAACCCACGCTACGAAGTGGGAATACCCAGAAAAATGAAATTACGGACGGGCAGACGTTTAAAAAAACACTTTTTTGGTATCAGGGGACCCTAGTTTGTTTATTTCCATTGAAATCTTGAAATAGATTTTGCGCAGCATTACATAACTTTCCCTATAGTACGTATATTACTCCGTATATAAGTATATACACAGGAAAATAAAAAAAACTTGATCTTTATAATTATAGTTGTAGAATAACACCAGTAACATTTCGATCTTTTTCAATTTTCAAAAAATCAGGGTTTTTAACCAACATGAGACCTACACCATTTTCTTAAATGTCCTTTAGCCTATCCAACAACAAAAGTTAATGAAAAACCATGGATACTTTTTTTTAATTTTAAGAATGTCCCAGAGGCTTCATGTAAAATACCTCCAACATTACAACATCGGTTTCGAATTCAAGGGGCCGCGACATCAGTCAGAACGATTGGGGAATATTAATTTTGGAGAAAATCGTTTGAACGGTTTAGCCGCTAACGTTGTTCACAGACATACGGACGGACAGACGTTTTGCTGTCAATCGTTTTTTCGGTATCAAGGACTCGCCAAATATGGATTCTAGCTACACCACGTGTTTGGGGATTTTTCTATCTTATTATAGCATCAGGATATATCTATTTCTTGCTGCGAGCGCTCTAGAATAAAAGAGTTTTTCTATAAAACAATTCACCGTTTTTTCGTGCAGCATTACAGAACTTTCTCTCTAAGGCGGTGGCGATATCGAGAAAGCAAAAAAAAATCGTTTCGTAGAACACGGCATAAACATGACTTGGGCTCTACCTGCTTATCATTATGTTAATCTCATATGTTCACAGAATGTACTTCAGCATCAGTCCAGTAGGTTTCTTGACCGTTCCCTCATGCCCAACGCTGGTTTCTCAGACTTAAAATTGTGTCATATTAACTAATTTGTGTCTTCGTAAAAAATATTTTCCACACAATCAGAGCGGAGACAGCGCAGTGGCAAAAATGAAATACCTTTAAAAGAAAGTAAAAAGTAATCGTATTGTAGGAAATGGCATAAAAAACCCTTGGACCCCACTTGATTAACCGCATTTTATTGCATATGTTCATTGGACGTGCGCCCCCAGAGAAATTTCGTGCTTGTTCCTTCATGTTCAATACTTATTTTTCCCACTTACTCGTAGAATTGATACATATTTTACTAATATGTTCCTTTGTTTATAAATATTTTCCTAACTATTTGGGTGGAGCGGCGCACTGGCAAAAGTGCAATACGTTTACTAGAATATGAGAAAGTAAAAAGTTATCGTTTTTAAGAATAGGATGGTTATCCGCATGTTGTTCCCATATTTTCAAAGCATGTACCCCGGCAGGCGGCCAGGGAATTTCTTGCAGCTAGTTTCCTAACAATTAGAGCGTGAACATTGCAGTGGGTCCCCCTTGGTGATAAAAGAGGACATTTTGATTTGCTATATTACTGGGAAGTGTACTCACAAAAATTAATATAGAGTAATCCCGTTTGCTGTCCTTAGTGAAATACTGCAGTGAGAGATTTTATCTTTTCTTCAAATCATGTTTTTACTCGTTTTACAAGTTGTGCTCCCTAGTAATGTGTCTCGACAGTAATACCTTGCATGTCTCCGCAGTGATACCAAATGACAAATTAATCGATTGAATAAACTTTTTAGACCCAAATATTTAAAAATAGTTGTCCATAAAAATAATAATGTAGTATAATAATTTTCTTACGTAACCATACCTCAACTTGACAGAGGTTACAACGTACGGTACCGTAATAAATTGTTAATTTGGCCATTTAATGTTTTATTTGTCCTAAAGTGAAAAAAATACGTAGAAACATACTGCTTCATATTCGCCTGTAGCGCATCCGAGGTTAAGAATGAAGTATGGTCTCTGATGGCGACAGAGATGCCAAACATGGCGCTTTTCTGCTGTACTCTATGAGTCGAAAGTTACGCGCACTATGGTGACGACGAATCCCGCAATGGGGCAGAGCGCTAGATTAGCACTAAAGTGGTTTGTCTCAAACCTTCCCAATTTTATTTCCCAAGCGTATTTCCTTCCCTTTCCTCCAATCTAAAACTATTCCTTTGAGATTCCGATACACAGGAAACGTTTCTGTTACGCTTCCCACGTCCTTTGTACTTCGAAATGTCTTAAGAAATCAGAAAGAAATTTTAATATTAAAGTGCACCATTATTTAAAAAAATTACTGTTTTTCTGGACCTCCCGGAGTTAGCACAGGGTCTGGGAGGTCCAGACCCTGTGATAACTCCAGGAGGTCGAAAACTGGGGATTTGAACTAGTGCCTGGGTACATACAACATACGAGTACTCCAAGAAAAAGTTTATTTGACCTTTTTCCAGGTAAAATATACATACCGACTGTAATAATAGTTGCATCATTATGGCCCGGCATATTGTTTATTCTTGAACGCTTTTGTCTGTTAACTTATCTGATCTCATTTATAAGATTTTGACATTGTTACCAGTAAGCTTATAAGATTAACCGTATTGGTTTCGAAGGATACGATATGCATATTGACCTGACCTCTAGTTATCAATACATGTTGAACAGTCATTGACATGAGCAGGCGGACAATGCCTAAGGAGAAGAGAGAAGAAAAATATACCGAAAGCATTAGAGCAGAAGCCGATAAAGCTGAGCAAGATTAATAATATGGGACGTTGTGTTGTGCAGGAAAATGTGTCGGCAAATACTGAGAGAAACATTACTACAAAGATCAGTCTTTATGTGTCGGAAATATTCAAATATATTGTTCAAACCGCAATATTAATGCACATGACCAACCTATATTCAAATTAATATAGGTTTAAAAAACAAACTTAATAATAACCTATTATTGCATGGTTGTATATTTGTTTCTTTGTTTATGAATAAAGCAGAACTTCAATGTTAAAGGTAATTACAAAATTCTTGCTAGAGATCCTTTACTACATCATAATGAGTCATTTAACCGACGTCTAAGCACGTAAGTAACAGCATACAAAGATAATCGGATGAGATAAACATTTATAACCTTCGATATTCGAAAGAACTAATTCTATGAGGTGTTTTACATCCGAAGTTACTTGCACTAGACGGACTTGTAAACAGTGCAGTTGTCGTAAGGGTGATTAAGTAAGAGATTTTTCAATAAATATTGAACTTTATCACCAATTTAACAAAAGTTCCATATTTCATTTAAAAATTAAACTTATATTAAATAAATATTTACAGTTAGAAATCCTTATGTGAAATTATATTATTTTTTAATACAGATCTCTTCAAGAATAAAAAAATGTAAACCTGTCCCATTAACTCATGTATTTCGTTGAGCTGCATCAGAACTCTCTAATTATGGCTCTAAACCTACGTACCTGTGTCAACTGCGTACTGAACGGGAAATATGTGGGTGCATAATTACAGAAAGCCTATTGCATAGGTCCGTCATAATTTTGAAAGGTCGGAATCCCATTGGGATTGAGTCTCATAATGCCACTTTTGAGCTACCACAAATGAATCTGCTAATGCCTTCTCTGTTCCAAACTCGCTCGCGCATGTCACCAAAAGCAAACAAATGAATGTTCACTCGCGACCCCTGTGTGGTCAACGCTTTCCAGTTGGACGCGACATAGATAACCCTTGATCAGCTAATTAAATGAATACAAATCCGTCATTAATAATTTTCAACGTGTGTGTCACAATCCCGAATCGTACCATTATCGTACCCGGGTAGGGGTTTGATTGGGAAGAACAGTGTTTTTAAACAATTTATAAACCAGATTATTTTTAAATTTTACAATTACGTCCTTAGATACGACAGAAAATAATAGAATGACCACTGTCAGCGACTGTTAATGCGTTCTTTTACATTGATTGACTTCCCCATATACTGCAGTTTATTCCAATTATTTTTATCGTTACATTTATATTCTCGATGTTTGTCTTCACAATACACCACAGATATTATCACGTAAGTTGTATTATTTTGATGACCTTGTTTTTTCTTTTTCCCCAACTTTGAAAATTACCAACTTCAAATGTTTTCAGAAACTGTATAAAAACTAGTGGTACTATAAGACCTACTTTCTCGTATTTTTTCTGTTATAATTTTCCAGAATTCAGAGAGTTCAATGAAAATGAGACCTGTCCCCGTTTTAGGTGCCCTTTGTCACATCAGAGGAGAAAATTCTGAAGAAAAAAATTTAAGAAAAAGTCTTTTTAAGAAAAAAGTGATAAATTACCTTTACTCCCAATTCAGATTATAAAAAACTACTCGATGTTTCAAAAGAGTTGTTCATAAACTTATTTGAAGAACAGATTGCAATTATAAAAAAGTTGGCTTAACGAATTTTCGATTTGCTTACTCTGTCACATTTAATGTATCTACTTTCTTTGGACTTAAAGGTCTATAAAATATTTTCTGAATGTAAATAAAGCTTATTAAAACACAGATTTAGCTCATTGATAACTTTTAACTACTGTTAAAGTATGTTAATTGAAGTGTAGCCAATATCTTACATATTAATAAAAATACATTGTTATATTTCTTAAACAGCACAAAAGCTCAAGAGTTTGCACGTCTAGTTTTATGTTTATCACACAGAATTCAAAACTGGATGAGAAATATTCCTCCTATGACTTAATTAAATTCTCATCTCATTATAAAATTTCCTGTTAAGTTCTTCATGATATATTCTTACATTATTTAGTTTTACTGGATAATAACTCGGCTGGTGTGAAAAATAAATCATGTGATGATCATAGTTTGATACTTTACGAGGCAGAAGCATCGACCATTTGATACAGGACAAATTCCTTTGGTAATAACGAACTTTTAACTACGAGCGATATAAAATGATGAACACAAAATATAGCTTCATCACTTGCTGTGAAGCTGTCACTATTACATTTATCAATCACTTTCCGCCTTAGCAGGATCTCTTTAAGGGACACTATTGATTTTCAGTTAAAAGGTAGTTTTTGATGTTTTATTTTTTACAAATCTTCATAATTTTATCTTTAAATTGGAGTTAACGTTATGTTGATGTCACTCTTACACGTTTTTTTTATTACTGATATGTGAAGACCTCATCGCTCTGGGTTTAGGTCCGTCTTCAATACATTTAGATACTCAGACACAAAAGTATACATATTTACTGAAAGACCTAGACAAGCGGAAAGTAAATTAAAAATTTGTGTTGTAAAGCCAACCATCGTGAAAAATGTTTAAAAAGGAAGTTATTATTGCCAAATGTTTATTCTAATGAGGCAAGTTATCGAGCTGGCGTGTTCGGAGGGTTGCATGTTTAAAGCCTATTTCCCAAAAGGTGATATTTTTGATATTAAATTCACTTTTTTATTAGCTTACGGATGTAGTTAGAAACTAAAATTTTAAGTAGTTGTTAATACAGGTCTCCTACGTTTACTGAAGCAATAATTTTTTCTAGTATTATTCATTCTGTAAAACTTTATTTACTAGAAAACGCGGTAAAAATTGCATTATGAAAAAATATTTTAACCTACAAAAATGATACACATTTTTTTCAAAACAGTTGCTTCAGTGTTATTATGAGTCATATATTTGTAACCTATAAAAAATTAATAAGTCTTTCTTAGCTGCTAAGAAAAAAATCAAACATTTAACATTGCCAGAATTGGAAATTCCGTATCCCCGAACGCTGAGGCAGGTATGCTAATATTTTGCAGTACATTATTTTGTCACCAAAAGCATTACAGAAATCCTTTCCAGCTATAAAACAATTCCAACTGATGAACTTGAAATTCAGTCACTACGTTATTAGTAATCCATGTGGACGAATAGACCATACTATTTTATTGTTTCAATGTTTCGCCCCAGAACCACTTTATTGAATCTTCTCCAACATGAAAATCTCCTAAAATAATGCACATTTTTTGGAGAAAATTTGATTGAAACGTTTTCGAAAGTACGGCATTGGAAGTGCCTTGTATTTAAAAAAAATGTTGTAGTTTTGTTGAATTCAGAAACTTCAAAAACAATTAATCATGCGCCATTTGTATGAATGTTTTATTATCTATCGGACAAGAAAAACTGCCAAAACATTTTGAGCCACATTTTTAAAAATAATTTAAAATGTTGAGTCTGTATGTAATGTTGCTTTCAAAATCAAATTATCTGAAGTAATTTGGAAAAAAAAGGATAACAAAACTTGTTGCAATTGCAGATATATTCGGAAGTATTCGTATGAAATTTAGTCGAGGATTACACAAAAAAACACGACGGTAGTTTTGGAGTGTGAAACTGAAAAATGTCCATCTAACTAAACGCTCAAAGGCTCCTGAAACACTTCTTGTTCCAACACCATGACCGGACCTACAAGTATGTGAACTTGTCCTATGCAGCTGATTCATGCTTTTAAGGAACCACGTACCCACGTTTATTGAACAAACATCCAATTTCTGCTTGTTGCATCCTCCAGTTTATTTTCGGACCTTCGACACTCCTCCAATTCCCAGCAATTTCCGCTGAAGAGCGCATTTCTGCGATAGACCAGCTTCGGAAACGGACCACGGCAATAAAGTATGGCGAATGTACACAAAGCCGACGTAGAGTTAATGATTTACGACTGTTGGCAAGAAGCGGTGACGGCGACGACGGGGGGGGGCGAGTGGTAGGGAGGGGGCAGTGTGGGCGTCGGGGTGGCGGCGGAAGGCGAAACATGAAATACGTTTATTGGGAATTTCGCGCCGAGCATGCAGACGCTGTTCCATCCGCGACGGAGTTATGCGCAATATCCCTTGCGCGAGCAGCAGTGCGTTAGGAGCGTCTGAGATGGAAGCTGCGGTCCAGAGAAGAGAACTCGGGAGGCGCGAGACGCGGATGCCAACGCCAGGGAGGAGCAGCTTTCAGTGCCGGATTTATGCACGGGGACAAAGACCCTGGGCACAGAAGAGCCCACAGTGTTCAGCAGTTGAAAATGAATTTCCAATAAGTAACAATAAAAAACAATAATATAAATAAATGCAATTGGAGTGTGTGTTTGTGATTTAAAAATAACTGTATTTTCATAATTTTGTATCAATGATATTAATGTAATAAAAATATAATATTCCACTGGATGATTAAGTGAAAACATGTATATACGGAACACAATTATGTTGTATTTTTAGCTATTTACAATTGAGATAGGAAGTTAATTACTTGGAAGATTATATTTCTGTCAGTAAATAACTCTTGTGTGTTATTTCATAATAATAGAATAAGAAGAGATTGCAATCTTGAAGCACTTATAGCCTTTATGGAATATGGGAAAGCGTTTGATAAAGTCAAACGACCGCTGCTGTGGGAAATTTTTAAAAAAGAGGATATACCTTACCATCTCATTTAAGTATTTAAAAGCCTGTACGCTGGAACAAGAATATTGACACAATTGGCAACAACTTTCTGAATATAAACCTTCGAGTTCAACGGGGTTGTAGCTTATCAGCTGAAGACGAGGAGGCAATAGCATGCTATGCCACTAATCGTAAGTTTTGAGAAGAGGGCAAGTAAAGGTTTAGACACTGAATTCTACACATTGGAATAAAGAACATTTATGAATTACACTGCCATCTTAGAGCGAATGTTTTAAATAAAATACCCAATTTCTAGATATATCTATGGGGCGTGGAAATACACTAATGTCTCAATTTCATCAGAAATGTGGCATAGCATCTTACTGCCGCAAAGTCTTTGTATATCCATATCTAAAACTAAAAGTATGGCCCTATTGCAGGAAGAAACCAATGAAATCTAAGACTGGTATAACATCACGTTCTGAAAAAAAATAAGCAATTTTAATTACATAGGAAACGACATATCGTACAACTACGGCAGAGACATCCAGAAGAAACTCTCGCAGTGGTCGCTAATGTGTGGAACCGTAAGAAGAACCCTTGGTACAAAAATCCGAAAATAATCAGCTAGAATTCTACCAAGTAATGGAAATACCAACCCGGCTATACGGTAGCGAATGCCGAGTTTTGAAACTAACAAAAAATGAATAGAATACAAGCACCTGAGATGAAGTTTCTGAAGGCAGTAAAAGGTTGTACGAAAACTGATCACGAAAGAAATCAAGATACTCCAATGAAATTAAAAGTCGTATCAGTCCTCGGTGAAATCGAAAGGTATAAACAAAATTGGACACATCATCTATACAGAGGAGCATCACCTTCCTAAAAAGGCATGGAAATATCGACCCCTTGGGAAAAGAGATCCCGGAAGACTAAGAAAACAGTCGACCATTGAACCGGAACAGAGAGTTACGCCTTGACCGAGAAGATTATTTTATTTTATAGTTCATATTTAGTTCTTAAGTTGTTTGAAACAAGACGTATAAAAGATGAACAATGGAGATAGGTGTCATACTCTTTCCACGATTTCTTTCCTACCCGTCTGTGCGAGGTCAAAAACGGCCAACCCGATTTTGATAGCGTTTTCTCTGCAAAGCAGAGTATTTTGTCGCAAATAACTTAGGCAATACATTCAGATTTTTATTTTACATTATATAAAATCTTTCAATACAAATCTATTGATATTCCAATCTCAATACAATTTTATTCTCCAGTCCTTTGAAGCAAGAAGAAAGTTACGTGAGATTTCGTAAACAAGATCTCCATCCCTCTTTTCCCCTTAAAGCAAAATGTAAGTGTGCATTCTTATTTTTTTCGCAAAGAACTCGAAAACGGGGTGTCATTCCACCTAAGTGTACATAGCCTTTGGAAAGCTACTTAAAAATATTCTACTAAAACATTTTTGTTTCATCTGATAGCGCAATAACCGTTGAGAAATTGAAGGACGAAATTGTTTCTGGAAGTTTGCCGAGGTATCTGCTCACAGCTGCCTAAAGCAACGCTGGTGCAGAAATGACGAACGTACACTGAGAAAAATAGCTATATTTCACAACAACGTAAACATAGATGGAATGAACATGTTGGTATGAAATGAGGAAACCATTAGAATGCTATGCCTTATTAAGAGAAGTCTGTGTACAGTCATGTTTAAACGTTCACATTGCTACAGCAAACTTTGGATGCTTGCGAACAAGTACTTTTGTCAGAGTAGCAAACATGAAAGGGTTTCTGAGAGCGAATCGTGGCAGGTCACAAAGGGGTTATTTTACAGATAGAATTCAATCCTTTCATTGTCCAAAAGTTATAACAATAATACATAGCCGGTCCGGGTGCATTAGCTAAAATCTAATACACTGCCATTAATAACAGCGTTTGAACGTGGTTAAAGAAGTTGATTTTAAAGCTCTGAATAAAACTATGACGAACCATCGTAGGGTCGATGGCTGTGGGGTGGCATCCGATAAGCCGCTCAGGTAGTCGATTCATATCCTGCGTAGATATAAAGGTTTCGAAGTGATAGGGGAGGTAATTTCCAACAATATCCTACGAGCGCGCATCGGGTCGTGGAATCTCTCGGAAACGCTAATCTTTAAACATTCTAAATAATGCAAAATCTGTAAACATCCCAAGGAATAATCGATGAATATTCTCTCGGATCGTAAATGCAGATAGTTGATGAATATGTATCATCTGTAGCTTAAACTACTTTTCTAATCATAAGCTAATACGTTCCAGAAGACGATCACATTTCTGACGAGTAAAGATAGACTACTGTGAGAAGCGACAAATCATCTCGACGCAACCAGATTATGAACGATGTGATCCTCTCTATATCAAACCGTACGAGCTTAAAATTGGAAGAGGTGTTCGGAGTTGAGACGTTTCTGCGTGAGGCAAAAGAGAGAGAGAGAGAGAGAGAGGGGTTGGCGACGAGGCGCCAGCCGAAGGGAGAGGGATGCATATTAAAGGGGCGGGGGGCGGCAAAGGAGCGGGGGCGTGTCGGGACAAAGGAACGGCCGTGCAGGCGGACAAGCCGAGGCGGCGCCCATTGTAAATCTAAAGCAGCGTTCCTTCCGGGCGTGGAGAAGGAACTGTCACGCCGCTGTCCTCACTGATATGACAAATGTATTCCGCAGCGGCCTCGGGAAGCCCTCCTCCAAACGGGATGGGACGGTCGCGCCCGCCCGGGGACGCCGACGAGGCAATATGTGCGGGCTCGATAGCATCGTCAGTAGTGTTTCTCAACGTTTTAGCTCTTGAGGAAATGTCGAATTTAAGGTCGGAAACTGAAACACTTGGAAGGAAATTGTTGTGAAACCCTTTTTAAAATTACTAGCAATTAGTATGGAACAAATGATGTATAAAACGCACCTGCAGAATATATATCGTTTCAATTAACCAGTTAGAGAAAGGCGAAGTATAATTTTGCATTTAAAGAACTGATAAGATAATGATCACCAAATTAGTTGTAAACACACAATGGTCACAAATATTAACGGGAACCAGTCGACTCTTGCCAACAGCTATTTAACTCTCGCATTTAAATATTTTTTTGAAATAATGCACATACATTCGAAAAATGAGATAATTAGCAAAGTATACTCTCTTTAACAATGTTTAAAACAATAAATTTTTCTAGCGATTATTTAGTGTCAAGCAAGACGATACAGATAGCTATACATCCATCAAATTTTCAAACTCTATTAAGAAAGTATCGAATTTGAATCTTTTCGTGAAAAGTAATATCGTATTTACATTCTAGACTCTAACAAAGAAAATAGCAAACATTCTCAATGTATGAAAAAGGAAAATCTTACGAAGAACATTTGGCCCTATTAAACAAAATGAACTCTGGAGAAGTCGTTCCTAAAAATTCGTCACTAGAAAATTGAATGCATCCTAGTATTCAACATTTGCGTTTCATTCTAAAGTATTTGTCGTGTATCTAAATGGATACACGTTACGTACTTAGGTTCTGATGAATCAATTCTAATTTCAATAATTTTCTGTTTTCTACCACATATTATTAATTTTTAACGCACATTCCGCAAAGCTAATTCGAAGCTCCAAAGCCTTAAAAGCTCAATTCTATAAACACTAACATTCTCAGTAGACCTTTCACTTTCTTGTAAAGTATCGAAATAATTCATGAAGCAAAATCTAGTGGTTCAAATATAAAAGTTTTCCTAAATGCGCGAAAATCATCTGTGATAAAGCCAGAATGAACGCGGAGTTGAAAAGAAACAATACAGTGATTTTGGAGGACACTGTAATACAGACTTAGTTACTGAGCAGTGAAAGGAATGCATACAGTAGATTCGCGAATATCTTAAGTAATTGGGACCAAGAAGGGGATAGAAGGAGAGGGGGATGGAGGGAGATACGTCCAAACGGAAAATTCTGCGATAATCAGTTCATTTGGTAGGAAGAAAATTAATGAGTAAGCACATTTTTCTTAGTCACAGGGAGACAACTAATACTGAGAGAGGCAATGGCAAACACAATGCTTGACGAGATAATTCGATGATTATCAAATTGGGGTATGTTCTCGCATTTTTGGAAATTCTGGACACTTTCTCCCTGTGCTATCGCCGGCTAACTAATACTGCGGCAACACTTCTCAGTTTTTTTCTATGGATTATTTAGTTTTGCTTATTGCTCCGATGACGAGAAGTTGCATAATCGCTAACATTAAATATCATACAGAGGGACCGATGAGAGATTGGGAAGAATGGCCCCTGAATTATGACTTTCATGAACATTTTTCAAACTCTGTCGAAGATGTTTTTGAAGAATTCATTTGCGAATGACTATTCCCAATATTCCTCTTCACTAAGTTTAGCCGATGAAGACGGCTCACGTCAGAGGAGTTTGAGAGACTTAATAGTGTTATCTGCTTGAGGTAAGGCTTAATAGATTTTGAAGTTGGATCGTAAAAAACCGAATTTGAAGAATAAAAGCCTGTATGTTTAGAAGACATTCTGCTTATGTTATTACGTCAATTGTATTTCGCTTAAATGAGAATCTTAGTTCGAGTTTTGGCCTATACGAGAATCATTTTTACCCTTGTCAGTTCCAGGACCTTGATTGTCATAGGGTAGAACGGCCTCTGTGAAAAGAAAACAGTTTTGAGAAAATCGATCAAAACTAAATAAAATTTCGACCATTACTAGTTTTTTTTCTAAAAAAACAGGAAATGGAATAAATCAATACAAATATCAATTTTTGGCTAAAATTATTCAAATGTGTAAATTATGCTGGTAAAATATGAAAATTGTTCGATTCAGGCTCTTTTAGCATAATTTGGAAATTTATTTAATAATGACTACATCCAATAAAATTTATCTACATTATTTTCATTTTAACAATAAATAGTGATTAGAAAATTTCGCAAAGGATACGGAGAGACATTAATGCTACAAGCAATTATCACACACTTAAGCATGTTATGCACGTTTATAGCGCATAATAGGCCTGTTTAGATGAATTTTCGGTTTGTTTGGTAAAGAATTGTACGCCTGCCTTTATACACCCGTTAACTCACATATTTAATGCATCTATATGAACCGGAACTTTTTCGGTAGTTTCCAAAAAGCTAAGATTAAGCCGCTTTTCAAAAAAAACGAAACTGAAATTCAAAATTATCGGCCAATTTTTCTTTTGCACTTTTTTTCTAAAGTTTTAGAGACTTTTTTACGTACGAATTCAAACCTTTCTTAGAAAACACGATGCATTTTCACATTGCCAACATGGATTTCGAAAATCAAAATCTACAGAAAGAGCCATGTTTTCTTTCTTAAAGATGTCGCTTCATCCATGGATCAAAATAAAACATATATTGGAATATTTTTGATCTTTCAAAAGATTTTGACGTTATTGATAAACCTTAACTGACGTTAAAGATAAAACATTTTACCTTTAAAATTACCTTCGTATGGAATCCGTGGTACTGCTCTAGAATGGTTATGTTTGTACCTTAAACAGCGATCTCAGAGAGTACAAATAGGATGTGATTTTATTTTGTCCTCCACAGTTATCAGAATACAAGTGTATTTCTTTAACGTGTGTAGAAACGTTCTGAAGAAACTTGTGTAGGAAGGAGTATACGTCATTCGGTCCTTGGGTCACCTTTCGGTTTTCAATTGGTTTTTCTGTTGGTTCCTGGCCCCTGTATTTCAAGCATGTAAAAAAATGCTCGTTGCGGGGCATCCAGATTCACATTAGATGTCGCGGGAATAAATACAGCTAAAGGATTTTTGTAGATTGTAACCAGCTCTGTTAAATACCAATATCTTCCAACATTCTTTATGGGCTGCTTTTGACTAGATAAATTGTTGCCCTTGCTTAAGTTGAATCCAGTGAACTTCAGGTCTTAAGTGCTGTCCATTTCAAATACAGTCCACTTTTGGTTCTAAGAGCTTTCTGCAGTTCTTCCTTCCAAATATAGACTCCTTACTTAGTTTTGTGTTTCACAAACTTACCTAATGTGTCATTGGCTCTAATACTCCTCAAACATTTTTCACTCACATTCTACATCTAAGTTAAGTGGTTTGTTTCCATGTATTCTTTTGTTCTATTGAGGAAAATATTGCTGTTGGAACCTAACCTAACCATTCATCCATACCAATTCGCATTTGTGGGTTCTGGCATTGGCTTTCAACGCTTAGTTGGAATGCAGTGTTTGCTCTCACCAAATAATGGTCTGACCCGATGTCTTTTTCACGCATGACGTTGACTTCTTGGAAAAACTCTCCTACATTTTCGTTGGCTTTGTGGTAGTTTATGATAGATCCACTACCTCAGGCAGTCCACGTGAACTTGTGGATATCTTTGTGTTTAAAAAATGAATGTTCAATAACAAATGAATTGAAATTTATAAAATCAAACAGAGTCTGACATTTTTATTAGTGCCATTTCTCCATGTGGGCCAATATGGTCTTTTACTCGCTGATTTCCAATTAGTGCATCCATTTCTCATCCTTTCATATGTAATCACTTTTATCAATCGAGTCTAGAACACATTGTAAGTTTTTGTAGAACATGTCAGAGTCATTAGATCTTTCTTCTACTGGAGCGTATCCTGCTAAATCAGTCATGCATCGTCTATGTAATTTTAATATGCAAGAAGTAACACTTTCGTTTATCCATTCATAGGATAATATTCTGCTTCTCCAATATTCTTAGTATTGCAAGAATCCTATTGGTAACCAAATAGATCAAATTATAAGATACAATGTCGTATATATTCCTTTCTGCCTTTTCGGGTTTGAAATAGCAGTATTAAGATCATTTTGGCTTCACTTACTTACGTTATTAATTGTTGTTTAGGTGCTAAACCACGTTCATTCCACATTCCTACTGAAATATGTTCCGCTAACCCAATTCGTTTGTCCTTTAATCAAGCTATAGTCATTTTCGTAGATGACCATCTATATATAATGAGTGACAGACAAAATTCCTCTCAAAATGTAAAGAGTAAAATTGGTAATTATACTGATTAAATTCGTTTTATTAGAAGCTGTTTCATTTACGGAAAAAGTATTAACGTATTCTTTTCACAAAAAAATGTACAAGATGTACGTAGCAAAAACCACTGTCTATACAATTCTATCATGGTGAGTAATTCTAAAACGAAATAGATGTCACTGGAAATACACGGCAACATTGAACTCTAGACATGACGTTTACTAAAACCTATCCAGTTGTGCAGAACGCCGATTCAACTAAAATATTCGATGCCATAAGTAAACGGCGGAACAGTACATTCATTGAAACTCGATCCCACCAAATCCTTCTCAAACAATGTCATTAATTGCGTCAGCAAGAGGAGCGACCGTCAGTCCAGACACATGTGCTGGCAGATGCTCATTTGTTACGCGGTGACGCGAACACACCACTGACGCAGGAAAAACTGTTGCCGCTTCCCCCATCATCCCACACGTCTTCCCCGCACAAAACACAATGTTGGTCTAAGCGGAAACACCAAAGAAGAAACTTGCGTAGCTCACACAAGGAGTCACACTTTAAGTTTGTTTTGCATGCGTTAAAAATATTTTATCTTTGGATTACCTTAATAGTTTTAACTAGTACGAGAAGTTTTGAGAATCAGTTTTGTATTATATAAAATTGTACGGAGAACAATTAAATTCTGATACTAGGTGAGATTCAGAAGGATGTTCCTTGCTAAGGACAGCACTGGGCCCGTATATATAATGTGAACACAATAAGAAACACGCGAAATCAATACAAGATACACAGTGTAAAAAATCATAAATTTATATTCAATTTATTTTGCATAAAAGCTGATCAGGTTTTCACTATTAGTACAAAACCAAAATTAATATATTTTTCTTATATCGTCAATTGTAATATAATACTGTAGTACAGTAATCCCTCGACATCCGTGAATTCGCGAGTTCCAAACATTCGCGATTAGAGAAATGCTACCGGTTTTAACATTCGGGAGTGCATCTTTTGGTCATACTACAATTTTTAAAGCGAGCACATTTTATTTCCTTTATCAACGTCATCTAGGAAACGAACTTGGCAGACGTCGAAGAATCTCGTTCTACAAAAATGTCGAAGTTGGAATGTCAGTTCTCGTTATTAAAATAATACAATTGTAAAGTAATTCAATTCAGTTGCGACAAATTGGAGGTAAAGGTTTTGGCCGTATGAACAGAAAAGCCATTCAGGATCTGTGTCACTCTCATTATAATGACCTAATAAGAGGAGCTTCGGGAAGTCATCAGCGAAAAAACCTCTTCGAACGTAATGATGAAGTAACGGAAGCGAATCTGCGAATGTCAAAACTGTTAAAGGCGTTTCAAAACTTCAACAAGCTCTGCTGAACAGGGCATTCGAATGTGATGCGTACATGGTAATACCCTCGAAAATTAAGAGAGAAATAGAAGTAGCAACTCTTTCATATTTTGATATTAGAATAACGAGGAGGAGGATGAAACAAAAAAATAACCAAATTCTATTACCAATTACTTTCATCTTTGAAATAAGATTCAAATATTGTTTTATTTATTCACTTTGGGATGTTAATTGTGAAATGTGTTTGTAGTAGCGCTTACTCAATTCTACTGGAATTGTCGATAACCAGGAACCTAACCCACCTTTCTGTATTAAAAGATAGAATCAACATTCGCAGATTTGACAATCGCGATGCCTTTTGGGAACCTAACTCTCGCGAATGTTGAGGGATACTGTATAAGGAATACACGGTAACTTCATAACTTCGAGTCACAAGAAATCTGTCATTATTTTAAAGATTCGGTAATGAAAAAGAAGGGCCTAATTTGCCAATAATTTAAAACATGTACCACATTTACGGAAATAAAGACCTTAGCAGCTGACGTTCTTGGAATCACTAATCAATCGATGCCGTCATGTATTCCTATTTCGCCATTTTCATGATCGCAATGGATTCCTATTCCACCATAGCGCTATCTGCATCACATCTTCCTATTAAAACATTTTACGATGATTCGGGACAAATAAATGAGTTAAAAAAGTTGAAATTTACTTACATAAATCAACACAGTATTCACACTGAGTATTCGTATCTGACGAAATATGTGGCAAGTTTTCATAAGTCGTTTTGCCGAACGTACGGCGATTAAGGTGCACAACACAACAGGTAATGACAATGAATTGGGAGACCTTAGTGAATATTACGAGAAAATTAGTGCCTAACAAGAACGTCATACATTGAACATGCTTAAGAATGTTTTAAGTTAATCGCAATGCACGACGGCCGGAGTCTCGTTATGAACTTCGAAACGCTTAGCGAACCGTCATGTGTGACATAGAAGTGTTGGGCAAAGAAAGAATAAAATGTAATTGACAAACTCATTGATATTTTTTGTTTAGGCCGAAGGCCGGAGACTCATCATGATTCTATTTTCAGAATTCAACTTGTTTGTGGTTTACGGTAGAGATCCCAGAATTAAGTAGAAGAGCACAGAATACACTTCTCCCTGCAGCACGTCACATGCAGTTTTTGATGTAAAATAAATAAAACTGGACATGCGGGGCACAGCGATACAGTTTTAAAAGTTTGAAGTTACAAATGCGACGCGGTTCCTCTCGCGGGTATTCGTAACATGCATCAATCAACACACCACATTAAAATAAAAGATTTGAAACAGTTTTTTGAAAAGAAGTTTCAGTTTTATTGAAAATGTGCCATGTCAATTCATTTACACCTGAAAACTTTTGACAAACTTCAAAGAAAATTATTAACAAATATATGCTCCCACAAATGCGATCACTTACAAAAAGCATCTCTAATGTAAATATTAATACGGTAGATGTTAAAAAAACCATAATATATTTAATTTTTGAAAAATCAAATTTCAATCAAAAAGGTGCTTATGCCCAGTTGTGTGTGCCTTATCCTTATGAAACGTGTACGAAATAAATAGCAGAAAAATCGTATATACAAAATTCTTGGATAAAGTAACATAATAACAAAGAAAGTTTTAAATAATTCTTCAGTAACAATGAGAGCAGATAATAAAGGATTGTATAACGCTTGAAATTAAATTATTCATATGAAAAAATAATATTGTATTATATTGTGTTGTAATTTTCTTTCTTAACAGAAAATTGTATGTAAATAAAGAAATTACAATAAAATCACACTCGGAATACAAGTTTATTTTTGCTATGTTTGGTGAGAATTTCTGAAAATACGCAATGTTTGACATCTCTGAAATCATTTCTCTTAGCAATTTATCGTAGTGAAGAAATGAATCTTGCGCGAATAATCTACAAAATACGATTATAAAGACATCAGCAAGTTTTTCATTGAACGGTCTTTGACTACAGTAACTTTGCTCTTCCAATTAAGCCGATCCACTTTATACCTGATGGAACAAACCTATGAAGAAATGATGAGAAAATAGACCTCAAATGGAAAAAATAAGCTGTCATAAAAATTAAATAAACGATGACGTACTCTACATAATATTACTTGTTGGCCGCAAAACATCATAATAAATAAAGACATAAAATATGGCTTTGTATTTGAGAAAATTATTACTACCAATTACCAAAATACATTAAATCCAATATAAAGGTTTGAGTGGTTGGTGTACACGTTTCCTGTCCTGTTCAATTGTCATTACATAGGGTGTAAAATTATTTTAATAGCTCCGCAACCTCAAAGTTGAGAACGCCTCCTCTAATTGACGCGAGTGATGCGCCACCTTCACACCCCAGCTGGCTCTCATCACGCAAAATGCTGCCTCTCATTGCCGCTTCAAGAGTTTAATATGGCTCGGGGCCAGCCAGGCCTCAGCGAAGAGTGAATCCGGCAGGCTGGTGCGGTTCATGCGAACTCCGTCAGGGCGCGAACGGCCCGGCCCCACTTGAATGTAATTACAGCGAGGGCATTAGAGCAAAAGTTGAAAACGTCGGCCCGACCGAAACCCGTTCGCCGGCAGGAGCCTTCCTCGCGGCAAAGCGACTCGCTACGGGGCGGCGGTCTTTGACACGCGGGCCGTTTTTTATTCTCTCCTCCTCCCCGTCAGTGGCCCTGTCGTGGCGGTCATTTATTGGCATTGGGGAATACATACCCCGCAGCTCTTTGGCTTATCGGTGAAAAAGGAGGAGAACTTAAACACACTAACTTTAATTTAACTTACGGGAGTGGCCAGCGCTTTGGCCGGCAAACCATGGTTCACGTACAGAGAATAGTTTTCATCGACTTCTTTATCAGACTTATATTAGTATTTTATTTTTAGTTATGTTATTCGTTTGTTTTTCATTCACTCGAACATCTATATTGTCGGAAGCTGACTTGTTTGCGTGCGGGGAGCAGGGTGCCATTGACTTATTTGTTTTCCTTATTCCCGTTTGCCGTTTTAATTTTTGCCTATGGACACTTGGTGCAATATACTTGGGACAGGAAATAGCTGCGGACTAGGCGAGAGAGAAGGCAGCTTCCAAGAACACCGAGCACATTCTTCAGCCTCGCAATTAAGTCAGCCCCCAACTACTTCCTTCTCTACTTATTTAAAGACAAATGTCCTTCTTTATTTATTTAAAACCAAGTCTATCTTGTGCATTTGACATCCAGACTGACGCGGAGAATTGTCGACCGCACCCCTGCCACAATTGCCACCGCTACACGTCCTCGCTACTTCCCCCTCGCCCTGCAAGTGACTCTTTCTCCACCTCCTCCGGCCACGAAGGTGCGACCATCGCCCATCACCACCGTCACCAGCGCCAAAGCCTCTACCACCTCTGCCCCCAGCACTGCCTAGTGGCCGGCTGCTCTGATACATAATTTCCCCGAATAATACTAGGCAAATTCCGGATCAGTATCTCAACGTATATGCCGCGAACATTGAGCGATCATTCCTGTCGCATCCTCGTCCTAAACTCTCCTCTTGCACATAAACCTACACTTACATGCACTACATTTCCACACATGTCGGGACACCCGTGAGGGACCTAAGAGCTTGACCGGCTGGAATTGTACCCCAGTGAGGGAGATAGATACATGGAGAAAAACTCACAAGCGGGTAAAACCTAATAAATCTCAGAAGGTGACGTGTAGGTTGTCTAGGTATCTCATGTCCCAGGACGGGAGAAACATGGCCACCTCCCTGGATATAACATGTACCACACCAACTGGACTTCTTTTCTTGTTTTCTTTTCTAGGGCTTATAGCCTGCCGACAGCCGGTTACCCTTTACGTCCCTATGGGACGTATTCGACCATACACGACACCAACACACTTGCGCGCTCCTCTGAACTCAGTAGAGCGCTCGGCCCTCCGTGGGAACACATACATGCAAGACAAGGGTCAAACAACTATGCCCAAGGCGGGACTCGAACTCGCGACCGTTCGGACCGAAGCGCTGGGTGGGTACATGCTCTTAGCCACCTCGACTATCCACAAACTGAGCTAATGTCCTAAATTGATTGACGCGCTCGAAAACAAGTATTCCCTTACCGCCCATTCTTCCCCGTCATTGCCTTCTCTTGCCTCACTGCCGCCGTTGCCTCTCCATCTTACTACCGACGGCGTCACGGCGACACTTCTAGTCGCTGCCATCTACATCACCACTTCTCCCACTTCCGTTCCCCGTCCCTGGCAGAGGCGGAAAAGTGCCCGTCCGGCAGCTCTAAACCGCCTGTGTAGCGCCCGGGGACGCAGGCTTAACTTTTATAGGCGCTTTCCGAGGGGGCATGAGGCACGGCGCAGCGACACGCGTTGGAGAAAATTTGTTTAAGGGCTTCAAGGCGGAGCCCGTACCGAGTCGTTGGGGCGGCAAAATGACGAAGACGAGAGAAGAAGGGCGTTGATAAGGTGCGACGAAAATACCCAATGCGGTCAAGATTAGTCTTCAGAGCAATGGAGATGGTTAATTAACGTACTGGCAGTGTTAAAAGACTGTGAAGATATAGTATAGCGTGAGCGGTGCGGATGTAAAGATAAGACGCTGTGGGAGGGTAAGAAAGATTGCAGGTTCGCAGATACAAAAGCTCTGCAAGTTTCGAGAGAGACATGGCAGGGAGACAGTGTAATGAGGACAAAAGAACGACTGTGTTCCATTTAAGAATCACTTCCAAGTTCCAGTTTTAAACCATTTTGAAATAATTATATGCATTTGATGCATTTGACAAATTCGAGAAAATTAAAGAAATTTTCTCACGTTGATAAAGTAGTAGAAAGTAGACCATTTGACCCATAATAATATGTAAACGAATGTTTAATAAATTTATAAATTTATTAATTTGTGAACAATTATTTCTTAAATTGTTCACAAAATTGCTTCTAGCCCTTTTTATTTATTTTTACTTATCACTTTTCAACTGCTACGGTCATTTAGCGACTACTGCAATTTAAGTTTGGTTTTACATCTCCGGGGTAACGGTAGGACACACACAAAAATCTATGCCCGAAGCGGGATTCCAACCCGCGACTCTTCCAGCCATGGCTGCCATGGCAGACATGACCCTTCAGTTTCAGCGACCACAACTATCCAGGCCGGCTCTTCTAACCCTTGCTAATTTATTTTTGATAAGACTAGTGAATTAAATGAATTTATTACATTTTCCGTACGTGCTTCTTTGTAACTGAAAAATTGAACTGATTGTTACTTACCTAATTATGTGTTATTTAAAACATTATTCCTAGTACGTTGCTATTTAATTTTTTTGTTCCAATTCAATCGCCTCTAAGCTACGAGTATAGAGGTTGAGTGACGTAACAAGTACCTCCTGCAATTTTTGAAGGGTTGAAGATCTTGCTACGCAGTTTTCACGGAAATTAAAAATTCATAAGGAGATGAGGTTAACTGATACATGTATTAATTTCTATTTTATCACTTGTATTTTATGAAAAATTGAGGTATCTTTTCAAACAGAACCATACACATTTTTTAGTCATCATTAGCATAAATAAACGATTTTATTGATGTACATGCCATACGTTAGATAAGCATTTTTTTAATAATTTAAATTTTTGCGACTCGTGTTTAACGAGCGCTTCCTCTGCTAACGCGAGCTCTGAGAAGGGAAGCTGATTGTAGTATATGAAGATTGGAAACGAATTTCAAATTTTCACAGTTGTAATTTTTTTCTTGAAGTCATCTTAATCATCATTTAATCCTATCCATCAAACCTATTAACTTTTTAATTCATCGAGTATCAATATTCTGTATTTGAAGCAACTTATTTGACATGAAGCTGCAGTAAATTAATACGACAATATGTCATCCATAATAACTTAATCTCATCTATAACTTAATAATAACTTTCCCTCAGTGGTCTCAGACTTTGCTGAGGCTCAAGGAGCAATATCGAACGGTGTCGGTGGCAAATGTGGTAGCGGTGATGATTGTGGTAGGGATGGCGGTGGTGGTATTAGTGGTGGTGGTGGGAACGGTGTTGTTGTTCTTGGTGGTGGGGGGGGTGTTGTGATAGTGGTGGACGCCGTAGCGGCAGCTGTGGAGATGGCTGCAGTGATGGTGGACTGGTAGAATGCTGGAGGGGGATGGTAGTGATGGTAATAATGGTGGAATGGTGATGGTAGTGATGGTAATAATGGTGGAGTGGTGATGGTAGTGATGGTAATAATGGTGGAGTGGTGATGGTGGGGGCAGTGCTGGTGGTGGTGGCGCCAGCACAGAGATATTGCGGTGAGTGGGATGGCTGTGCCAGAGGCGGAGGGACTACTGGGGTCAAGGCGAAGTGGCTCCCTCGGGAAGAAAAGTGGCTGGGCTGAAGGAAAGCCTGTTAAGCTCCAGGAGCCTCAAGATCACCCCGAACACGTCTCAGACGGCTCAGGGCTTTCCCTGACAGCCCCTCCCCCTTTCAAGGTCGCTTGCGGGCGGTAGGAGGACGACGATTCGGCGGAACACACAAGGAGGAACTTGACTATATTTGACATTTTCAATTTCTTCTTTCTGCTTATCGTTAGCAGATTTGGCATACTCAATAGTAAATAACTTGACCATCTATAACATACGTTTCCCCCCCTTGGGTGTAAAGCAAGCCCATCGAGAGTTCAATAATTACAAGTAATTCAAGGAAAAGCACTAAGAAAATTTATTAATACCCCTTGTCCCGTAAAATAATGAAGAGGAACTACAAATTCGAGTTCTAATGACAGAGCACTTAAGACATAGTGTCTTATTATTCTTCACGACTATCCAACTGCACTATGTAATATTCAAACTAGTTCGTACAGCATCAACAAAAAAATCAATTCAAGGTTCCTAAAAGGTAAATTCAAGCTCTTTAATTCACATGAATTTATAATTATCCGTTCTTCCTAAAACATTAACAGTCATTAAACCCATGTAAAACCATAAACAAATAAATTATAAAAATACTTCTTATCTCTTCAGCGACTTCTTCAGGTTACTGATATTACTTAATGCATTTAGATATTGTTAAGAAAATAATTATTTCTGCTGAAATCAAAAGATCACATGCAAGTACAAAAACCTCTTAACTACTTTCCGAAAGAGCGCTGAAAAATATGCACATTGTACTCCAAGAAACATCGATGTATGTGACATGGGAACAATCCTTTTCTAGGCACACTGTTCGATCAAAATAATATTATTTTGGAATGTTCAAATAATATATTTCACCGATAATAAAATACTATTATTGACACTTCCAAATCAATGAAGCAATAATCTAGTACTTCATTTATTTTCTGCTTATTTCGTCAACGATTCTCGGTATTGATGACACTAAGGTCCGTTCGCTATAACTTCACTCCGCACGTAAACAAACCCACATGGTCGTCGCTTGTTGTCATTGGCTGACGGGCACCACACCACCCTTCGGGGCGTCGTCGTATTCTATAGGAGTTAGGTCCCTTCCCAAATTGATTTATTTCCTGACACTCTGCACGAACACAAAATACGTAGAAAGCATGAAAAAAGATGCAGATACCTGTTGTAATTTCGTCAACATTTTATTTACTTCTTCCCTAGAATTGGTAACAAGTTTTAAATACCTTTACTTCGATCTGCCTTCAAGTGTATGACTGTCATACATGCTACTTATTTTGTGCATAATTCTTCTGACTTACGTTTTGCATGAAAAATAATTTGTTTCAGTGTTTGTTTCAAATGCAGTAGCTAAAGGAAAGAGTGTTCATTTTATTTTGGTGTTAGTAGAACAAAGTTATGAAGAACTGCCGAGTGTTTCATTACGTTTTCACTATTGTAAGATAATACATCACTATTACTTTTAGTACGTGGAGTCTTTTTCGATCTTATTATATTGTATTATGTATTGCAGTTCCAGTTATTCTATTTTTTAACTTAAGAGTAATGTAAGTGTTACTTTGTAACTTAAGAGTACTTGCCTTACGTAACATAACCTATGAAAAACAATCTGAAGTTTTCTGGAAATAACATATGCCAAGTTACCGCAAGCCAACGCCTTTTGCAACTGGAAATAAACCATGTTGTGCAGAAACAGCAAAAGATCTTTATAAATCAGCCTCTCACATTTGACAGATTGAAACATTACACATAAGTTGACTTATCTTTCTCATAGTTTTGAAAATCGTACAAAACTAACAATAGCATCTCTGTGGCACATTTATTT
This sequence comes from Acheta domesticus, assembly GCA_031308135.1. NCBI lineage: Eukaryota > Metazoa > Arthropoda > Insecta > Orthoptera > Gryllidae > Acheta > Acheta domesticus. Next base: position 84,262,509 of record JAHLJT010002406.1, read on the forward strand.
ATGATCCTTCAAGGTAGTTAACAAGATTATAATTAAATTGAAGTGTTTTGCAGGTTGCTCTTTAAATGGACAGAAACCGTACGAAAAAAAGAAAGGTCAGCTGATCATTCCACAGAAGTTTGATAGGAATCTTGTTTACACTCAGTGAATTATTGTGAAGAATGATTGTTTGTTCGTTTCAGAAATTTGTTGTTTTTGTTGTGGCAAGTGTTATTGCAGTAACAAATTGTTATTTAGTTTTTGAAACCAATGTGGCTGGAAAAACAGTTTCGAAATGTTTATTAGAAATTTAGCAACATACTCTTTTTTGAGGTATGATGATAAAAAACATACTACGGCCTGCAATGTTTCTGTTTATTCAAAGCATTTTTGAAATTTTGAACTGAAAAAAATCCTTAAATTTAAGTCCGTTCAATAAGTTAAACAACAATACATGGAAATAAATCAGATAAAAATCATATATCAACCATTTTTTTTTAAAAATTGAACATTTTATTTTCTAACTCACTTAAAATCATATCATCATTGGGAGGGTTGTGCAGTGTGCCTATAGACTGTGTCTACAGAAAAAATAAAAAAAATTACAATTTCAAACCTTGTAGTAAAGTTTGTGCCTTATGGTTCAGAAGTTTTGAAATGTGTAAGTCACTACTGCACATTGTTATCAATAAAGGGCATTGTTATACTACCTTGTTCATTCAGTTGATATTTTGATTCTACCACATGTTCCAAATTAAATTATCCGCAACAAAAATATAGTTATAATTCAAGTGTTAAAATGTAATGTTTTTCTGTAATAAATAAAACTGCATTTAAATAAAATTTTGTTGCCGAAGAATCCTTGGAACTGTTCCCCAAGCTTCTGTAATGATGTTTTTGTGCAAGAAATTTAACAAATTTTGTCATAAAATATTATTTGTGGTTTTAGAATTGATTTTTTTGTTCTTATTCAGGTGACTTGTGGAAATTACTTTTGAATAACAATTTAAATATTTTGAAATTCGAAATTAAATTGAAAAGAATAAAGTTGTGGTTTGTTATCAAGCTAGGGGTGAAACGTTTTACGAATGTGGAAGGCAGACATTGCCTATTTGAGATACTTTATGAATCTTTAGTAATAATGCGAAATGATTTCATCAACGATTGTACTTTTTTTATTTAATAAAATTACTGCTCAATAGAGTAATCCTACCGACACCTAAGTTTTGGTCTCTTATTTTCCAGGTTAGTATGAGATGCATTCCTTGATGTATCAACGTGTCTCACTCCACGAGCAGCACTTATCTTCTCACCAATTACCTTTCTCGCATCATTGTGATCTTTCCAACAAAACATTCTGAAACGAGGTAAGAGCGCAAAAAAAAATTATTTTCCAATCGATGGCTCAGGCTAATCCTGAATCCCTAATAATAATAATATTCACGTTTTAACAGAGAACTACATACTTTTTGTTAATAATCTGGAAACTTTCGAAGTTGTTCTAAAATTTCCCAATTTACTTTAATAATTAAGTTTATACTTAATGTCCAAGTTAAATTATTAACAATAAATTAATAATTGAATATTATTGTCACCACAAACATCTTTATATTACCTTTATTTCGATTTTTTGAAATATAGAAATACAGGCAATGATTTTAGTTTTTATTTCATAAAGTCAGTTGGAAAAGATCAACGTTTTTAACCAAGTTAATATTTAAATAATTTGACGAGTTATTTATTCATAAATGTCAAAATAGTAGCTTTGATATCACTGACAACATCAATACAAATACCAACAATCAATTTTAAATTTACACATTTTGTAAATACTGGAGTGAATAGGACCGCAATGCTTTCTTCAGAGATATGCGTTAAGAAGGATCAATACTACCTACAAGAAGCCTAAGCAGCTTAATCTCTCTCGATGGGTTAAGCATGAAGTAATATTGTCTGTCGTTCGAATTTGTACTTTTATAGTAGAGAAATATTTTTGTCTGTCGAAATGCGTATTACTCAGAAGATTTGGCATCCATGAGCCTCAACGCAATCCGTTAACACGTCGTGTAACGAAATTACACATGTGACATTAACTCTTAATTTTAAGACAAACCAAGAATTGGTGTTCGACATCTTCACGAAATCTCTAACTCCGCAGCTTAGTAGCTGAGAAACACCAGTGCATAATGAGTTGCCTACCAATGAGGGGCAAATGTCACTCGTTTAATTTTCTTTTATGGACTTCACCACCATATGTTCATTGAGAAAAAGTTATCTTCTCCTTCCACGCCTCAGAAGTTTATTCCGAGACGGAAATAGTTCAATTGGCTGAATGAAACGGGTCATTCATCATCAGAGCATTAGAGACAACTGCGTTTTACTCGCTTTAAATTATACTCACCTTTGTTAACATTTTATAGTATTTTATAAGTATACGAGATAGGTAAGTAGATACGTAAGAGATAGGTAAGTAAATACTTCGTAGATAAGTTGTTCTGCTATACCAATTAAAATCTTCTAGTTATTTAGACCTTCGCCACACCGTAAGACAGTGTCATTGTCACACATATCGCTACATCCTCCAATATCATCTCCATCATAACTACTTCCGCTTCTAGAATAATAATCTTAATTCAGGGTGGCCACGTTTTCTTTGAAACAAATTTCTCGAATTTTCCTAGTGAAAGTTGTTTTTCTTTTATTTTTCCCCGACACAAGTCGAGATTATTTCATACTATTTAAGGAAAAATCGCGTACTCGTACATAAAGTGTTAGTACGATATTAAACCGGTACACACTGATCCCTTTTCTCCCCGGTATCTCAGATTCTCTTCATTTCTGAGAGAAACACAGACAGTACAATTTCTAAGACGTAATACGTACTATTTCATTATTTTTCTTGGCAGTTCTGATTTCATAGTAAGGAAGAAAAAAAATATTTGATTCACATATAAAGTGAGTTTGGAAAATGATAATGTGGAAAAATTATTTGAAGAATAATATATAGTTTTATATTTCTCTTAAAATTATATGTCCATTACTTCTATTACTCTCAAAATTCTATGATTCGTCCAGATCGATGGAAGTTCCTGACCTTCCATTATCGGCGGCTTCGGTGGATGAGTTAGCGTTAAATCTAATTTCCTGAGTCTCTTTTATGGTCGCAAGAAGCCTTTGAACGCCTTCCTTCGGAGAGGAAGTAAAGTCGGTGGTCCCATGTTGTAAATTTACTGCACAGACAAGCTCTTCAAGCCTAAAAGAAGAGTCTGAGCTAAATTTAAATCACCTGTTTCGTCGCCCGAGTGGTATCTTCTTTCTCCGTTACATGGTGAAAGGATCGCAGAGAAATTGGCGTGGTCAGGCGGAAGAGCAGGTCTGCTGGCATGGGTCTCGCCACGTAGAATACCGGCATCATTTCATTTCACTGAATTGAATTATCCGTAAAGTGGCCACTCTTCTAATACTAGTGTTGTCAAGGTCGATGCCACGAGCAGGAGTCCGTGGCTCGAGTGCCACGACGAAATCGACCCTCCACGCAGTTCATTACCCTGCCACCAGAGACAACGCCATCCCTATAGTAAAACGGCGGGGTTACTACTACTCGTAATAGTTCCCTTTCCTGACGCTAGTTGCGCAGCGAAGCTCGTGGCTTGCTACGGTGCCACGACGCGTGCCACTGCCACCAGTAGAAGACCTTGACACCACTGCACTACTACCATCACAACCACAAACGTCACCACCTCCATCACTGCCTTCAACGTTACTACCGGGCGTCCGCCAACGCCACAAGAAAGCCTCAAGCCTCCGGCCGTGGGGGCGCGGTGACACCCGAGAGGCTCCGAGGCCACCGGCGGCGGCGGTGAAGGCGGCGGCAGTGGCAGTGGCGGCGGCGGCTTCTCAGAAGGGGAGCGTCTAGCAAAGGGCGCCGCGGGATTAATGTGACAGTGAGAAGCAGATGACGTTGTAATTACCAAGAGCACTCGTTAGAAGCAGGACACGTCTGCGCCCGCGGCCTTCTCGGAATTCGATACACATTTTATTTTTTATCGACGGCATTCCAAGGGCGGTACCAGGCAGAGGGGGATGAGGTTACGGCATCTTCCCTTGAAAAATGTAGAAAATTAAAGAAATATTAAAACATAAATGTTTCTATATTGTACATTATCGTCGAAATTATTTTGATAGAAATACATTAACGCAGTTTTGTAATTTAACACTTTAAACATTCACTCACTTTCAACTTAAATTACAATATTTTTAGCAGAGGGTATAACTTAGTAGTTTAAATAGAACTGCACCTCCGAGAGGAGAATTTTGGAATATACTTCAACATCAACTTCAATTTTTGATAAAAATACTAATAGGAAGACAAATGAAATAACGATTAGAAGCTTTATTTTCAAATATCCTCTTAAATAGTTTTGAAGCATTTCTGGGACATTTCCGGAAGCGAAAGTTAGCGCTACCGGTAATAAAACATGAGGATTGCAAAGGAAACTTTGTACAACACAATATTTACCGTAATTGTCTCCTGGAATCCATGAAATCATTGATAAGATATTCGATTAAGATTTTTGTTTCCAAACGTCATTTCACAACTGTATTTCATAACAATTTGTTGAATTTTTATTATATTTCAGAATATCATCAGAAACGAAAATTTCAAATTTGCATGTGTTTTCTACTTATTATCGATACACATTTTATTTTTCGTCAACGACATATCTTACACCAAAATTGGGCTTGCTTTGACAGCAACAACCATTATTTTTTATGTCGCGTATGTGATAAACAGAAGTGTCCAGACAAAGTAAATACATCCTTTTAAATATTTTGTATAAACACTGTTTCGGGTCGGATTCTGTGTCGAGGCCGGTGTTAAGCCGGAGCCCGAGGCAAGTTGTCCCAGTTACCACCTCTCTTGGCGCCACTGTTAAGAAAGGACTACGCAAATTGGGTCTATCTTCTTGATGACACCCAATAATTGACGAAACGTTCTGACACAATTTTGTTTTCTAAACGTCGTTTAACAGTCATATTTAATGGCTTTTTTTGGAAGTTAAGCTAATTCAATATCTCCACAGCCATAAAGCTGAAAACTCTTTGGCACTGTTTCAAGCGTTACTCAATTAATACACATTTTTATTTCTCATCCACCTTTCCCCTTTAATATGGCAGCACTGGCAAATTCAGTTCCTACAATAATTTTATTACAAAACTGATGAATTTAAGAAGCAGAGAAATATTTTACGACTTCTGTGTTTAGTAGTGATTTTTTGATGGTACGATCGTCAATATATTGAGAACATAATTAAAGTATTTCAGGTCTGTCGAATGACAGTATTTGTAAATCATAAAATTTCGAGACAAGCATTAAGGTAACAATAGGCTTGTTCTCTAAAACTTGCAATAAATGAACACTTCAATCAAATTGACGGAAAATCTCCTGGAAGTTAAAAATCCAGTCACTGATTACTGTGAATCAGATCATTAAATCTGATATATGAAGAAAAGCATTAAAAAGTGAATGTGATGAGCCTCGAGCAAAGTTATTTTTACGAATTCAGCAGAATATTCACAGTGAATATTTCCATTATACTGCTTCTTCTATTTACATATATTTCTTCGAATTTTTGCACATCGCTCGATGCCCATACAAGAATCTTGCATCCGTCCACAAGCATAAATGAATGGATATTACTAGAAAACAAAAAAAAGAATAATTCTCGGATTTTCATTGTTTGGTACATACAATGAACGTTGCTTGACAAGTAAGAATAATCATGTAGCGTATTCCTTTGACCTCCAATTCCGGAGACAGTATTGATTTGTGGGGTGACAAATAACTGAAAAGAAATTCCCTTTTACAAACAACTGTGATGTGGAGGAAATTCTACTTACAAACAAAAGAAAATGAAAATCACGACCAACAATCACAAATAGCCTGCACGGGAAGACGCCTGGAGGTTGCGTTTAGCTGCGCTTTGTGACTTCAACTGCTTCATCGTCTTAATTCGGAAATTACCATTTATTCCATTTTTCACCATACTTGAAAACCTTCAATCAGCTATCGTTAAATTCAAATTCCTTTTGAATCATAAGTGCTCTTGCTAACGAATGAATGAGTGAAGATATATATATTCGGAAATATTAGTTTTTCAAAACGTTCATATACTTGTGGTGCAAATCTTACAAATTTCACATTTGACGGTCAAGGACATCAAGAGTACGCGGAATCGTAATACGTCGCTTTTGAAAACATGCGAATAACACTTTTCCTACCGTAAAGCAATAGCAATTTAATTTTCATGCAAAGACGTTTGCATCTTCTGTGGTGTTTCCAAAGTTTCTTTTCAATGAATATTCTCAATCAATTTTAAGAAAAAACTAAAAGAGTAAACAATCTTCAATAAGTAGAAAAACTTGATAATTGATGTGAATGGCTAAATGCAGAGAGTGTTATACAGAGTTAGACACACGCGAGAGCATTGTCATATAACGATTAATTTTGTTGAATATTCTTGTAAATATATGTATACGTGCAGATTAAGTTTAATAAGTGTGATTTTGGCAATATATGCACCAAATGATCATTTTGTCTTCATGAAGTAGTTATTAGAATTCGTTACAAATTTGACACTGTTTATTGTGCTTCATTCAGTTTGATAAAGTGTTGTTTGCGAGATATGGTTGAAATATTAATAGTATATTCTTAAAACAAGTAAATAAGATTTTATCTGAACCTGATATGAAAATGTCTGTGAAGTATATTTTTTAGAGTTTGTTCATTAACTCATTCCTTTATTTCAAACACGCAATATAAGAGGCTTTATTGGCCATCGAAATTCATCTAAAGACGACTCTTTCTCACAAGTTTCTCGCTATTTTTGTTTTCATTTGAAATGTGATCTCAAACTCCTCGAGTGGATACAGGGAAGCAGAGCAGTACACACAGAATCTCTCGTATCGCTGCATTAGCGACCATTAAAAGATCAATATTTATAACGAACCTTTTCACGGTTTAATTAAGTTATTATATATGATTAGATTATACTTTCTATCCGCATCCGTTTAAATCTCTCAGAAGAAATGACGTCAATGTCCTTTGATTTTACTGCGTTCGCTTAGAAGAGGAGACCATAACTGTTACAGATGGTGTGGTGTATTGGTGGAGCATGTCTTGTTTCAAAGCGAAATGCAACCCTTTAGCTGTTTCCTTCGTTTATTTAAAACACGTAAAATACGACCCCAAACTTGTTTCCGAAATTCCTAAAACCATGCTTTTCCACACTTTTCTCGTGTCACTTATTTTTGCTTTCCTCCATTCTGAGTGCGAGCTAAAATCGCACATCCAAACCCCTCAAGGCAGCATAAAAGATTGCTTATTTCCTCCAACATCCTTCGATTTCAGTGCGTTCGCTTAGTGGAGGGGGCCATAACTGTCGCAATCTCCCCCTGTCCCATTCCATCGGGCCTGTTACAGCTCGGCTGCCACTTTTGCTCGCGTTGCTACTGTCTCCGCGTTCGCCTCGCTCCTCGCGCCGTCGCCGTCGCGCCTCTCGCCCATTTATCAGCGCCTCCCGCTCGTCCGTTACCCTTCCGTGCCGCGAGCCGCTGAACCGCCTACCCCTTCCCAACAAACAAGGAACACTGGTCCGAAATACACAGAAAGCCGTGCGTAGGAGGGAAACATGGAAAACTTTGCCTTCTCGATGAATGACGCAGGTGTCGTGAAAAAAAAAATGTGATGTTGTGTTTATACACCCCTCATTAAGAAATTAAACAGTGAACAGAAACTTTGAAAACAGCCGAATGTGACGAGTGTGATACAAAGAATATAACAATTAGTATTTTTACTAGTAGAGTTAGTAATTATAATGGAAAAGTTTACTTTTGTTTGCATTTCTTCGTCTACCTACGTAAAACGGGACTTTTTTTATTATAAATACTTTCAATTCCTTGTATTTATTCCGTGTAGAAAAAAATCATGTCACTTCACATATTTCAACATTTCTATTCACGAAATAGAACTTTTAATGTAAAAAAGTAGAAAAATGAGCTACGGATCATAGAATATCAATTATTGCCGTCCTCAATGGTTACAATGCAAACTTAAAAATTTTGTACACTTTGGCGACATTTTGAACCACTGTGCAACTTTAACAGATTCCGCCGCAACCATCTCCGCTCCATCACCGCCCTTCCAGTTACGGCTTCACGCATACCGTCCTTTATTTAGCTCTAAATTCTGAGAGGGTTCTTTGCCTCCCAGAACGCATTTCCACTTCGACTATCTAGGCTATTTTAGCTCAGACGACTCCCTCAGTCATGTTTTCAGTGTGGTCCCTCTCTGCACTTTCTTGTTCTTCCTGACTTACGACTTTCAATTCATTTTGTTAATTTCACTCCCAAAACTAAACTCTAAACACAGTAAGTTTCAAAAAAGGAAAAATAGAATAGTTTTCTCAATTTCTTCTGACTGTATTTGATTTGGTGTAATACATCGTTTTTGCTATACCTTGTAAATATTTCTGTTATGGGAATGTAATGTGAAAAGAGAATAATTAACTTGGCTCAAGTGGAAACAGAAAGCATTTAAAAACAGGGAGAGAATGCCTACTGAGTTACCATTTCCACCATCGATTGAGGTTCAATTCCGAGTTATTTCTCTCTTTAATTAAAACTGGTCCGCGCTTAATTTAAAGGAAATTGAGTTCAGCTAAAATCATAAGCTTGGTAATAGAACGCCCACCTGCTGTCACCTCGAACAAATTACACCCAGAAGGCCTCGTATGGCATCGTTCCCTAAGAGAAAACTGCACAGTGAACAAGTGAACTGATATTTTGGGACACATTTTGAATATTGAGCTTGCCAGAAGTTAACCTTCTGGCATCAAATGGTCTGTTTAAAGACTAATATTAATTAAACAATTGAAAGTAATATAGTTTTGGCATCTTTAGAAACTTCGAGGGATGTTATAAGCCAAATATATATATTAATCTCTCATGGGGAGAATTACCGTTGTATGTACGCAGACGTAATGGCGAATATTAAAGTATTTGTGACAACCACATCTTGACAATACTGTTGTATTTCGAGAAGAGAATGACTGGGTCAAAAAATACCCTTATGTAGGATCCTTCCTAGAGGTCAAATTTTATTTTCTCATGATTCATTTTAAGAGTACTCACTGAAGTTATAAGTTTGTTTTCTTTTGGAAATAGAAATCTGTCCTCCGGGAAAAATCTGACGAACAGACACACGGATTGAGAGACAGACGGACAGACAGACAAACGGTCAAGATGGACGGACCGACAGACTGAAATAAGACACTATTTGTTATATTATCATTAATTTTTAAAATGATCTAACGACTACAAACACTAAGTGATTTCTTCATGTCTGCAATTCAACAAACTTGTATTCTTCCTCTGGAAGAAAGTAATTTCATTGATTGTATTAAATATGGTCAAAGCGCATCAGGAAAGAACGTAGGAAACGGTTGGGTCTAAACAAAATTTAGGGTTCCCCAGGGAAGAGAATGCCGATCGTGCGATGGAAAATCGTCTTCCGAACCGCTCACACACTGTGAAGCGGTTCGCGGCGGCAGCAGGCACCTGGCGGGCTGAAGGAAGGGCGTCGGTTGGGTACCGCCCGCGTCGCATATCTCGGAGTTCCGAGTTTCACGTTACTTGAGTAACTGACTCCGGCGCTCCGCGCAGATGCCAGCCAGGGTCGCACTACGCGGCGACCCCAAGACGAAACACCCACGTGGTGGAATGCATACGCAGAGCCCCTATTTATAAGACTATGGCAGCACATCGATCAACACGACCTCTAGCCAGAATAGACATACATTCGAATTCTTCTTTGCTGTGCCTCTGTGTGCCCTCAATAAGAGAAGATTTTTCTGGTGTTGTTTTAAATTACAAAGGTAACATTTTACGTCGGAAATAATTTCATTCCTCGTACATTTTGCGCGCGCAAACGTGTACTTTTATGCTGGAATTGAAAATTGATTCGCCAATGCTTCCATCTGGGATATTGTCAAACACTGCTCATGCTTGTGCTGCTATAAAGATGCCACTAACCCCTATTAAAACATGACGTAAGAAATACTATAAAAGAGTTAAACCTGGTCGTATAGGAAAATTCTCATTGAAAAAATTAAAGCCGGAATTTTCAATTCAATTTCACTGAAATGTTCTCAGTTTTGAAAAAAACTACATTGGAATTTCATTCATTGAATCACTTGTACTTACAAATTCAATAATATACATAAAACACCTATCATGTAAATATTAAGAAGAGAGAAGTTAAAAAATATTTTAGTAATTTTTGAGAAATCAAAACAATCATTCAAATTGATGTTAATGTTGTTTTATTCAGTGTATTTATCACTTTGCAAACGAAGTTTTTTTAAATTGCAGCCGTTGTTGAGAAAATGTTTTAATATTGCCATATGCCATTCAAAATTGCCCAAAAACTACTAATATTTTCAAAAAATATACTTGGCATTAATTTAAAAAATAATTGTGGTCAACAAATTTAATTTGAAGAAAAAATCTTTAACTTCAATAATATAGTTGTATGAGGGCATCAAAAAAATCCCAAATTTTGGCAATTTTTGAAAATTCTAAGTCAACAGTGAATATCTTCATAAATGTATTTCACTCTATTCTTACGAGTAATTTAATGAAAAAATAAAGACTTTTTTTCAAAACAATGTGACTGTGACTCCGAGACTTATGCAAAGTATCCCCACCTAGAAGTGTTTTCAAAATCGTAGAACGACTCAGGAATATTCGTTTTGGAAAAAAAAGACTGCGAATAATTTACGCATAGATGGGCGTACGGAGACTGACGGAAGAGCGGATGGGCAGATAGACGGAAGAACGGACGAACAGATCGAAAGACAGAACGTCATATAGATTAAGTAGACAGACAAGCAGACGTTAAAAAATGATATCAAATCTCAAAACGTTTTAATCCATTTTCCGCATCATTAGATAAATTTCTCTATACATAATACTCTAATGTAATACATCACTCGTACGTATACGTATACGTATATACGTACGTATACGAGAATTGTGGACGACAAATCGTAGACTGCCAGAGGAGAGCAGTGAGGTGTTGAGGAGCGCGATGATATATTTAGCAACAAATAAAGGTAGGAAATAAAGGGAGGGAAGAAAGTAGTCACGAAGACCACGCATATTAAGTTCAAATAGCTTTCGCGCACGCGGCGTGCTATGTGGATCGATGACAATGCCGAGAGAGGGCAAGAGTGAGCAATGGGAGAAGGAATGAAGATATGACATGAGGAATCTGCTTTTTGAGTGATTTAACGTGTTGGTATTTCATAGAGATTTTAGAGGCATTTATGTTTAAACAGAAAACTTTTAAGTAGTTGCAGAAGCATTGTTCATCTGACAAAAATTAAGAGATGGTAATATGTCTTCCGCTCGAGTCCTATTTATCCTGTTAAATTGATGAGATTTTTTATACCGTTTACAAGTATCCGGAGAGATCCGCCGTATTTATTTTTGTGCATCACTTATGTTTAATGTAGTAAACCCCCAACTTTTCAAGTCACGAGCCGTCACCTACAACGAAGAGTTGGAAATAAGTTTCAGTTCCGGTTAATAAAATATTCGTGTTTAGGATTCGGTTTCCATTTTAAAACTATCCTCTTCACAAACGTATCTAGCATCTATCCTCTTCACAAACGTATAATGTAGTAAATAAAATGTACGAGTCATTTCTCGGAACTTCAAGCCATCGTAACAAGTTCAAAATTATGTACATAATTAAAAACTGAAACCGCTTCATTTGGTTACCGTTTTGTAAATATATTTACTGAAAAATTAAGTTTTCGGTCTCACTGATAAAACAGTTTTTAACAGAATTGCTTTCAGTTTCCGTTTGACACCTTGTGTATTACATTCAGCATTGCATTAAATATGTATGTATGTTTTAATCATTTATTTATAATACATACAACCAATACATCTCAGCTTAGAAACTCATGCGAATTTCAACTGCAATTTGGTGTTTATCGAATAGTTATCATATGCAATGCAAATTTAGTTGAAAAGTGAAAACATTTCGAGAGCTACGCACATATTAATTATTAGTCGACCGTGCTGGGAGTGGCCAACGCTTGAGGGAGGTGCGTAGAAAGGCATAAAGGTGGACAGATGAAAGCGTTAGAACAATGCGCTGTACTGTGAGTTAACGCATAATGAAACAACTCGCTGCCACAGAGACTGAACTGCGCTGAAATATGCACACGCTCCACTTGCTTGTTGGTATGAATGTACTCAGGACCGCATGTGAAATTTAGGCTAGAGGCGGGCACATGTAGAGAACCGTGATAGTTAATATCCATACGCTTTTTTATTCCTTTCTCAGTCGAAAGATTGTGAAGAGATGCCAGTACACAATTTCCGTAAACCACATTGTCCACTTAACGCACTAGCCCAAAGTCAGTAATGCATGATGCAATTCAATTACTACTTCGCTATGTAGAGGGGTTCGTATCGCTGACAAGTATGTAGAAACAATGTAATTGCAATGAAACCTGAATTAATCGGTCACTGTCGGTTCCAAGGAAAAAAGATCGTTAATATTATAGGTACCCACTTATTAGGAATCGCAAGTAAATGCAAAGTGGACTTCCAGTTTAATTTTTTTGCTTTTTACAGGTAAGTAGTTTGTTAACTCCTTTTCATTTACGCTTGTTGATTCATTTTCCTATTTGAACGCTTTTCATTTTCTCATTAGTTTGTTTCTCCTCAATTGTAGACTTGATTCGCAGCTACACTTGATGTTGCAATTCACATCATGAAAAAACTTCAGATTGTGCTTGAAAATATTATAGTGTATATAATAAACAATCGGATTCCTCTTGGAATAAAACTGTTGATCTCACTGTTCAAATCTTAAAATATGTTCCAACGACGAAATAGCCTCGGTCAAGGGTAATTTTACTCTCTTCAGCTTGTTACAATGCCCCAGCTCAAAATCGCAAAAACACCCGGAAGTTGTGACCGTCTAACACAGGTTAATCTACGAAATGAACGTGATCTCAGACGGCGGGGCAAAGGGGCAGCATAACAGAGGAAATATTTACACGTGTCTTTCGGCAAAACCAATCGAATCCATGAAGAAATGTCCGTTATTGGAGATGAGCGCTTAATATACGCAGATGTTTTACCGGTTTCACTGTACTTTGGACGAGAAACAAAAAGAATTACCCCATATTAATGCAAAGGATATTACGTAGTTGCAACTTCTTTTCACTACCCCTTTCTCTCTTATTCTTTCCTTCCATACTGCTTGCGCTCTTTTTGTCCCTTCAAAAACTTCGTTTCTATTGTAATATACAAAATATTACAAGAAAACAAACACCGCGCTTTAATCTGAACGGTGCGAAGCGGTTACTAGGTAACGAATGTTTGTTTACGTCCAGGAGGGGGCTCTGAACTAGAGTTTGGTTTGTTGAGGCATCGTGGTGGTAGCTGCGCGAAGGTGGTCGGATTAATTTAAGTGGGACATCGCCGTGTTATATGTAATAGGGAGAATAGAATTTGGAACAGTAGTGGAACAGTTCTTGCAAGGAGTAAATTAAAACATCAAGAGAGAAACAGATGACTTCGGCGACGACCGGCGCGGAAGCCAAGGGTGATATGAAATGCGAGGCCTCATTTCACAACGCCAAGACAATTCGGTACCGTTCTTGACTAGATGCATGCAATCAATAGAATTTATATTGTTAAACTAAATTCAAATCAATTTCAATAAATGAAATTATTGTTGTGCCAAATTATACGCAATTCTTTGTAATAGAAATAATTTCAGACTTCAGACTTCTCTGTATAGAGAGCAACCCGGTGACAACCAGCCTACAGGTAAGCGTGGTGTCATCGTACAGAACCCAAAAACTGAGCTAGCGAATTAAAGTAAATCATTCATTATTTTATCACACTCTGAAAGGTAAATTTTCTCTTTCATCTTCCATTATTTGCATTGGTATTGTGTCGAAGAAATTATAAAACGAGTATTTCTTTTTTACCTCAGGAATATCGGAGCTGTCTTTTTGAATTGTCCAGGGCTCTGGGGAGAGAGAGCTTTAACCAAACACCAGAAAGCGGCGACGTTCCTTCTCGTTTCATGCCTGTGCTCAGTGCGCAACCTCGTTCCATCGTGTCGCGCATGGACGGGTGCGTCACCTTGATCTTTCTCCCAAACCGCGGGGCCAAGGAACGGCACGACAGAGACAATATTTACACGTGTCTTTCGGTAAAACCAATCGAATCTCGAAGAAATGTTCTTTATTGGTGATGAGCGCTTATTAGAGGCAAGTGTTTTAGTAGTTTCACTACACTTGGGACGAGAAATAAAACGAATTATCCAGATATCAAAGCAAAGGATATTACGTAGTTGCAACTTCTTTTCACCACCCCTTTCTCTGTTATTCCATTTATATTGCTTGCGCTTTTTTTCTCTCTTCAAAAAATCCATACAATTACTAGTTTTTCTATGAAAGGTAAATTTTCTCTTTCATCTTTCATTATTTGTATTGGTATTGCGTCGAACCAATTAAAAAACGCATATTTCTGATTCGTACTTCTGGACGATCAGGGCTTTTTTCTGCTTTTGTTCAGAGCCCAAAGGCGTAGAGATAGCAAACAAACCAATGTTTTTAAAACCTCCATATTTTCGAACAGAAACATAGATATTATAAAATCGATGTTTTCTTCAGATCAATATATTTGTGCAGGAACACACCGTTTCTAAAAAAATGATGATTTAAAATAAATCATAATATAAATAAAATGTCCAGTACCTACTTTATTTAGGGATAGCTCACAATCAAGAACTATTCACAACTCTCCCCTTTGTCGATTCCTAGGCCGCAAGAAACCATTTGCTATTCGCAAACTTTCTTCAGTGTTGTTAACTATTTTGATTATTTTTTTCGTGGTAATATCGTTAAACTGCAAATTAATCTTTCGCTACATATAATATTGATTAGACCATTAATTTGATAGTGAAATTTCAGACAGAATATACTTTAAACTGATATTAACGTGTTTTGCATCACATTAGAACCAAGACGTTTACATCGAAATGTTTCATCATATTTTAAACATCGGAGTTTTTCGTCGATGTTTTATCGACATCGAAATCCTATAGATGATGTATCAAATTATTGATGTTTTGGTAAAACTTCCCATCACTACGCGGGCGACAGAGCTTTAAATAAATCCGATGCTGCGGCAACCTTCCGTCTCGTTTCATGACCATGGTCAGCCTGCAACCTCATTCCGTCGCGCATGGGCGAGTGCGTCACTGGGCAGGCAGACGTTCCGTCGGGTGCGCGGTGCCCCCGGGGAGACTTCAGAGCCACTCGAGGCTTCCCCACGACGACGCTACGGAGGGATGGGGAGGAATAGGGAGGAGAAGGGAAGGATTGGGAGAGGGGAGATGGAGAGGGGGAAGGGAGGGAGAGAGTGGCGAGGCTGCGCGATAAGGCGCCCCGGGGCTAGCGTCTGCAGCGCTCGCCTGCTTTGTGTCAGTCTCCTCCCCGGTGTTGGCCGGATGCTTCGATTTTGCCTGTTGAGCTTGAAGGAGAAGCACCGAGGGGTATTGTGGCGCAGATGGTTTTTCAAGTCTTTTCAAGGATTTAACCTTGGAGCATACGGTGGGATCCAATGTGTCCGGATGTGCAAAAATATAATTAGTTTGTCTGGATTAACATCCATTCCATGATTTACTGACTAAGCAGTCATAAAAATCAATTAAAAATTCAGGTAGCAATAAAAATTAACTAAACAGAAGCAAAAAAAGGAACAATTATTATTTTCTTTTAAACGTTATATATTAGCTTATAACTTTTAAACATTTAAGGAAAACCTCCTTTAAGTCTTGAAAGATAGTTAACTAAGAATCAAAAAGAAATTTTGTCTACAAAATATTGTCTGACATTTAAATTACAACACAGAGACCGATGTTTTTGAAGTTCCTATACAAAAATGGTTCCTAGTGTATTATTATTATTATTATTATTATTATTATTATTATTATTATTATTGTTAAGGTATTGTAATATAACGAATTGTTTTTAAAGATACTCGACCAAATGATTAGGAAATCGCTTTAACTACCTCGAAATTTACATCTTTAAAATGCACTTTAATATTATTTCATATTATTTTACGAATCAAACACTCTTAATTAATTAATTTACGAGTGTTTAATAAGTAAATATGTTATTAATAATTTGTTTAGAAAAGTTTCAACATGCCCAGAAGTAATTCTTCAGGTAATTTCTGATGCTATTGGCTTATATGAATGCAAAAACACCAATTGCAAATTTTTATAAAACATATATCTTTTTGGAAAAATTCCCTCAGAAAACAAACGTTTCAAATTCTGTTAACAACAGCAAATTAGTTTCGGTTAATAACAAAATGTAAAAAAACGTCAGAAGGGGAAAAGAAGTCATTAACAAGGATTATTCATTCAACTCGCGAAGAGGCTTCTGTTCTGAAAGGTGCTTTCTCTCCGGAAAATTGAATTTCTTCGAAACCATCTCAGGGTACAGCCGCGTCCTCACTAACGTAGCCTAGCGCAGCTTGCATCCGAGAGCGCTGTCGCATCGAAGTGTCCAACCCACACCAGCGACTTCATCCCACCCACACCAGCGCTGCCAGCGGCACCTCCAACACCCAACATTGCTCGCCAACACTATGGGACGAGATCCGAAAATGTCGCCAAAAGAATTCGAAACGGCTTCCTCATATTCAAACAATATTATATTAAATTGTTACAATTATTAATCGAATTCGAGATTATTGCAGAGTTTTGTTCTGTTGTAAATGTTTATGCTGGTGTTAAAGAGTTAATAGAAAGTAATAGATTCATATTTATTGCATGGTGTACTTTCGATTACTCTTGTAAGAAAACTTCACGAATATTGGAAAACTACGTTTTTTTTACAATAAAAGGTTTTCCCCCGTATCCGAGCACTTCTTCCTAATTTCTCTTGCTAAGTGAAATTAATAAGAAAATATCAAGAGTGACATTTTCCTTTTGTTCATCGCGATGTTGATGTGGACCTTAAACACAACCACTGTTTTCAAATATCTGAATGTAAATTTGATTTTTAAACATTTTGTCAGCTTTTCTGTATCTTTCAACTGTTGAACTTGATAGTTTATTTACTAATCTTTGGCGGAAATTATTTTAAAATCACTTTACCATAAATCGCTTCAAAATTATTTCCCAGAACTTTTATCCAATTGTAATACAAACTGGTCGTAATTCAGGCGATCCCAAGTTCGATGTCCATTAAGAGTTACGCACACTGTGAACGATGTGAATCCGAAATTTTGCTTTTCAAATTTTGGCCAGCAGTTCAGCGGACCTGACCCACAGTGCGTCTCCAGCAGCGGGTCCACGTAGCTGACGGCGCCTTTCACGCGGTTGGGTACAATAAGCGGCAGGCGGACGCTCTTGAGGGCACGTTATAGATTGTGTCGCCGCAGCCGCCCCACTTCCTATTGGGAAGCACCCAGCGTCGCCCCTGGCAATTTCCCGAGCGCCGGCTTCCTCAAAAGCTGCCGAAAGTGTCTGGATGGGCAGTTCTTCGAGTAACGCCAGGAAACGCCCGGGCTGAAGGCGAGGATTGATGCAGAAAAATCAGATTCTAGCCAGATGGCTACTCGAACGTAATGGACTTACTGAAATGGATATTACTAAAACTTTCTATAGAATTCAGGTTGTTGTAGGTTGTGTCGGTAGAATGCAACGAAATGGAGTTACTTGTAACTGTCGGCTTCTGAGGAGATTGTAACTTCTGATGAGATGATGATAACTGTCGGATTCTGATTTTAACACTCCGCTTCTCTTAAGAACAATCCAAATAAACGAGTTGCAACAACAGTTTTAGTATGAGTAGTTCTACTGAAAGAAAGGTGTTTCTTGTTTTTATGAATTCAATTCTCACAAGAATGTTGTATTACAAAAAATGTTAACCGATGTTACAAGTAACGAACTTTGCTTTGACCACAAACTCTAACATGTTGCTCTAGGCTTTTGACTTTAGTTACAAACTAGTCGCATTCCATAATTGAATCGGTTATTTAATGTTGTGGGAAAACAAGAAAAGCTGAATAATTAAGTACGTACAGAACTTTTCTCTATAGTCGCTGAACTTTTTAAAAAGTTCATGACTACCGGGATTTACACATGGAACGATGCATCTATCCAGCAACTGTTATTTTCTTAAGAATACCGAAAATTTAAATAAGAATGACGTATGGTATTTAAAAAATAACCGATTCAATTGAACACAAAATTTCTCTACCTTCCTGGCTGATAGACGCGCACTGTAAATAAGTCAAAACGTGACTACTGTTCGTTTCTCATTCTCTTGTGTTTATTATGTTTGTTGTTTGTTAATGAATATATGAACTTCAAAGTCGCATTTATTACAAATTTTCTGGTAATTACTACTGAATTCAAGAGAACACATTTTTTACGACTTCCCCGACACAAGTTGATGTTCCATACGGACACTTAGTTATAATGTACTCATAAAGTTGCTTGCAACTTAAGTAAAGGGGGTCTTGTGTTTCTGTATACATAGATAATAAATTACAAATAAAATATATTTCTTCTTCGGATTTGAAAAAAATTCATATCCATAAATATTACCAATACATATTTTATCCATAAATATTCCACATCTTGCAAATATTTTTAACACCTACAAATCTGTTTTTAACCGGTGAAAAGAGCATTATTATATTGCGAATTATCATATTCCACATCATTCACGAATGATCCTTATAATTAATCTCAACTTTACTCCCTACAAAAACATTACGCACAATATTCCACATGTTTGTTGGAGGATAGTCAAGCGACTGAATTTCGTATTTTCACCAATCCAATTTAATGGATTATGCACTAATAAATTGTAAATTTAATAAAAATTGAACAACTCGTATTCTTATTTTTTGTAAGGTCCATTGATAACTATTGAAATTATCCTACGCAAAGAAAATTCGTATTCATTTTTAATATTAATCACTGCAATTATTTCATTTGATACTAAAACATGTACAAAAGCAGAAGAAATTAAAAATGCAATTGCAGTTGGTCAGCTAGCTACAATATTACCTTTTTTCTGCAGGGAGAAGGTCAAATTGTATTACAGTTTTCACTTACCTACCTCAAAACCTACATGTTAATGATTTAAATTATTTTCATTTTCAATTTCTGCAAACCTTTAATAAATACGAATAATTCAAATATCGTATTTTTTTAATATGTTTGCTTCGATCATTTGATTTTCAAGAAATTACAGACACAATACTGGCAATTAATTTACATAATTAAACACCGCAAGACAGTAAAATTTACAAAAATATTCTCCACTTGCAATTCTAAATTGGGGCTGATGAAAGGCTTCCTGGCTATTGTAACTGAATGAAATGAAATACCAAACTCTGCACGAATATTTGAACAGCGTATTCCAAATTCAGTTTTCGTCTGCATTTCACTAAGATTCCTAAAACCACTTGTGCCCCGACATTCTCAGGTTTAGTCAAAGAGGAACTACGATATTGTATAACTTGCCAGTTTAAAAAATGAATTCCTGAATGAAGAAAAAACAGCAAAGAATTAAAAGATAAAAAATGAACAAGTATCTCAATGAAACGTTACTGGTAAACAAAACGAAACTAATTATAATGCAAAACGACAGAATGGAAATGACACCCTAGAAACAAACTTACGAAACAATAGTATTAGCAAGAAAATGTAAATAAACATTAAAAAAACTTAGCAATAGAGCACATTTTGGAGACATTCTTGTATAACATTAATGAGGAAACATTAGAAATGGTCGATTTTCATTTCGAATCTCATTTTAGTTCTAGATAATAAGAATAGTTAGGCAATTCTTACAGTAACGTTACACAATTCGTGTAGTACAGTAGGGTATCATAATTTTCGCGTTTTGAATTTCTACATTATTCAGTTTGAAACAATAGTAATATCTGATATTCCGCGATTTAGAAAAAAAACTGTTCTAGAACTTTTATTTTCAATGTTTTAGACAAATGACCTCAATGCTCATTAGCCCTAACACTATATTATATGGAAAAAGTGGAAGCGTGGGTGAATGAGCAATCTTATATCGACAGGTCTCTCTCATTCCAATGAAAGTGAATGCATATGATGCGTGGTATGTTTCATTTCATGTACTTTATGCAATCCTTTTTCTTTCCTTCTCTTATGAAAAAGGTCCACCTGTTTCACACGTCACGTGAGCAATGTATTGTTTTAAGACTATCAAGCAACTATCTTGAACAGTTGTACTAAAACGTACAACTTCTTGAACTTACGCAACTTGATGCGATGTAAGAGTGTTGAAAATATTTTGAAACACTCACGGTTGGCTCTGACACATATTCACCAAAATGTCTAGACCATTTCTGAAGGAAATGAAGTCTCTCCTCTACACTGTTTAACCCTTTTGCCGTAACAGAGAAAGAGTGAGACATTTCACTTGAAAAACGATTACGCAGAGATTAAAAATATAAATTTAAAACGTTTGTTCTTGTTTTGTTCAACAACATTTTTGTTTTATTTTTCTGTACGCATCCTCTGTTTTGGTGGATCAAAATATTTAATATCATCTGGTGAACACGCTGTGGCAGAATAATCGTTTGCTTGCACGCTGCGGCAAACTAACCGTTTGCTTTCATGACACGAGTGGCGCGAGGCTTGAAAGAAAGCTTGATGCTACTACTTTACATATTTGTGAAAAATAATAATGCATTATTGATAGCATAGCATTTCGAGGAATAACGTTTTTAATTTTGGATGGGACTGTACCCCCTGTTTCTCCATGCTCCGTGGGGTGACATCCAAGTAAGAAAACGATATCGACAACGAAACATCATGTTCAATATGAAAACGCCTCCACTGAACATGTGTTGACCGCCTCTCCGCGTGCGAAATACGAGGAAACAAGACATCGGGGCATCTCTCGGGTGAGAAATCGGCTAGCTCGAAGAAGGTAGTATAAAAACAGTTTTTCCACTTCCATTGTACAATACTGTCATATGATGGCTACAACCAGTTGCATAATGATACTCATTACGATGCAGATTTCATTATGATACAGGTTTTTTACCTATCACAAAGAAGTTTACAAACCAAGTATTGACAATTAATCATTGAGAATCGTTCTAGTAAATGTTTCGTTCGATTTTATACATTAAAATTACAGTTGATATTATATTATGCTTGTCAGTTTTAATTTCTTTTATTATTAATAATTTGTTTGTGGAATATTATTTAAAATAAAGTGGATCGTAATTTCACTTTGATCCTATTTGACTAGCGCAGTATTCCCTCGCAGGCGACTGGTAGCCACAGCCACATTCGACACCATGCGAGGGTAGGGTTAGGGAGTTGTCTACTAGTTGGCCTTGGCTGAATCCTTCATGTCAACTGCCACGAAACGATTCAATGTAAAAGTTAAACTTATTAAAGTCGTAGAAAAACACCGCCTGAAACTCGATGTAATGGATACACTCGTGTGAAGTTTACGATACGAGCGAGGAACGAGCAAGTATCAAAATATCACACTCATGTATTAATACCCATCATTACAACTCGTTTCATATTGTACTATTTTTCGTTCAAAAACTTGAATTTCCTTGGGTATCATTTATTATTATTATTATTATTATTATTATTATTATTATTATTGCATATTTTAATTTTTACAAATTTGTGATCATTTGCATTTTGCATTCTCAAAAAACACCTTAAAAACATCGAGCGCAAAACGTGGATGCTGAACACATAGTTTTAATCAATAAATGCTTAAAACATCCATGTTATGAAAACGTCGATGCTTTTATTTAAACACTGCCATGACTATCGAATCCCCACATTCAAACAACGTCGCTATCGGTCTCTGCGCAATCAGTCATTGCCATTGATCTTGACCCGCTGCCGCCCAGTGTCACCGCCGTGTGGCCTCGTTGATGTCGCGCCGCGGCAATTCATGGCCTGATGGCGCGCGCCCTCCTTTCAAAGTCTGCAGCGGAAGTCACACTTGCAACACAGCGGCTCGGCGGCACCGCTAATTGAAAAGCCAGAAGGATTCTGCGTGACTATGTAACACTCTGGCCGTACGTCGATGGAGTTACAAGAAACCGTTGCACAATTGATTTCGAAATGTTCGCCATTTTCGAAAGATGATGCACACTGGCCAATTTAGCGCGGCCAATGTTAACGTCAAGTTAACATCGATTAAAGGACATTCGTATTGACCTCGAAGTGAAAAATCAAGAGACGGAATCTATGTTTTTAATTTTGCTCGGGAACATTTTTTCAATTATCGATTTAACGCGTAACTATGAGGTGTATGGGAATGTATGTTGTAAATCGTAAGCAAAATGTTTCATTACTTCAATGTGTTGAAAATAAAAAATATAATTTCTAGTAAACTCATTTAAATTATATTTGTTTTCATCTGCTTATTATTCAGGTTTGTGGAGTGAGAAAGCAATAGAAATGAGTTTGTTACCTATAAAACAACGTATTCTCTACTTTTACGTGCAATAGAGAGGATTTAAGAAGTTTCACACATTGTAACTATTAGATATACGTATATTTGGAGCAAATATTTGCAAAATACTGATCCCACATCTTTACAAGTGTATTAATGAAACGTTCAATTAAAACTCTTTGGCGGTCAAGAGTAAAACAAATGTTACTCTTGCTGACATTTTTTCGTTTTGAAATTTCAATTCAATAAGTAATGGAGAGAACGCCTTTGCAGAATTTCTCATCGCGGACTACAAAAATGTAAATGGACTTGTTCCTCAGTGAAGGAGATAAAAGCATTTTCACAGTTAGTACTACTAACTTTATAGTATAATTTTCAGAATAAACATTATAAACAACTTTTCTTACATTTATAAATATACAAGTTTTCTTATATTAGCAATTTGCAATTCACGAAACAAATTTTTTCACGAGTAAGCAAAAATTGTTCTCAAAAAATAACAACAACTGCTGGATGAATTTCAATAAATCATTGATTTATATCATGATTTGTTCTTTCTCATAAATGAAAAGAAAGTATTCGATGAAAAGACACAATTCGTGTTCTCCAAAATTTATTAGTTAAATAATGTTGACACACCCAATTATTATGAGCGTAATATTTACATTTACTTAATTTATACTACATTCTTTGCACGTACTAAACAAATACGTAAACTTTTACCATGTTTCTAACAAAATTAAGATTTCTTTCATTTGTAAACATTCGGAAAAAGAAAAAAAACGAATTTTAAAATAAGAAACACTTTAATTTTAGCCACTTCATTTTCCCAAAATGAGAGGTTACAACTAAAAAAACAAAAGTTTCTACGAAATACTACTAAACTCATTTGTATATGTTACGTGAAAATCAGGTATCATTTATGGATGTACATTCAAAAATAAGGCGATAATACGTAATGGAGAATGAATATTAGAAATTTAATAACGAACATTAAATTTCTAATATTCATTCTCCATTACGTAAGCAATAAATTCACTAGATTTTAAAGGGGATAAAGTATATGATAGATTTATTATTTTGTGTTTCCGGGTCCATCAACTACTTGGACATTAGTCCCGTTAGTGTAATACATGTTTTTATCACAGGAGGGTTTTTTAAAATTTTTTAAAAATTTTATCTTATTTCTTGAATAAATAATACATGGTTCAGTAATAATACTTTTTCACATGTAATTCTTCTGGCTTACATTTAACCTAACCTAAAAACTTATTTCTAATCTACCTACAAAATTGGCTAAGGATACTCATTGAGCACCTACGCTTAGCTTACATCAGAGAATATATTGAGGAAGGTGTGTAGAGGATGTCTATTGCGGATTCGGGTCGAAAATTCGTTGAGTGTGGCTAGGTTGTAGTGGGCTATTTGATTTATTGAAGATATGTTTGAGAAGAAATTGTTGGAGAGATGAGCGATGTGATGATTGATGGTTGGTAAATGTAATTCTCTATGTAGTTGATCATTTGAGATGAACCATGGGGCGTGAGTGGCTAATCTTAAGAATTTGTTTTGCATTATTTGGATTTTATTGATGTTTGTCTGTGAAGCGTTCGTCCAGATGGGGCAAGCATACAGCATTAGAGGTCTGATTATTGTCTTATACAGGGCGATGGCATTGTTTAAAGAGAGACTGCTTTTGTGATTTAGTAGGGGTTTTAGTTGAATTAATTTGATTTTGGTTTGTTGAATTTTCGTTGCGATGTGAGATTTCCAGGTTAATCTTGTGTCGAAGTTTAGTCCTAAGTATTTAACAGTTTGGTTATACGGGGTCCAGGGAATTGTGTTGTTGTTAATTTGGAGTAGGGTGGGTGTGGCGAATGTTCTGAGAGAGAATATTTTGGCTGTTGATTTTGACGGATTAAGTTTAATTTTCCATTTTAGAGACCAATCTTCTATGTTTTTCAGATGCATTTGGATTTTTTTTGCAAATGTGACTTACTGGATGGTGAGACATGAAGATGGCAGTATCGTCAGCGAATTGTGCAATATGTGTGTAAGGAGAGGTGGGCATATCAGATGTGTATAGGTTGAAAAGGGTGGGTGAAAGGGGGGAACCTTGGGGAAGTCCTGCTTTTATTCTGCGGGGGTTGGAAACATGCTTTTCGACAGTTACTGTAAATGTTCTGTCTGTTATGAAACTTTTGATGATTTGTAGTAGATAATTTGGAGTTCCTATAGATTTTAATTTATATATTAAGCCTGGGTGCCAAACTCTGTCGAAAGCCTGTGAGATATCCAGGAAGGTGGCTACTGTGTGTTCTTTGTTCTGGAAGGCTGTGTGGATGTGTTCGGATATTCTAAGTAGCTGGTGTGATGTGGATAACTTATTGATGATGCCAAATTGATGTTTTGGTATGGACTGGGTTATGTTTAGATGGTTGTTAATTCTTTTTAGTATTATTTTTTCTAAAATTTTGGATAGGGATGGGAGGAGACTGATTGGCCTGTAGCTTTCGGTATTGTTATGGTTTTTATGAGGTTTGGGTACGGGGATTATTTCAGAATTTTTCCATATAATTGGAAAGTATCCGGTTCTCAGAATTGAATTGTAAATATTGTTAATGTAGGCTATTGCGGGGTTAGGCAAGTTTTTTAATATAATATTACTAATTTTATCATGGCCAGGTGCTTTTTTAAGAGGGAGATTTTTAATAAAGTTTTTGATTTCATTTGGGGAACTATATTTTATTCTATGTGGGATGTTATAATTGAGTGCAGATACTGATTGTGTTATATCCATGTGATCGGAATGTGTGGGAGTACTATTAGGGGTGAATGATTGCTCAAAGTGATCTGCCAGAGCTTCTGCTTTCTCTGCTGGTGCGTATTTTTTGCCTGTAGGTGTGTTTAGCGGTGGTATAATTGTTTTCTTTTTTAGAACATTTTTGGTGAACTGCCAAAGCGAATTGTTTCTTGTACTCAGTGATTGAATTAGTTTATTATACGTTGAGTGGTTAAAATCTATTATTGCTCTTTTCGTTATAGTAGTGAGTAAGTTCAATTCTTTTTTCACTTGAGTCGATTTATCACAGGAGGTGGCGGTGATCTATCTCCCTCTGGATGGCGTGATCCGTCTGCTTGCAAGGTTTACCACCAGCAGAGCACCGCCCCAGCCTCCCGACATGTGTGGTAGTAGTGTACGTGAGTGAGTGAGTGAGTATGTGTGTGTGTGTGTGTGTGTGTGTGTGTGTAAGTAGAGGAAGAGGATATGTGAAGGAAGAGGAACAAAAGATAACGCGCGGGCCCTGGCCCATTTGACAGGGTATTGCTCGCGTATTCGCCTGATGTTGATCTGAGAAACCAGAGAAAATTACCGATCAGAGCAGCCGGCCACTAGCATTCTCCTTCAGGCAGCGGCTGAATCTGACGTAGCTATTAAACTAGTGTCGCAAATCATGCTACCGTTGGGACCCGAACCCTAGCTCTTCCCCCTCAGAGGCACTATGGTGACATCAGTTGAGGCCCGACACACGTAAGCCGGTTTCAGTGTATGAGGAAAGCATTCCCTCAAAAATAAGGTTGTTTTTCTCTTCTTTTCTAATTTTGTGTGCGACCCCAGGAATCCTAGCCACTCACGAACAAAAAGATTGCTCCCACTACAGGAAAGCAAAGAGAAGTAACCCATAACAAAGAAAGTTCATCCAAGATGGTCAATACCTCCCTTGCTGATCTGAAACTACACGAGAAAGACATATAATCTAAAAATTCCAAGAATCGATATTTCCAGTAGCGTTTTGACGAGGAATAAAAATAGCCTTCAGAAATGTATTAGTAAGTGTAAAGGTATGGTTGGTTAAACCAATCTTCGAGAAATGTCAAAATTCTCAATCCTTCTGTAAAAAAGGAGATTCTTCAAAAAAGGCAATGACATACGATGAAGGAAATAAAAACTATAAAATCAACAACACACGATGATCTCGATAAAACATCGACAAAAACATTGATGACTAAACTATGATGAAACATTGACATTTTGAAGTAAAGTATTCTGGTTCTGATGTAATAAATAACACGTCAATATTAGTTTGAACCATATTTTCTGCTTTAAATCTGTCATTATAATTTTCTCATCAACATTCTATGTAATCAACGTTCAAACCGCAGTTTAACGAATTACCATGTGGCAAAGATCACAACACTGGAGAAAGGTTGCGAATAGCGAAGAGTTTCGTGCTGCCTGGGTTTTGACAACAGTAACAATTGCCCATGGCTGTTGAATGCAAGCAATACACAAATAAAATAAATAATCGAAATTTTATTTACATAGTGAGAATTTTTTTTTGGAAACATGAATGTTCCTGAACAAATATATCGATGTGAAGAAAACATCGAAAACAAAACACCGATGTGATATTATCGATGTTTTAAAAAATCTGTGTTTTTTTGCCATTCCTGGTACGGACCCAGTGCCTCTACACATAGTGAGGGTGTCTGTCACTACTACTCACATCGCACACCAGTTCATCTGCGTGTCATGACGCGCCAGACCGCAATACCCTTGTGACGAGCGCCGACGTGCGCCGTCGACGAAGGCAAAGGACGACAGAGTCGTGGTGCGGTGCGAGGATCACCCACCCACGACGCAACGGCGTCGACGAGGGGCGAGGATAAGCCGCGCCGCGACCTGTGACCTGATTTATCGCCTCGGGCTACGACCCCCGACGCAGCGGTTGCCTGCTCGATATGTCAGAGATGACAGACACTCACGTATTCCATTCTCTCCGGGCTGGCGTTCTCGAGTTTTTTATTTTCATTTTTTTTTGTAGCTCGCGTAGACGTTCGAGAAACTGTGGTTTACTAAGGTACATGACCTTGCAAAAACAGTTATAGTAAATGAAAACAAATCTGTTGGTTGGTTGATAACAGGATATATTTCTATGTTTCTCTTTAAAACGCGTAGCGTGTGACGTTTTAGTTATGGCGTCCCTCTCTTATTGGATAGCGATTAATTTAGATTAAATGTTATTTTATGCATTTGGCTGATGATTGACAAACGTTTCAAAATTATGATATACAATTTCGGTGTGTCCTTGTCTATTATTCCAGAACTCTACAATTTGATTTTCGTACACATATTTAATCTTGGATTGTTAATTTTAGATGTATATAGAGATGAAAAGATTTCAAAGTGCCGCAATCAATCTGCCTACATATTTACCATTTCCAATCAAGTAAGCCTTCTATCACCTTGACAATAACTTGTCTCCATACTGATAGTCGTTTTGAAAAATGCAAATATTAATATTAAATGGGCCCAGACACGCCAAGTTGTACAACAATAAATACACTTTAGAACAAACTGACATAACGTGCCCACAATACAACGTATCCTCATTTTTGTTTATTTCACTATCCGAAAACCTTTTCTTGTAAGATACCTTCTAATATCGTCATCAATAATTTCATTTTCAGTGAACCTGGAAGAAACTAGTTTACAATCCCCAATTCTGGCTTTTCTCTCTCACAGAAGGTGCGGGATCTTGCAAAACCATTTGCAGTAAATAGAAACAAATCTTTTGGTTGATTGACTAACACAGCATATTTGGTTTCATAAAACGCATAAGGCTGATAATTTAGTTATGGTGCTCCACTCTTAATAGTAAAATTAATTATCGCAATGCATTTAGTGTATAATATTATTTTAAGCGTTTTGCTGAAGATTGATAATTTCAATGATTTATCACTGTGTGTCCCTGTCTTACTATGGGACTCGACAATTTTATTTTCGTATGTAGTCTCCCACATTAGTATTTGGTCCTGGAATAGTTCAATAACCATAAGATACTAAAAGGCGAAAGGTAAATACCTGCACTGTAAACTACTCCAGGTGAAATATTTTGTCATTTTGAATGTTTAGAGTGCGAAAGAAAATTTCTATGTTTTGAAACCATTAGTTCACAATGTCCAAAAAGTTGCCAAACACTTTCATAATTGGTCATTTACAGCAAGTGTTAAGTACTTGTTGTTAAGATTTTTATATGTGCTGGAAGAGTTAAAAGGTGCTGCAGCTACACATCACTTGACATTATAGTGTTCAAGAGTTCGGGTCACATACTCTTCGGCGTTGAAAGTTCTACTATCAATCAATTTGTCTTATTTTACATGGCGAAATTCAGGCCATCAGGACCGATATTCCTCCTGACCACGCAAATGTTGCTGTGATCTTTCCGCCATCTAGGAAGAAGGTACTCGTATCACTCGGGTGACGAAAAATGCGACATGAATTTTGATAAGATTCTTCTTTTACACTTGATCTTTTACATGCAGTAAATCTACAATATGGAACAGCCGCATTTACATCTGCTCCGACGGAAGGCGAACAAGGATTTTTTCGCCCATATAAATCCACGGCTTCAATCGGGGGAAAAATGTGTTGAAAAGAACGGAATACTTCATTTGACGATAAAGTCTTATGTACAATCATGAATAGCTATTCCTCAAGGGAAATTGACAAAATGGGGATACAAACGAAAAGATAGAATAGAACGCTTACCGCAAAAGGGTCGTTCACAGAGTCTTATTAGCGAAGAGAGAGATGCTTAATTGAGGACAGTGTGGAAGACCTATCCAGCAAAACCAACATTGGGCGTAGCAGGCTCTCTGCAACTGCCCTAAAATCTTGAAAACATCTCCGCAGTTTCCAAATCTTAACCCACCGAGAGGTTTTGGTGTGAACTGAAAGCTCGATTACAAAACAAAAAGTGAAAGAATGGATATTTATAGACAATTAATACAGGAAAAAACGTACTGCAAGTATGCTGAATCGATTGAACAAAGTAAGTGATTCTTTTATAGAAAGTTTTCAAGTCCTCACGTAATAATATCACGTAAAATAGTTAATTTAAGAAGTGATATAATATTGAAATGGTCAAAATATCTTGGTTTATTGGTTTTCTATGATTTTGTTTCATGCATGTTAAGGTGATTTTTGTTTCATTTTGAATATAGTTTTCTATCATAAGACACTTGAGTTTTATTTTTCTTTGATATTCGTATCATGTAAATACCACAAGAAAAATTCCAGTTGGTATTGTCACCGAAAATTAAAATGACCGACAGTATATTTACTCTATATTTGTTAATTTTATATACAACGATAATTTCACAGTGCCGCAATCAACCGCAATATGTATCATTCTACCTGCATACATTTGAGTTTATAAATAATTCACAAAATGCCTTACCAGTCATTCGCGCAAGCTTTCTTGATTCACGAGCTTCCTCGTCTTCAGCCAGCGCTTAATAGCACGGCCTGTTGAGATACGTAGGTTCGACTCGGAACGGCATGTACCAGTTCGTACAACCACCTCGTACTTTCAAAACAATCGTAGCATTTCTAGTAGCACGCTTTGGCGCGTTAAGTTCACGCCCACACTTGGTGCTCCTTTTTAAGCCGTGACGTGTCTCGTCATGGCGTCGCCCACCTCTCCCTGCACCTCCCGCTTTTGAATATCACGAAAACCTGCGCGTATTCACGAAAACTTACACACTTATTGTATAGCGTTCTGCTGGTACCTTGTAGCGCAACACCGATTGTCTTTTCGAAGAAAACAGGTAATATGAATATTAAATGTGGCCTCCAACACCAATTTTTAGAATAATAAATTCGTTTTAGAACAATTTGGCTAAGTGCACACAACACCAAAACGTCTCCTCATTTTTATTTATTACACTTTCCGAATTCCAAACCCATTCCGTGCAAGATCTGATTGTTAGCTGTTATTATCAATAATAAATTCAGAGAACCCCATGAAAGCAACTTCCCAACCTCCAATTCTCACTTTCAAACTATCCGATTTCTCTCTCTCAGAAGGTACAGGATCTTGGAAAATTCCCAGTAAATAGAAACCGATCCGTTGTTTGGTCGATTAACTAAACATTCTTCTTTCTCTGTAAAACGCATAAGGGTGATGATTTAGTTACAACCACTCTTACTAGTGTAATAATGATAGCAATGCATTTCGTTTATATTGTTATTTTAAGCGTTTTTCTGAAGATTGATATACTCCTACTTTTCAAAATGATGGTATGGCCATATATGTCTGTGTACTTATGTAGTATTATGGAACTCCAAATGTATATATAATTTATCGTTTTAAATTCTGAATACATATTGACAGTTTCAAAGTGCCACAATCAATTGCAATGGGAATCATTGCGCCTTCCCACATTTGCGTCTACATCACAATAGCTCGTGGCTTTCACGCTTTACCGGTAACTTCTCGCATAACACTGATAGTTGTTTTGATCTGATTGATTAATTAGTGAGTCCGGGCGCGTCAACTGCTTAAGTGTAATGCAGTCCGTAAGTCATCAGTTCGTAAGTGTAATGCAGCAGTAACAGTAGAACTTGGAGAAACAAATGAATTACGAACGCTTAATTCACGATACTGCTCCTAGGAGACTAGTTTGTATAACGATGGCCAACAAAGGAAGCCTGACAACGCAGCCACACGAAATGAGTCTTCAATTGTTAAATAAAAAATGTATTATTGTTAATGCAAAATCAAAGCAACATGTATTACAACGGAAAACAGTCTTTGGCGAATTGTTCTAACGCAACACATGCTCACAATGTCCACTATTTCGATTCATAACTTCGTGCAAACGAACACTGACGTTATCGATAATCTTAAAACACAAGTCTTCAGTGATGCTTGAAGAATAATTCTTCTAACCTCTATTAATTCATGTGAGCATTTTGAAATTTCTCCCTTTAGGCATCTCCAAAGAAATAAGTCTCATGGGTTAAGATCTGAACTATTGAGGAGCCAAAATTGTCGGTCATTGCAACGACTAAGAAATCCAAATTGATAGTACAGTCTATGTATGAGTCTCTTGCAAGGGGCGCATCTGGCGTCAAACAGTTGTTGAAAACGCCTTAGAGTCACAAGAAGAAGACATGGAAGAGAAACACAGCCGCTAATCGCTGATGCTCCAATCAGATATTTCCAACAAGCGATGCACCGCCTCCATCGGGACAAACTCTGAGCTCCCGATATGTGTGTTAGTGAAGTGCATTTGAGTATGAGTGTTCGTAAGAGGTGAGGATAGAACAAGGAAGAGGATGGAAGGATCGCGCGTGGTCCGTGGCCCGTTTGTTTAAAGTTCTGCTCGGGCATTCTCCTACTGTTGATAAAAAAAACACGCAAAACTACCGAGCAAAGCAGACTTTAACTACAATATCGCTACAATTCTCCCCCAGACGGCGACTGATTCGACCTAGCTATGCAGTTAAAGTCGAAAATCGTGCCAATGTCGGGACTCGAACCGTAGGACCTCCCAATCAGAGGCACTGCAGTGATATTAATTGATATCCTGAGCCACATAAGCTGGTGTAGTTTTGAAGAAAACAGGCAATGTGAATATTAAACCCTACAACATGCATTTTTAGGATAATAAATACATTTTACAAAAATCAGACTTTAAATGCACACAGTACTAAAACGTATCCACATTTTTATTTATTACAATTTCCGAATTCTAAACTCATTAAGTGTAAGATATGCCTTGAAACGTCTTCACCATTAATTACATTTTCAGTAATCGGCAAGTAAGACAGTTCCAAATCTCCAATTCTCCGTTTGAAAATACCCGATTTCTCTCTCACACCGAGGAAGTGGCCGCGTTTTCTCGAGCTGAAGAATCGTGCTTCCAGAGAACGCAAAGAATAAAAAGTCTTACCTCAAACTCCTGCGATGGAATACCTCGCTTTTATTAAATTTAGAGAAGGAAGACGACTCGGTTTGTTGACACAAACTGAATTCGACTGAATAAAAACTGCGTCATCTTGTCTAAAGATGCCGAAGGCGGAGTAGAATGAGCAATGTTGAGCCAATGAGATAATTAATCTTGTGATCCTTGCGGCAGAAAACTGGCCGTGAAAATTATTCATTTCACAAATGCGCGTCGTTCTGACGAAAGGAAATAAATTTACAAAAATCAGCTGGATTGAGATATTTAATATTCCCTCTCCTCTGAATGGAAAATAATCCTTCTTTGTTTTCAATCGACTGGAAAATTAACAATTGATCAAAACTACACC